>VXAL01019922.1:0-17572 GCA_013399475.1 Chauna torquata
ATATACATATATATATATTTATAGTTACAGTTACAATTCTGCATTGAAATAGCACAGTTCAACCATATTTAGATAGGAAAACCACAGCAGTGTAGATAACTTAAATGTGGATTGAATCAAAGGGGGAAGAATTGCTCCTTTTTGTTCATGTTATAACATGAAAAGAGACGAGCTTCTAGTGCATCGATCTCCTTGTTTCCATGGTTTCGGATTTACAAGGGCTCAAGAACATTCGTTCTCTTATCTTATATTTGGACAGGACACTTTTCAGTGTAGATACTGACACTTCATTCTCTGACCCTACACCAAGCCTAAGTACACAACCGTCATTAAGTTTTGTGTCTGTGAGTCAATACTGGTTTATGGAACTGCTGTGAAAATTAGTAGGGGGTTGGAAACTGGAGGAATTTGTTTTGTTTTTAAGCTCACTGCAAAGAAAAGCCTAATCAACTTTTGAAGTAAAGAGCATTCAAGTAAAGAAAACACTTGCTTTGTTTTTGGTCACTCCATTATTTTTAATAAATATGTGAATGCATCATAAATATGTTAAAATGTTATTTTGACTTAAATAGCCATAGTTAAATTCAAATATTATTTTAAGGGTGAAAATCTAAGGTGGAACAGTATTCAGTTTGTTTTAGTGGTCAAGAGTCACACAGCAGTTGCATTCTGCAGCTACTAGGAGCAGGTTCACACAAGCTTGTTTGTTTCATGAACATAAGGATTTGATTTCTTCCGCAGTCACTTGGGAGATTAGAGCTGGCCACAACAGTAGCCTCAAAGTGTTTTGTCGATCTCCTTGCATCTGGTATGTATTAAAGTGAATTGAAATAAAAACTTGTTTACACTGTACATGTGTATTTGTATCTTATCTTAAAAATGAAAGCAAAGGTTAGAGCAGCTTTAGCTGCCCCCAGATTCCTAGAGCACAAGCTAGCCTAATGCCTTTCTGTAACACATTTTCTTTACTCATTCATGTCTTTCACCTTGAAGGAAAACCTAGTGGAGATGCATGAGCCTATATCAAATACAAAGATCATATAAAGTAGCAGTACAAAGCTTAGAATAAGTCTGTAAAATCCTTGTAAAATCCCCCCCTTTGCATTTTAAAATGCCGTCATAAGTATGTGACTGTAACTCCCCTGGCAAATCTCTTGATGTCTGTTACAAGCAACGAGTCTTCCTCTTTGCAGCGTGCCTGTACTCAGATGTTATCTCCCCTCTTTGTGTTACCTGTCGCTCCAGTCTCTTCCTAGGAGCACTTTTGCACTCAGTACTCTATGAATTCCCAATGCTTTAACTCCACTTACAAAGGCATGGCAAATGGTGATGTTTTTTGTGACTTGTGTCTATAGTCCTTTCATTAGTAGGATTCTGTAGATCCAATGAATTACTGATTACTGGGACTAAGTAGACAAAGAATTACAAATTATTTGGGAAAAAGTTCAGTGCTGTTCAGATGTACGATAGGCATGCTATCTTGTTTGCAGTCCAAAGTTCATGTTCAGTGAGGTGCTCAGCATATTTAAATATTGTTTTCAGAAGAATTTGAAGCTCTGTACACTGAACATGTGGTTAATTTTCTACATATGAATAATCTTATCACTTTCAATTAGATTTTAAACATATCAAGTAAATGCCTGAATACTTCATTGAATTGAGCACCATATAATGTTTCTAGCAAGCAGTGATGTATCTGTCAAAAAACAATGTGTTTTCCTTGATCTGAGACAGTAAGGGTGGCTAGTTCATAATTGTGCTTAAGCACTGGCAGACTTCATCAGATGTATTTTTAAGATGTATTTAGTGATCTATTCACTTCACCTTAATGAAGTCCCATTTTGTACCTGTAAGGATTGAAAGTAATGCAATTTATTCGTTGCGAGTAAACAGTTTTATTGTTGTCCAGAATATCAGGGAGGAGAAACTATTGCATGTTTAATCTGCGCACCCCACCTCCTACTGCTTTGCTGCAATGTTGAACTGTTGTTTTCTGTAGCCAGGAAAACAAAGGATTGATATCTATAAAACAACATTCCTTCAAAATATTCCATAGATCATTTTCACACTCCTAGCTATAATCACAGATTAAAGGCAAGTTGCACCTCTCCTCTCACAGATTTCTAAAACATTTCCTTATATTACTTGTAATTTTGAATGAAATTAAGTCTGATGATTTTTATACCTAAGGGAATGATTTAAGGAGGCAGTGAATGGTAATGAGCTGATAGCTCCACCAGTTATAAAGTAAGAACATACGCATTTATTTCCAGTAACAAGAGCCTTTATTAAAACAAAATGTTGCAGTGGTAATACCATGAACAACATGCCTTGAGATGCTGTTAACTATTAAAGATACAGTGCATCTCCAAAATAGCCTCTGAATTCATTTAGTGACAAAAGGTAGCTTTTTTTTATTTGTAACTCTTCAAAGCAATACTAAACAACAATTTTTTTAAAGCCTTGAAGACAATCAGTGATAATTCCACAGGTTTTGGTGAGGAAATTCAGTAATTTTATATGCTTTCTAATAAGCTGTGCATCCTTTTCTTAAAAGGCTTTTGTGATTTACCTTTTTTCTTAAACTTTCTCCATTATGATATCACATTGGATTGTTTTGAGTACTGGTGTTTAAATTATGCAGCATTTATTGCCTTAATTTACAATATCATTCTGAAAGTACCATTCCCAGTGTAATGAGTGCTGTCTGGTTTCAACAGCTTTTAATTGCCAAGTGGTATCAAATATAAAGAAGCTCTTTTTTTCAAGGAATTATTCTTACTAATTATAGATTCCTTTGCACATCATGATTCGGTATGAGAAACAGTGTCTGTACAATAATGACACTTCTTTTAAACATTTCTCTAGAGAATGTGTACATATTATCCAGATATTTCTAGAGAAGTGGGTGTATATGAGAATGTATAAATACATCATGTGCTCCTAGGAAGAACTACAGACACCCAGCTGTATGGATTTTACTGAGTTCATACGAATAGTTCTCATTTTTAACTAATATAATGTCAATGGAGCTGGGAGCAAACTTGCGGTCAAAATGATGACTACACTATTAGTTAAGTAAATGCTGCTGAATACGTATGTATGCGGTCTTTGATTCCTTCTGTTTTCTGCAGATTTTATTATTTGTTAGTTGAGTTATAGAAATGTTTCCCCTGAGAAATAAATTTTAGTTGTCTTGTCAGACTACATTAACTTGTTTCATATGTCCAGTAAAGTGCCTTTTTACATCATTCTGTCGGTGGAATGAAGTCTTAGAGAAAATGTAAACCTTACTGAATTTTTTCCTTCACAATACTAAAGAGATGTAGAACAACTGTCATAGAAATGTCAATTAGGATTTTTTTGTTGTTGTTCTGTGCTAATATCTTGATATAGATTTTTTTTGTTGTTGTTTCCACATTTGCTGAGATTATCATTATATGTTAATGTATTGCTTATCTTAAAAGTTTTAGGAAACTTTCTTACAACAAATCTGTACCAGCCTTAATACTTTGCATGTATTTTATCATAAATTTTTTCTTCCCATTTCTTAAATTATTAGACATATTATGCAATAGTAGTTTACAGTTATTTTGCACTAATTGCTGTTTTAAATATATTTTTTTTGGTCATGGTAAATATCTGTGGATTGTCAAAGAGATGTTGGCAAATTTCATGTTTTACTCCATTGAGACTGACTTGATATTTCATCCTTTTCATCTTGTTTTACCTCAGTTAGTGTTCAGCATCATTGATATCTTTATTTTACCTCACTTGGTGTTCTTTTGCTATGCCTTCTGAAGGATGAACTACTTCATGTTTTTGTCAACAAAGTTTTCCAGCTGATTCTGCCACTTAAGGTTTTGGGTTTAGATTTTCTTTTTGAAAAATTCAGCATTTCTAATGGACTAATGTGCAGGAGAAAATATTGTGCAGGGATTCCTGCTATCACTTGTGCTCAGTGGACATGCATTCCTTTAATATGGTATGAAACATTAGGTATGCAGAAGTGTATGAAAAATTATGATGATGAAAAATGTGCTAGTGAGAAAAGACGAATAAACAGTTTAAGGTCTGAGTCAATACCACTGAGGCCAATGGGACAATTTCAGTCAACTTCTTATACTAGTCTTAATAGAAATGCAACAGTTGAGTAGTGGCTATTTTTGGCAACTCAAATGACACCTGGGAACATATCACTCATTAGTATAGTTTTACACAGGCTTGCAAAAACAAATAAGATATTTGGAAATGCCTTATGCAAGTTATTGAGGACATTGTTGCTTCTCTTCTGTATATGTTCTATCCAGGTCAGAGGTTGCATATGGACCACAGGGAAAATTTCATGCAATTGCCTGGGAGATGAGATGGATTTTGCTCACTAAAGAACATTGTTTAATTTAGCTGCTCAAGAGGTTGTGGTGGTGTTTTTATTTAATTTTTTGTTTGTTTTTGCATTTTGACTAAATCACCCCCCCACCCCGAATCTGGAAAATGCACAGATCTTGTGTGGAAGTACAGCAGTCCGCAAAGTTATATCTGAACAAAGTATTTGAACTCAGGAATCATATGGTGACCTGCTCGAGGCTGATTTTCCTATGTGCTACCTAAATGACAGGTAAGAAGTATCTGAAGGTTGCATCAGGGGTTCTACTCCCTGTCTAGGTAGATATGAGAGGTTACAGTTTTCTGGACAGATAGACTGACAAGGAGTACTTTCTGCGTGGTTGTTCTTGTACTTTGTTTGCTGCATGAAGATGTCAAAATATCTTAGGTCCATCATGGAATAGTGTAGGAATTGCTTATGTTTCAAAATTCATCATGGGTTATGAAAGCCTGTTCTCTTCAAGCTCAGTGAAATGTAACCGTGTTTCAGATTTTTGTGCACAGAACCTTCTTGACTCACAGATTAGATTACTGTTCTGTAAGTGTTTTTGTGCTAATGGTGTGGCTTGGTAGAAAAAAAAAAAAACAGACCATCAGGAACTCCATTCCTTACCATATCCTCTTTGTATAGGTTATAATCAGCTATGTGTGGAGTCTGGAACTTCTGTCAATGTAAGAGATTTAAAATACAAACAATCCTTTCTAGTAACATGAAAAGAAAAGTTATATAGTGCAATGCATGTATAACATAGTTATGAAAACGTAGAACGCAGTTGTTACACTAGCATCATGTAGTTGGTTAAACATCAACTTGGTAAAAATGCTAAAAGTCTCTTCCTTGAGTCTAAACCATGGAAACAGAACTGTAATATCATTGCTGAGGTTTTATCTGAAGGATGTGTAATTCATTTTGGGGTCTGTGTTTTTGTAATTCGCCTGAAATATTTGCCTTGATATAGTGATTGCTGTTTTGGAGAATGTATGGTTTATTGGGAAAGTTGTCTTAGTTTGTTCTGTTTTGTCTTCTGTTTTGTATTTTTTACTGTCATGGGAAATACCCCATAACAAAGTTAGTGAATTTGTGGAAGAGTGAATGCATTATGCCTGAAATGAGAAGACAGAAATTCTAGAGGCATTTATAGGTCACTCATACTATTTTTGATAGTAATAAAATGGTGAAGTAAAACAGTTGATACAGAATCATCATAATGATGACATTGTTGCTTGCCGTCCTTATCTGTAAGGATTGTGGAGAATCTTTTGGATTTTTCTGTTATGGAATATACTGGGTAACATTGCTATTTCAGAGAAAAGAAAAGGCATCCAATTGTCAAGTAGCTTAGTTTTATGGGCTTTTCCTAAGGAAGGCTCCTGCTCATGTCCTGCTTTCTCTGTCTGAAGTATGAAGACCATTGAGCTCCCATGTCGGGCCTTTTTGCACGTACAGCCAAGATGTGAGATTTTCCCATACTGCCACTGATACCATTTATACCCTTGAAACCCTTTATTTAGGAAACCAGTGCAATTAATCTCTCAGAGAACCCTTCAGCAAAGTGCAGAGAATGATTTGGCAGAGAAGGGGAGGAGGAGGGCCAAGCTGACCTGTAATTGTTTCAATCTGTTGGAAAGTCTTGTACTTCCCAGCAGGCTCTTAGCGTATTATAGTTATGGTTAGATTATAGAACTGAGTTTTTATAGGAGCTATCAACCTTTATTTTCTGTTTAAAAAGGGGAAAAATCATTTCATGAAACAGTAGAAAGTAGAACTTGAGATATAAACTTCAAGCACCTTTTTAATTTTTCATGGTGACTCATTAAAAATGAGTGGGCACAGAAAGACTGGAGTTCAAAAATTTCCCTCCCACTGGCAGTCTTTTTTCTAGCTTCTCTTGTTCTTCTTGATAGTGGATTCTACAATACCTAGAATGCTCTGGGATCTGTTTTGTCTGTATTATTCCTCATAGTATATTGATACCTGGAGTGTTAATGTTATAGTGGATCATATTCATCTGTAGGGCATTTTGTAAGCAGTTACCTGTAGTGGAAAATATGTGCAAGTGACGCACTGAATATTGATAGAATAGTTCAGTTTGGAAGAGATCTCAGGTTTCTGTTCCAACCTGCTGCTCAAAGCAGGGCCGGTCCTGAGGTTAGCTCAGGCTGCTTAAGGCTTGATCCAGTTGGACTTCGAAAGCCTCCAAGGCTGAAGACTGCACAGCCTCCCTGGACAGCCTGCTCCACTGCTTGACTGTTCTAGCAGCGAAAAAAGCCTTTCCAGTTGGTCTTCCTATGCTTCAGTTTATGCCTCTTGTCTGTTACCCTCCTGCCGTGTCCTGCTGTGGCTTTGTCTTCTTGCTAACCTCGCCATGGGTGCTGAGGGGCTACGGCTGGATCTCCCCAAAGCCATCCCTTCTCCCAGCTGAAAAAGCCTTAGCCTCTTCTCACAGGACACCCTTCTTGGGTTCTCCCACCCTTCTTGGTGGCCCTCTGCTGAACTTGCTCCACTTTATTGATGTCTTTCCTGTTTGGGGGGTGGAGGTGAGGGGGAGCAAACTGGACGTGGCGTATAGATATGGTCTGAGCGCTGAGTAAAGTGGGGGGCTAATGCAGCCCATGATGCTCTTGGTGTTCCTTGCTGCCAGGGCATACTGCCTTGTGTTCACCTTGCTTTTTTCAGCCCCCAACATCCTTTTCCCAAGAGCCACTGCACAGCCAGTCAGCCCCAGCTTATATTGTTGCAAGGAGCTCTTCCATCCCAGAAGCAGGGTTTTGCATTTGTCTTTGTGGAATTCCACAAGATTACTGCTGGCCTATTCCTCCAGCCTGTCTAGTTCCCTCTGAATGGCAGCTCTGCCCTTCTGTGTATCGGCTGGGGGTGTCCCCTCAGTTTTGTGCCATCTGAAAACTTGATGAGGATCCTGCTTCCTCGAGGCCATTGGGGAAGATGTTAAACAAAACAGGTCCCAGGTAAGAACATAATGGGAGGCAGCACTGAAAGCCTTGTTGAAGCCAGGATAAAGACAGGACAGCCAGTGCTCTCCCCTCATCTACAAATCCAGTCCTTTTATCATAAAAGGCAGGCAGGTTGGTCAGGTGTGATTTACCGTTGGTAAGTCCATGCTGCCTGTTCCCAGTCACCAAGGCACATACTAAGCAATATGAAGGCTGAATAACTTCTCAAATGCATGAAATGTGACAGCTTCGTAAAGCTATTACATTAGAGAGTAATTTCAGAAGAACTGTGTTATACACTGGAAACACTAATGAAAGCATTCTGAAGGTCTGGAGGGTACTGTTGACCTTGTACTATTTTCCTTAGACTCATAATTTCTTCATGTCTTTACATTTAATTTCTATTCCTGGTGTAAGGTCCTAGGCACAAGGGAAAATGAGAAAATTTGCTATAGATGTGTTCACTTCAGAATGTGAATACTGATTTTTTTTGTAGTTAAATATAAAATTTGTCAGTGTCTTGTCAATCCTGTTAAAAAGCTAAACTGTCTCAGTTCTGAAATATCTCTGAGCCACAAAGAATCTTTTACTTAGCACTGCACTAAAAATAATGGATATTTTAGGAAAGTTGTGGTCATGCCACTGATAAGCCTATCTAAAAGAGTGAAACTTTCTTGCTATTAAGCAAGAAGCAGTTGCCTATAAAAGCAGCAATACTTTTAAAATTTTAATCTCTGACATTTTACATTTACCTTTTTAACTTCATTTAGCTATATTACTGATTTAAAACCAGCTTGTATGTTCTGTTACAGTGTTTGCATGTGCAGCCTCCCTTTCCACTACCCTTTTGGCAGCATTCTGAATGGAAGAACTTGAACTGCATTTTGCAGTATGATGTAACTGAAGTCAAGGTGGTAATATAGATGATTAACCACACACTAGCAGAAGGGATTGTGAGTAAAGGAAACTATGTACTAATAATTCAATTGGAAAAAATTGCACTCTAGTGGATTATTACATATTAATTATCCAGGGGTGATTTGATTTACTCAGATTATACTAGTGCTTCATGAAGCCTGCATGTATGAAATCCCTAGAGCAAGCACTGCAGGAACAATATGATTATTTCTCTTTTAAATCCTATGTATATTTAGGGTCTCCAATGAGAGTATTTAAGTTTAACCAACTTTCAAGGTTTTATTGGAAGAAATATTAGAAAGCCTTAATAGCACAATGCCTGCATTTTCTTATTTTTAATGTCACGTTCCTTTCTATTCCTTTTAGTTTTATGGCGTAGCCCAATAGCACGTGACTAGGCCCAGGCTCCAAGGGAATGACATGTTCTGTTTTGTAGTCAAAATATTTAAGCCTCATGTCTCAACAGGGACGGAAACAAAACGTTTGAATATAGATGTACTTTAAAGCCTCGTTGTCAGAGATATATGGCCCATAGGTAGATCTAATATTTTTTTAAATATGTCTAATGGGAGAATTAATTAAAACATTTTTTAAAACCAGTTTGGCAATGGATTCTTTTAGATATGGACAGAAATGAGCAGGTAAAGGAATGGTCTGTGGGAAACTCAGTCTCTTACAGGCATATAGAGAGAAGTGATTAGGAACAAGATTGTGGATATGTTTTCTCTGCAATTTGAATTAAACATTCTCTAAAGGATAAGTTAAGCTAAATAACATCTGAGCAAAGGTTTGGCATGTGAGTTTTTAAATATAGTAGAACATATAGTAGAATAACTGTAGCCAGTAAATCAATTATGGTGTAGGAGCCTTTTCTTCAAGTCTTTCTTTGTCAGTCTAGCTTTCAAGTATGTTTAACTTTGTTGGATGCATCAAGGAGCAGCTAACCAAGACAAGAATATTTCTAAGGGCATGTAACCTAGTGCAGTATAGCGGTGCCTGAACTAGTGACAAACAAATGGTTCCTGAAGTCAATCTTCACTCATTAGCATGGAGCTAATGAGCTAAGTTTTATTACAACAATGTAAATATTGCTAGTTTAAAGAACAATTTCTATTTTATGTGAAATATGGCATGTGAACCGTATGTTGTGTATGCTTAATGAACAAAATTGAGATGTCATTAAGAATTTTTATTTTATTTTTTTCCTGTTTTGGGCAGAGCTGTTGGCAGATTCTTGCCAGCACATTCTGGGCTAGTGAGTTATTCTGTTGCTTAATGTGCAGTAAAATGAAATAAATGAACACAAATTACAGGCTGGTGACAGTGCTGTTACTGTGCTTAGTATATCTTACTAGGTACTGAAATACTGACTGTAGGGGTTATTCTTTAGAACACATTTTCACAACTGTAATGACATCTCCCTTTCTTGTGTCTGTCTTGTTCATCTTAGCTTTAAAACCTATAATAGGGTTTTAATTTCATTTGTTCATTTCAAAAGTGCAATAAAGTCTACAGCTAATATAAGGGAAAAAAGAAAGCACAAAGTTGAACACGAACAAAACCAGATAAATTCCAAAGACAACAGTGGTTGCAAGTCACCAAGCTGTTCGGAAATGGAAAAATACGTAATTGTAATGGACATGCCTAGTCAAAGGCTTATCCTGTGACTCTTATTTCTATTAATTGTTTTTATTTGCAACTCAAATTCTACTTCTGCAAATCTTGCAGTGTTGGAAATTAAAGTGACTTGCTCTATTTGGCGTTTGGAATTGCTCAGTTTCAGAGTAAAATCACCAAAATTGGAGGTAAGGTGGAAAAAAAACAGAGAGCTTGCAGGATATTTTCTGTATTTGAATAAATGTATTTGGACATGGGGGAAAAAAAGAAATTATGGTTTGAATAATTGCTCATCATGTGGATGTTACTATGCAAGAGAGTATCTGAGATTCTTATTTTAGGATTAAAGTTATAAATTTCTCCTAGAAAGCATGAAATGTTTTGGAGGGTTATGTCTAATGGTACATCATTTAATATTAAGCATTTGAGCAGAGGAATAGCCTTATGGACTTGATTTTAAATTCTGATGAAAATAAACTGTTAAGAGAGAAACTATAAAAATTCAGTTCTTATCTAAAATTCTTCTCAAATTAATACAATGCTTTTATTCTGGTCTTTTTAATATTCGATTTGCATATTACATCACTCTTTTCTGTTTCAAAGGTACCTGACAAATGAACCAGAAAAAAATACTGCTATTTGACTGTCTTAATTATGAGTGTACTAGTTCATTCAATTTCATGCAGTATAGATTTTTTTATTTACATTTTGGCATTCTGTTTCTTACCAACTTGTGATCCATCTTCAAGGTTATAAATACATTATTTTAACAGTAGGAGAAAAAGACTTATCAGTCAGCCAGTAGCAAAAGATACTAGGAATGCAAAATTTCTTATGTATTTGTGAATTGGGTTAGGGAACAAAGATTTTCTGTAGCAGGACTGTACATACAGCAGTCTTGAATACAAATACATAAACCAACTTTTATCCTTTCTTATGAAGGAAAAAACCACTGTTTCTCAAAAACAAATAAACCACAATTCTTAAGTGATGTTGTCACTGGCACTTCTTTAGGTCTTTCCCTCTGTGCTGCCACTGTCTTTTCTCAAGGTGCTGTTGGTATCATGGTGAATCTTTTTCTAGGGAAATGGGAAGAAAACTGAAAAAGGAGCAAGGCTATTGTCTGGTTTGGGTTTATTCTTCTTCAAGAGAAACGTATCGAAGGATCAAGGGTGCCTATTACCTAGCCAATCATAAATTAAGTTTATACAAGTTCTTTTGTTGGTGTAGCTGAATGGTGGAGAAGCAGCTCCAAGCTATGTAGGACCAGTAGTTCTTTAATGTGCCAGTAATTTTCCATCCCTATAAAAGAAATAATTACTTAAAGTCCATAGGACGGCTTTTTCTAAAGGTAGAAAACTGGCAAGCTTCAGGAGGAGGAAGTCATAGGAATAGAGATAAATGTAAGAAGGATGGTGGTCTGTGAAGAAGAATGGATGAGTCAGTCAACCTGAAAACAGATGATTTTGAAATACATGGACATGCTGTACGCTTGTGTATCTTATGTTGAAGCAATTTAATCCAGATATGGTTTAAATGTCCCAAATCCAAACCTCTTGTGTGAAATTATACCTAATAGCACTTTTTTGCTAAAATTCAAAATTAAACTCCTCTGAATAAGGGTTTACAAGCGAAACTCTGACAGACTGCAGAAAAGTAAGCAAGCCTCACTATAATTAAAACCTTATTGTGATTAGTAGGAAATTTCAGCTAGATTGAGGAAAGAGATTTTTTTTTTTTTCTTTCTGCTGAGGAATTGAAACTACGCAAAGCTGATCCTGTCATTCATTCTGAAGAATCTAACTTTAACACCAGCAGTTCTTTGTCATTGATAGTCAATTGGTGCTGTTCTTCTTATGAAAAATTTTCATTAGGCATCAAAAGCTTTCCCCCCACGCCTATTTAGAATCAGGCATTTTTCTTTATTGTAAGAATGTGACCTTACTCTGGGTCATGATTCAGTTTAGTCTTTTAGTATTTCTTTCTTTTTTTTTTTTTTTTATCACAGAATAAAGGACAACATGCAATAGATCACAACATAAACAAGGTTATTTTCTTGAAGATTATTAGATGTGATTTTTCAGTAGTGCTCTTCGACACAGAATCTTGATGGTTGCCATTAACCCTGAATACATGGTTATTTTATTCTTCCTGAGCTGCTGAAAGACATTTTAATGAAAATACAAAAGCCTTCTGCCAGGAGAAGGTAGAAATGTCTGTTGATAGCAAATGTTTAAAGGGCCGTCAAACTCTAAAACTAAGACAGTTTAAACATGATATTTATTGTTATAATGTTTGTGTAATTTATTGAGAATCTGAAGAGAGGTTGATGGACAACCTATTTCTCATCTCTTTTGCGTGGTTCCTGAATCTGTCCTTGCAGACCTCTACATGAAGCTATAAAGCAAAATCTTGTGTATTCAGGTAAGCAGGTGTAAAAGAATTAATGCTTTTATCTGAAAACAATGCATTTCAGGAACCCTATGTTAAACTTCCAGACTCTAGGTCTATTTATGTACATATATTTAAGTATGATATAAGTGTAGGAACATTGCCTTAGTATGTATTTTTGTGCCTGTTTTTCTGATGTATCTTCACAATTTTCCTAGCTTCTAAAACTTGCACAAGAATTTGAAGCTTTTTAGTATGCTATGTGCTGGAAAACTGAATGTAAAGCAATAACTTTACAAAGGTCATATAATGCTAAAAATGGGAGATGACTTCAGAATCTGGGGAGCTGAAAAATATGAAATCTCTCTTTAAAGAAAGCAAACGAATTACAGATGACTGTTGGGAAAGAATTGAGGTAGTCCATTAATGATAAAACATCTAGAAAATTCTGCTTAATCCATAATGATTCATATTGTTGACTTAGATTCAGTTTTTATATGTAATAAATGATGAGAATATTTAGGTAATAACATTCCAGAATGTAAACAAATAGAAATAAATAAATAAAACAATAAATAGTGAAATGATTCAGAAATTGGAAGCTTACCAAGAAAAAATATCAGTTGTATCTAATATTCTTACTTAACTTTTTATATCTTTCTTATTGTCCTTAGTGGTAAAATATACAGAGGACAGGAAGGATGACTGCCTGCAGGACAGCCATTATAAGTCAATGTAACTGTACTTACAAAGAGAATAGAAACTAGTTCATATAAATATATACTGATTTTTTTTTTTTAAGTTTTCTAGGCATATTTTTGTATCCCTTAATCCACTTACAGAAATGTCAATTCTAGAAAACTATTCTGCTCCACCAGGATCAGCATTTCCTTAAGCATAAGAGGTATTTTTGATAATTAACAAGAAGTCTGTTAGAAAAATGGGAAATATGAGCTTCCTAAGTTTTTTGAGATATTGACAACCCAGACGTGAAGGGAAATAGAAAGACTTTATTGTCCTCATTGGTCTGCTATGATCCATTAAAATTGACATAGAGGAAATTTATGTTGATTAGAAGTCTAATTATGAGTCTTTTTTTGAAATCTAATTGCTTGTAAAAGGTACAAGAACGAACAAGTAGGAGGTTGTTGCCCTCTGTACAGGTTTGATAAAATGCCAGCTGGCAGGGCATTGCTTTCCCTAACCAATTTGTGCTCTGTGCTTCAGCCTTGATGGTGTTATCACTTTGAACATAAAAGAAAATTCTATTATTTGGGTTTCCCCATTCTCTGGGAATTTACAGAGATGTAAACGAGAGAAAAATAGAACTATAAGACC
Organism: Chauna torquata; assembly: GCA_013399475.1. Classification (NCBI taxonomy): domain Eukaryota; kingdom Metazoa; phylum Chordata; class Aves; order Anseriformes; family Anhimidae; genus Chauna; species Chauna torquata. The sequence continues at coordinate 13,603 of VXAL01019922.1, forward strand.
CTTAAAAGAGAATCAGGATTTGGAGGTTTTGTTTAAATAAATAAAAATTGGCAGATAGTTCAGATTCATTAGAGGTCTTTTTTTCTTCTTCTGATCTTATGTCATTCATTAGCAAGATTGTATCCCTACCGAGCTTTAAATGTCTAGGGAAAAAAAAAATCCTCAGATTGCAAGAATGCTTAAGTATATAGAGGGGAGAGAGTTCAAGGTTACTTATCCCTCTGGTGCATAAGTGTGAGTGATCTTGTTTGTATTTATGTGGAAGGGTCATTTAGCAGAATTGAGATGTCATTGAAGAACTGAGGACAACAACAGAAAAACTTTGTGAATTCTGACAGAATTAATTAGTACAATAACACTCACACTACAGCTCTGGGATCTGTGTCTCTTTTCAAAACCCATCACCAATCCTAACCATAGCCTGAACCTAAGACCATCAGCCATGGCCCAGAGGAGGAAGTTTTCGGGGAAGCCTGAGAACTAGCCTTGGCAGCTGGTACCTCCTTATCAGCCTCTGTTCCGCCCCACTGACACTGCAGCTCCTGGCATTGTCTCTCTTCCAGACCTGACTAACAGGCATGGCTGAGAGGAAGAAGCTGTTGGGAAATATTTGCTTTGGCAGCCTTCCCTTATATTGGCATTACATTTCTGGCCCTACTCATACTGTAGCTATGGAATCTCTGTGAGCCCTAACTCTGGGTCCTCAGTGAGTCTTCACCCAAGACCAACAGCCATGACCCAGAGAAAGTTTTCAGAGGAAATTTGTTTTGGCAGCCCCCCCTTGTTTGGGGCCCTTTTAGCACTACTCATGCAGCAGCGTATGATCTACCCTTCTCCTCAACCCTAACCCTAAGCCTAGGCCCTCAACTGAGCCTTAACCCAACAAGAGCTATCAAAATTTTTTGCAGCCCACCTCTGCTTTCAAAAGCCCCTTGCCAGCCTTACTTACACAACAGCTTTAGACTTTCTTTCTCAACCCAGACAGACTAAGACTAATTGTAGGCCTTAAGGTTATTTTATGAGAGCGTACTGGACAACTTTTACTCTTTTAGGAAACTGTGTCAGTCTTTCATCCTTACACTGAATGTGCTGTAAATTTGTATTTCTGTATTCTGAAAAGGCAAGTTGTTTAATATTAGTCTTCTCAGATACTTGTTCTTACATATTAGAGTTTATACTAAAATTTATGCTGCAGAGTAGTTATTTTATGGTATGAAACAAATAGAAAGAACTACCTAAAGTCTTTGTTTCAGACAAAAACAAAGTATCTAAAAGTATGTGTAAATACTGTCAAAAGAGGATTGTCATATATTCTACAACTGTTATGTTCTCTCAATCAACAAAATTGAAGTACTCAATTCTGTTGATGTTGCATTCATGATGCATACAGAACTGCTGTGCGTTCCAAGGATGTAAAAGCTTCTACATTTCACTTCAAGGAAGAAGCGGTCTTGTGATTTCATTGAATATCACAGTCATAAGTATCTTAAAAATAACAATAGCTTTAACTTGTAGATGAAACTTTAACATCTAATAATATATTTCACTGTAGCATCTGACAGAGAAACAAACTTATTTTCTTCTCTGTGGTTAGGAAGAAAAGTCATCTTTGCGTATTTAGGAAATGCAGAAGGTAATTTCATATAGTGTCTCTTTTGTTGGCAGATTATATAATATGGCTGGAGTGATTAAGCTCAGAACATCATCAAAGTATGCAAGAGTTTAACTATCTTTGTTTTATTGCTTAACCTGACGGTGTTTCTGAAATTCAGGAAGATGTTTTCAAGTAGTGGGAATAAAAAAAAAAAGTGTGATCTGGCTACTTCACCTGGAAATCTGTAGCAGAGGTGGAATACTAACTCTTACTAGGGTGACTCCAGTTAGGCTGGAAAAGGCTGAAAGTGTTTGTGATCAAGATCTACAAAAGCACAAAGATGGTAGTTTAGGAAGAAGGTGGTGACAAGCAGAACTGTTACCAAATTCTACAGTTCTGGAACTAAGGAACAGTCCCTGAAACCACCTGGAAGTCAGTTTAAAAGAGATAAAAGAAAATACTTTATGATACAGCAGGTAGAATATCTGGAATTTTTCACTCCAGGAAGTTGTAGAGTGCTGGAATCTGAGACAAAATATTGTTCTGGACAGAGCACTGGGATGACCCAGTGGAACACTTTTACTCACCTTTTTTTAAAATCAAAACCACTTTTTTCTCTTCTCCTATCTATCAAAGTTTTATCAAAATAAAGATATTCCATATCTGAGAGATAAGAGGAACCTAGCAAGATTTAAATTTCTTTTATTTGTTTAGAAGCATTTCATGTAATTCTTTCTGACCATTTTCCTTGGCAAATACTGACAACTGAACATAAATATTTCATTTCCTTTCTCTCATACATCCATGCCAGCAGTTAGGTTATTTTGCCATTGCTCACCCGGGTCTTCCCTTGGCTATCTCATGGAGATTTTATGATAACCTGTTATAAAACTGACCCATAAATATGAAGCAGCAAGTTAGAGTTCCAGCGGAGGAGTCTGAGCAGCTTGAGTCTTTTAGAAATACTTGTTCATCTTTCAGTAAAATGTCAGATTTTTAATGGTAAACAAATGCTTCTGTTCTAAAAACAATTACCTCTGAACAGAAAATTTTGTTGAAAAATCATTTGGCCAAATTCTGATTAGTGTAACTACTCCATGCAGTTCAGGGTAATTCACGGTGGAGGTTGGATGTTAGCAAATTAAGGGGAAAGGAAAGAGGGCTTTTCTACCCAGAAGGTGATTGAGTTCAAAAGAAGTTGCTCCAGCAAACTGAGTGCAGCCTTCTCAGCCATTAGTATGGGGAAAACCAGGGATCCATTGCCTTTTCTTCCTTCTTCCCTTCTCTGCAGGACATTGTACATTATCTGTATATCAGAATTATGTTTTGCAAAACTGATGGAGCCATTTGAAGTGGAATGATAGTGGTGGATTATATTAGTTGAAAGTATCAGTATGCGCTTCCGATAAGTAACAATCGGAATCATTACATGCAGCAACATGATTTAAATGAAGGCACTTATCAGTTTTTTACTTCTGTTAGTATTCTGTGAAAGGGTATACTGCTAAATACTCTGCCATTAACAGGGTGAGGATTTTTCTTCTTTTTCTTATAAAGAGAACATATTTTGATTGGAAAAAAAAATACCTTTTACTTGCACTAGAAAATTAGAGAGGATTTTTTTTTTTAATTTTCCAAAGAAAACATTTCCCTCAGAGTGGCATTAGTTCGCTCTGAGAATGACAGTAGCAAACTGTAGGAGTAGTATTTTCAGCAGAACTAACAAGCAACTCATCTGTGTTTCTCCCTCTAATCACTTTTTCTGTACTTTGGCTATGAGAAAATAATTTCCAACTTAAACACATACATAGGGTCTATGCAGAGAGTGCAGTAGACTCCAGTAGCCTATTTAAAGTTCCATTAAAACATAAAAGCAATGTTAACAATTAGAGGGAAATTGTTTGGCAAGAACATAGAGCTTTGTTGCTAGCTACAAATAATAAGAAAAGATTTCTTCAATAAGATTTGAGGATGAGATTTCTTAATTCACAAATTTGATCTGCTTGCACCCAGCCTCCCATTTTGTTTTACTATTTGTGTTATCTTTTGCTCAGTCCAACGAGTGGNATGCATTATGAGAACTTCCGGACACTATCTTTTAGCTGATCAGACGGAGTGTTACACATTATTGGGAGAACTTTTATTTAAAGTTTATAAAATATTTTGGTTTTCTCAATTCCCCAAAGTTCTTGTCAATAACCTGGCTATGTGAATGCACTCGTAGTCTGAGCTTGTCATATCTGTTTTTATTACGCATTTCTGTTGTGGAAGCCTCTCGTGTTCACTGTGAACGACTGAGGTAAAAACAATGGAGAATCTTGTCTTTTATCTCAGTAATGTGTCCACTAAATAAATGGGCACCTATGTGTGATATTA
>VXAL01019922.1:17589-34161 GCA_013399475.1 Chauna torquata
ATTTCTAGCTATTTCATTAAAATAGATCACTGGCATTCAAGAGAACACCAAGCAAAATAATTAGATATAAATGTTCTCTATGTGCTTAATTTAGAAATAGATTTTCCTATTTCATTTTGCTTTAGAAAACATGAGACTAAACACAGACAGAAACCATCTGCATTGTCACTGTTTTTGTTTTTTTAATCTCTGGAACTGCAAGCTGTAGAGCCCTAATGCTTTTTTGCAGGTATGTAATTTGATAATTTTGAAATGAAACTGGCAAAGTGTGAATTGCTATAAGACAGCAAAAACCTAAGTATGTCTGTAAACANCCATATATTTCTTCCTCTGAAGACAGGATGAGAGAATCAAACTATCTTTTAATTCCCTTAATGAACTGATGAAAGATATCCTGATATTGGAGTGCTAAGTGCGAGACAGGTCTATGAGAACATAAGAAAGCTTTGCACTGTGCTTTTCAGTACAGTGAGGTGCTCAGCTTTCTTTACTTTTTTGGGAGTGAAATGTGTATGGCTAAATGGAGAATACTGTGCCCGTATGCAAGAGTAAATAACACATAGCAGCTTTATTGTTAAGGTCCATTGCTGGCAGTAGAAATAGTGTCTGCTCAAAAATAACTTTTCCCAAGAGGATGTCTCTGAAAGAAAAGAGAAAACAACAAAGAAAAATGTCATCAAGAGAAACTGTTGCTATTTAATGAAAGACAAATAAGTCTTGATTATTTCTCAAATTATGTATCGTGATGATCAGGCAAAATGTTTTGCCGTGACTATAGTCATTCATTTTTACTGTCAGTATAACAGGCACCAATAGGTCACAGACTCGAATGTAGTTTAGTTCTGGTCTAGTATATATTCAGTTGGACTAGATGATCTTTGCAGGTCCCTTCCAACTGTCCTGTTCAATATCTATATTCACTAAAGCCAGAAAGGAGAAAAAGGAAAGGTTAAAGGAAACAATCTATTTTCAATACTTTTTTCTTTATGTGCAGATAGTCTAGGTTGTAATTAACCATGGTGCAAAGGTGCAAAAGGGTGCAAAGATGCTGGCACTGCCTTCACATTAAATAACTTTGTTCCAGAAGACTTATAGGCATTTTTGCTGAGAGCTGTGATGAGATGATTTAATGGTCCATGTCACTATTATCTCAGGCATCCTCCCTGTTATGTGCTTGTTATAAACTGGTATTATTTTTGGTTGGCTAATTATCTGTTTGGCGTCAGTCATTGTTTTGCTTCATTCATTCTCTCCTTCATTTCCTGGAATAACTGTTAATAAGCTGTGGCTGATGCCATATTGCCCTCTGACACGGTGCACAGAATTATCCTGTGTGCTGCCAGTTACCTTGCCCTGCCGAAGCACTGAGCAGAATTCTGCTTATGCATGCTGCAGTGTCAGTGTAATGGAAAGACACACTGATGTTTCATTTAGAAAGTGTATACTGCAGAAAATTTATTTAAAGACAAATAAGGAAAGTTGTCTTTTTCAATATTTTTCCTTCATTAATATTCCACTTTCAAAAGGAGAGTTTATTATTATGGAGAGAGAATGTTAATTTAGGCAATAAAGGATGTGGACAGAGATCTTCAATTGTATTTTTTCCTCAGCTTAGTTCCGAGGAAATGGCTTGCATTGAGGCAAGTATATCTTCTAGAAGCGTGCTAACTGCTGAGTGGTGAGGGCATATTGATATGTCTTCTTTTTGTAGGCTTAGATTAAGTAGTTGTTTCAGAAAAGGACATGCTTGCTATTTAATTGTGAATTATTAGAAATTATCCAGCTTTTGTTTACGTCCTAGTAAATAGGATGTAATACAAATTTGTCTCCTCAAACTGTGATGTGTTTTAAGGTTCTTTCAGTGTTTATATAGTAATTGCCTTCAGAATGTCTGTTTATTTTCCAGAGGATTTGTCCCTGGTGATAACTTTCAGATTCTTTTTACTCAAAATGTCTTTCTTTGAATGAAAATACGCCATTTACTTTTAATAATGCTTACCTCTTTAGCAAATATAAAAGACAAATTCATATTTCAGGTTGACCCATAAAGTGAGAATTTTAGTTTATGAATATTTGGGCTTTGACCAGTTCTTCCTGAAATACTAGGGAACCAGGTCTTGTTCCTGGTAGACATTTGTATTTGATCCCAAATACCTTTTAAGTAGTCTTTTTCTGTAGAACATTCCCTTTCCCTGAATATTATGTGGTCTAATACGTTATCTTTGCATGCCATGGAAGGCCTAATTTTGCATATCAAGTTTGTGTAAAAGGAATGGCATACTTTCTTAAAGCCAGAGCCTCAAAAAGACTCAGACCCCAGCTATGGGGTGGGATGCCCGACTGTTATTACTGCACAACATCGTGGTGCCTAACTTGCCTTCAGTAAAAGTTTTCTAGGCATCTAAGCACATACAGAAAGCTAGCCTCCATGGTGTCGTGGTTAAAGGACTTGGCACCTATGTTGTGCACAAGCCTATTTCCGATCCTCAGAAAAGGGTCCTCCAACAGTTTACTGAGAGAGGATACATTCAAGAAGCATGTTCTTGGGCTCAGCACAGAGGTGTGCTCAAACATCGTTTGTTCAATAATGTGACTCCATTTTATTAAGGAGTGGCAGTCTGAAATTCACTGTTTTTTCGAGTGTGAGAGAGTTTCCCCTATGTTTTCTACTTCCCAGTGAATGTCAGAGCTGGAGGCTTTGACTAATTTGTTCAGAGGCACTTTCCCTCCTTTTACTGAAACTGTTCCACTGTGACATGAACAACCAAGTAATTATTGGAGCAGAAATAAGCAAGCAAAGGTGTATGAAGGGATTTGGGAACTCCGAAGAGGCTTGTTCTCTAACTTGTACTTATGACAGAGTGTATTTAGAGTAGACAGGTGTTTTATTGAAAATACAAATTCAATCTCCAAAGCAGGAGTACTTTTAAATTTTTTTTTATCTTCCTGCAACTCTTCCTCCTCTCACGTTCCCTCCCACATGTTCGGGAGATTTTGGGCTGCTGCAGTGACAAATGTTCTTCCTACCTGCCAAAACCACTTACCAGTATCCAATAGGCAGCGTTTATTCTAGATCAGTTATTTTCAACTTTTTTTTTTTGTCTGGACCGGTTTAATTTTCACGTTAATAGTGTTGTATAGCACATAAGAACTTGCTTTTCTTTATCTACTGTGGACTTTTTTTAGAGATAGTTAAAGGGATAGACTGGTTATGGAAGAAGCAGATTTGTTACTTTTCCATGATTCATGCTCTGTTTTATGCAGCTATTTAGTGCTCCTGTAACAGTGTATATTGCTGCTGACTGCTGGCAACTAGTCTGAGAATACCAATTCTTTTCAGTTAGAAAACTGTATTTAATGCTTGCTTACTACTTCACATCACCTGGGTTTAGATTAGTGACCTCTGAATAAGAAGCTTTACCAATTACAAGTAATTAGGTTTATATTCCATGGTCCTTTTCACCAGAGACTTTCTTGAGCTTTCCAGTGTCCCCATACACTTCATGATTTACCTTAAGGATATGATGTATACATTGCAATATATTCTTCTAGTTCTTCAAATACTCTCATTATTAGACTGAGATATTCAATAAAAGCAATAAACTTTAAGCTTAGAATAGTTTTAGTCTTGCCATCAAGACAAAAAAAAAACTGTCTTCAAATTATGTGTGTGTGTGGAGTGGGATATTTAGAGAATATACCTCTAGGGGTCTGGCTCCTCTGAAGTTAATTTATTTTCTTACGCAACTTGATTCCTTTTCACTGAGGCTGGAAAAAAAAAAAATCAATTTCTATGATATGTTACCCATTCAAAGTCATAACCAACCCTGCTGATTCATGACAAGATTATCGTACCTTCAAAAGTTCAATTAGCTCAATTCGAAATAGAATTTCCAAAGGCGGTGTTGTCCTTTGAGGTAATATAAATGTCAGAAAAAATGTACTAGCTGAATAAATATCATCNGTGGATGGGGATATTTAGAGAATATACCTCTAGGGGTCTGGCTCCTCTGAAGTTAATTTATTTTCTTACGCAACTTGATTCCTTTTCACTGAGGCTGGAAAAAAAAAAATCAATTTCTATGATATGTTACCCATTCAAAGTCATAACCAACCCTGCTGATTCATGACAAGATTATCGTACCTTCAAAAGTTCAATTAGCTCAATTCGAAATAGAATTTCCAAAGGCGGTGTTGTCCTTTGAGGTAATATAAATGTCAGAAAAAATGTACTAGCTGAATAAATATCATCCATTTATAGTTAAATACTAACACTGCAGATGGATTCTACCTATGGCACTTAAACAAACAGAGCCATATTGCAGAAAAGGTGGCAAATAAGCTTTTTAACCCTGAGCAGTCTTTTCAAGAAGAATTGATTATAGTAAAAATATGCTTGCAGAGTCCTAAGGCAGGGTACTTCTGAGTTAAGTATTTCTTTGTGAAACTTATTCTGCTTTGATTGAAATTAAATGCACTAGATTCCATTACTTGCTGTCAATGGTTTTTGTGTGTTGGTGGTATTCTAAGTTTTTAAGTTTCACTGAATTGTGACTAGAACTTTACACAGAGTTGAAGTGAGAGAAACAAGAGCTTTTCAGTTTTGTGAGAGTTTAGCTAGCTGTTTTGGTGCTTAGAAGTTTTAGTGTCCAGTGCAGAATCCACAGACCTGGCCTGGGCTCTTCACTTTTGTACATCATGGATACACCTCTGGCTGTTCTTTGGAAAAGGTGACAACTGCATGCTTTGTGCAGACCTCACTTCTGTTAGCCTGTTAATGCAAAAAAAGAATTTATCCCTGCTCTCCAGTGGATGGCTGCAATCTGTGAACTAGGTGGAGCTGAGGCACTCTCCACCCAAGCTGAGTAACTGCAAAAAAGGAGTGCGGTGTGTATGGTGTCAGGAGGAGAGCAGGAGGCAGTGAGGAAGTCCATGGCTCTGACTCGGAGTACTTGGAGCGCTCACTTGAGATGAGTTGTGTGCTTTCTCACTGCTCCCAGAATTGGACAGTAGTTGATAAAAGTAGTCACTGGAAAGGGAGACTGAGAGACAAAGTGGCCCTAAGTTACTGTTTATTTTACTAAAAAACTACAACAACAACAAAACAAAAACTACAACAACAACAAACAGAGCTATGACTGGAGGTGACCGTAATAAGCTGAGGTGGTAGTGTTTCATTGGTAGGTTCATTTGAATGGTGTAGTAAAGTCTTCTATTGTGCGGTAACTCGTATGTAACAACTTTAGCGTTAATGGCTTTCCTAGATGGCCTCAAAGACTTTTAGTCAGTTGCCACAACAGCTGTGTTTCAGCATTTGTTCGTACTGCTCCTCTGCATGATGCTGGGAAACTACTGTGTTGTGCAGTATATGCAGCTTACTGTTACAGATCTAAGGCTTAAGTATCATACGTAAGCACCTGAGCAGTGAAAAAGTAACAGTAGAAGTCCTCACACCATGCTGCAGAAGCAATGTGCTAATTGGCACTTGGATTTTTTGGGTGTTTGTGAATCACAATACATTCTCCAGATTGTATATGCTTCACAGAATATTCTTCCAAGTGCTGGCTAAGTACACAACAGTATGCCAATTCCAGATGTTGCCAGTATCTTGGCATTCTTTCTATATAACACCTAATTTTAAGAGAACATTGTATCCTTTAAGAAAGGAGACAAGAAGTGGAGGAAAAGCTCTGTGTTTTGTAAACTAAATTGCTTTTAAGAACACCTTGTTCCAACAGTGGCTTGAAAACCATGTCTTGTGAACAATGCACAGAAAACAGTTTTTGTTGTATTTTTGCTTCTGCCAGACTGCAATATGAGAGAATGTTTTGGGATTCTGGTGTTACGGATGCACAGCTGAAATGCATGGGGCAAAGAGGAATAATTTAGTAGGGATGCTTCTTTTTCTTGCATTAAAGCAATTAAAAGACTGGAGTGGATTTGACATTCTGATGAACAATAATTTCTCAATGAGCCAAAATGGAGAAGAGGACAATCTGTCCATTTTCTATTCCTGTGCAGTGAAAATGGTGACATTATGAACCAGTTACTGAAAGCTGCTAGAACTATCAGGCGCAATCTGAGCACTGCAATCTGTTTTGAAAATTGTTCTCAAAATGGCTGATTTTACTGTCACTTGCCATCTTTCTTTCTACTGATGGTTAATGTTTCCAAGACGCAGAGCTGTGATGATGCACAGGATTGGGCATAATAACTCAAATGTTTTTCCAAGGAATAATGGAGGGATTTCATATGAACAATTTGGTTTTAGGTTTAGTGTTGAAAGAAGTTACTATAAGGTAATTGTGCTGCTGCTGTTTTCATTTAGAAAATTAAGTGATTATTCCAGCACAATTTATGATGAAGTCTGGTTAGACTTTGATAAAATCTCATAGAAGTATTCACCTGTGAGAATCATGCTCTATCTTATGGACCCAGGAGAACATTCTGGCTCTGTAAGAGAAAGTGCTAACAGAAGCCAAGCAATGCTTCAGATTTCTTACATTGGTAACAATTACCATAATGCTGCAGAAGATTTGGGTATCAAAGGAAAAGAGCTAGATGGTGGTTCAAAGCTTTTTTTTTTTTTTCCCATGATACATTAGCTTTGAAGTTCATGTAATATTTGCCTTAATATGTGCCTGACTTTTTCTTGCTTGAAATACTAAAACATTACCTTAAAAAAAAAAAAAAAAAAAAAAATTGACTCCTGTTCTTTCCTCAACAGCGCCAGTTTTTTTCTTATATTTTAGACTTGATTGAGAATCTTAGCAGGCCAGTGCACAGTCAGCATAAATCAGAATTTCTGGCAGAGTTCCCTTGTATCCCAGAACTGTAGCAAACACGGGTTTTGCAAGTGTGGGTAAAATAATTCTCAGTTGATCTGCAACGAGTCTAACAGTGCTAACTCAGCTAACAGTGTTAGTGTTAGAAACCTGCAAAATTCCTTTGACCCCACCTATGAACTATGATGTAGGAACTGGCTTTCTGGCTTTTCATCTTTTGTAATTATCAGAAATATCAAAATGAGAACAGGACTGCAGGAGCTCAAATTGACTGCTTTATTATTCACAAAAAAACTGCACACCTTTGTAATATCGTAATTGGCTGCCGTGGAAATGGTTACTGTTGCATAAACAAAATTGTGAAATGAAAGTGTTGCATGAGAGAAGAAACAGATTAACACTTGAGCAGAAAAGGTTCCAATTTTTGAAAAATCGCAGTAAGAGACAAATAACTATCTTGAATTCTTCCTAAAGGAATGTTCTCTAGGTTTCTAAAAACTGTCAAATTTAGAGTAAGCCCTTCATTCTTGACAAGAGATACACTTAAATTATGTCACGTGACTTTATGCAGAATATAAGCTGTACAAGCATACATATTTGGAAGAGCATGTGAGACAAGGTAATGAAAAGTATTTGAAATGGAAATGTACTGCACCAAATATCAAAAATATTTGTATAAATTAGATTAATAGAGAATAGGAGCAATGATATTTTCAGGCTATTTGTAGCTTTAAAAAAATAAAAAACTTCTTTTAAACCAGTCAAAAATATTCATAACTTCACTTCTGGTTTAGAAGTATACTTTTCTTCAGCTTAGACATATATTCTGATTGAATACTGATGTCAGAGTGGTCACACATCCCTATGTAAGAGACGGTGAAATTGGAGGGTGCTGTAAAACTGGTTGAAGTTTAAAACTGGTTTAATTAATAGGTTTATCCAGAAACGGCTAATTTGTTTTACAAGGAAAGAGCTTTTTTTTTTTTNTGAGATCTTTTTTTTTTTTTTTTTTTTTTTTTTCCCTCCTGTTGATGAAGTTGAAACATTGCTACCACCAAGCCTGGACTACTTTCTTGACAGGCCAGTGCTATTTATGGAGCACACACAAAGCTATCAGAGGAAACACAAAGAAAGAGTGGATAGTTGACTTTTTCACTAGAGATGACCACTAACATGGTTTATCTGAAGCTTGTAAGAAATATGATTAGTTTAGGAGATCAGACATGGAAAAGGCAAATGATATCACCTGAAGGTGGTAAAGCTTTGTTTATTATGTTATAAGCAGCAGTGTTTTGCATTGTGAAAGTCATATTTTGAAGCCTCTGACCTGAGCTAGTTAGATAGGAATTTCAGAGTCAAAGTTACGGGATTCAGAAATACAAATATATGCCACAGCAGAGGTTGATAGTAGGCTTTAGGATAAGTAAGCTGTGGAAGGAGTTTTATCAGTTTTTCTACCAATTTATATTATTTACAAGACCAAGTTGATATTATGATAATAGCAAGACTGTAGAAGGATGACTGGGAAACATATAGCATGAAATTTTAGTTTGCCAGTTGATGAAAACTTACTAAATATAGGTGCTATATCTGTCATTGCTTGCTAAAATTATTTCAGAACTTCTTGAAAATATTTAGGACTGTGTAATTGTGCTGGTGATACCGTGCTCTCCTTGCTCTATGCTGGGCCAACAAAGGACTTCATTTTTCCATTTTAAATGCTGCTGAAGGTTCCATGTACTCTTAATCATGTTCTTTCAGCCTTCAACACTTGCATTTTAGTTAGTTTCACTTTTTAATTCTGCAGTCTTGCATTTCAGTGTTTTTAACTCTGTCAGTACCAGATAATGCATTCCTCGTTGACTACATTAACGTAGCAGCAGTCCTAAGGCTGGGTTTCCAATTATTTCATGCATTTTCTGAAGTTGAGACACACCAGAGTGGATGGCTCCAGTCGTCAGCTATTTTTTTACTTTAAAGAAGTTAAAATTGAGTTCTGTGTTATAATTTCTATGTAATGACTTTAGATTTGATTTTGAATCCTCTGGCATCAGTGATTATGTGAAACAGCACTTCTAATAATCTTCCAATCAGAAGAAATATGTCTTAGTAATGTGTTAGACTAGAATATGGGGTATCTAGGTTCTCTTCATTGTGCTGTCATTCAGCAAAGAGTAATGAGACAGGTCATTACCTTCATCTCTGTGTACTGTAGTTAACTGCCTATAAAATAGCTGCAACAATGCCAATGCATGTGAAGTGTTAGGGAGCTGTAGGTGAAAAGTACTATTAAAGGTAAGAGTCCTGTATTATTCTCTCATCAGTCTCTCATCAGTGGGAATTCACAATCTGACTGTTAGGGTGTTCTGAATAAACTAAATTACTTGGTATTCCTGTGCACAAGGTTCATCATTTACTTCAAAAGCTAGAAGTAAGTGCATTCTTTCAAAGGAAGCCAAAGTACATAGCGTAAAGAAAACGTATTTGAAAATAAACCTGTGAAATCAGTCAGATCAGTCATCTAAATTTGATATGGAAATAAATAGTCCTTTTTCATCTAAAAGTATAGATAAAAATATATACAAATGTTAACTCACATCCCTAATTTTTAATCGTTTGTGAGGGTGATCCCCTTTGTCTGAAATTTGTCCACTAGGAGTATGCTTATGGAGTCAGGAGGATTGTACAACTAGAAATTAGTGAAATATTAATAATATGCAGTTCTGAGTGAAAGCATTAGAGTGAACTGTAATATGCTCCTAGCAGATGGTAGTAATATGAAATTTATCCATTAATGAAAAGGTCAAATATATTTCTGCTCTTACAAGTAAGGAAGGTTACTCCGCGATCTTCCTAGTTTGTCGCATGAAGACCATCTCAAAATTCTAGCCCACAATAATTCTTAGAACAATTCAAACAAAAAAAAAATTTTGCTTCTGACCTCACTTAATGATGGCTTAGTCTCCTGGGCTAGGTGCCAGTACACCAAGGTACCAGCAAAGATTGACAGGACAATTGACACTAAAAGAGATACTGAACTATAACCACACCAAAAAACAAGACTATAGGATGATAAATAATACTGTAGAGAGAAACTAGAGATTATTTTTGTTCACTGGCTTACAATTTTTTATTTTCTGTTTCATGTCTCACCAACTTGGATAGGGGAAGTTCTCCAGTCTCCAACTACGTCACTGGGTGGTGGTACTGTAAAACAAAGTGCCTGCTATTTCCAGTGGCTTACCTGATAAAAACAAAAAAATAAAACCAGTGTAAGAGTAATAATAAAAGTAGTATGTAATAACACTGAAAATTCCCCCCCTACGAATGGAATGGCATGAATCATAAATTTCTGTACTACTTTATCCATGGAGTGGAAGAAAAAACAAAACCAAACAAAAACAAAACAACAACAAAAAAAAGCACTGACAATAAACAATAGCAAGCATGATAAGATATTTTCTGAATAAAAGCACAATATTTAGAACTGTGCTATTTATATAAAGTAGAATGAGTCAAAAGTCAGGAAAAGAACAAAATGTTACTTTTTACATGTACAAAATGTTGGCCCATAACTGTATCCCTATTTCAGATAAGTGGGAATAAAAAAACCTGTCAAGTTTCTGACATTGAGATAAGATCCTAAAAGTTGATGATAGAATGACTTGTAAAAGTTTCCTGAAAAATTTTGTTTCTGACTCTCTTTTTAAGATCCAGTGTGGTGGTCAGATGATGAGAATATGAGGCATAGTGCAATGGTCAATTAAGAAAGTAAGAGAAACTTTACTCTAGGCTATGTACGACTTCAAAGAACCTTGGGTGATTGCTATACTGTGTAAGTGGAAAATAGCAGTTTAAGTCTATAGATCTAAAGGTCTCTAAATCTAAAACATGTAAATATGCAGGAAGGGAAATAAGATGTTTCCAGCAAAACAAAAGCATTCATGTTTATCCCTACTAGTTTTGCTTCTAATCATTTGCATGGTGAAAGTGTAGAGGGAGGTTAGGGAGTTTCTTTTGTTTTGTTTTATTTATTTACTTATTTATTTTTCCTAAGAAGAATTTAAATCATTTCAGGCTAAGATTATCATTAGCGACAGGAAAACATTGGGATTAAATAACTTGAATAGTACCAGTGTAACCTGTGAAATGAATAGGTCCACTGCCACAATTACTGAAATGCTCTCATGTGCAAAGTGTGTCCTCAAACCTTAAACAGAAAATGGGTTCCTAGTCATGTCCTTCTGATAACAACTCAGTTGTCTCAGTTAACATCATTGACAGATTGTGGGTACAAAATCTATTTTTTGTGTTGTCAACAAATGGCAAATCAGTGGCATTCAGTGGAAGAATGGCTACACAAGACTTTGACTAGATGATTTTGTATCCTGTAGTGTAATTCTTGATATGCCACATCCTCATTGTCGAAACAATTCAGCACTAAATACACTGTACCTGTAAGACTTCATATAGTTTTTTCCTCTTTTTGTCTTTAAAAATTCAATGTATAAGCACATTTATTTATGTAGAAATAGAAGCAGCAGCTGCTCCCCATAAGTTTTAGGACCTGTTATTTAAATCAGTTTTTTAAACTCTGACAAAAAATGTCAAACCCTTGCCTTCAAGATTGGATTGCAACTTTTAATTAGGCTTCCGGATGTCAGTGTTGCAACATAATGCATAGTGTGCGTAACAGCTGCAGTGGAAATTTGAGGTTTTCCATGCCAAAAACTTTTAAAATAATTTTTTTTGTAATAATTGTACCTTTTTAGTTTTAAAATGAGCTTCGCAGGTTTCTTAATTTTCTGTCAGGTTATAAAAAGTGTTTTGTTCTCCTTTGGGAAAGGTAATTTAGTGATTAAAAACAACTATGTTTCGTAAAACTCCTTGAAATCTCAGCAGTTGTAGCTCATGTGATATGTATGTGTGATGCAGTCAGTAAGTGATGACAGTCAGTATCCTGTAGTACATTCTATACAGTCTGTAGAAACTGTAAAAGATGTGGTAACCATCTATTTTTGATAAAATATGAGTGCTATTGTATGAATCTTCAGAGGAATCTGATCAATAGTTTTTCCTCACGTAAATTAAATTTGAGAGGCATTACTCTGCTATAATAGGGGAAAAGAAGATGATTTGAGCTAACTCTGTAGTTGGGATGATGTTTCAAACATCACATTTGTGCATGTAGGTAGCGACTGAAAAATGTCTGTAAGTGGATCAGAAGAAAATAATAATCTGAGGTATTTGAGTTCAGGTTGGCCTTTTTTTTTTTTTTTTCCTACCCCCTCATTTTAGAAGCGTAGGTACTTCAATCGACTTCTGTATTTCAAGTGCACATGCTAAAATGGCTTCTGCTAAAACTAGTGCCTATAGTTGAGAAAGCTGAACTTTTCATGTAAGTGCCTGTAAGTGTAAGTCTGTGATGAGTGTTATTATCCTGTCTCCGAACATTTGTAGTGCAAAAGAGCTAGAATAGCTAACATGATCTGAAAGCTGTTGTGTGATCTGGTTGCTGTAGGTAATTGGCATGTGAGCACAGAAAGGAGCAGTGGGTAGGAGAACTACGAACTGGCCAACATTCCCCGTACCCACCCCGGAGTGTTGGTTACAGGAAGGGCAATGCTTGGTTAGACTTAGTTTGCAGCTTGGAAAATGCATCGGGAGTCCTTGTGCTACAGGGCAGGCCGAGGAAGTGACTCTCTTCTGCTTACATCCAAGAAATGGAAACAGCATCTTCAGTCCTTGGGACTTTCGAGAGTGTAAAGCACACATTTTAAAGTCACCAATCTCCTTCCCTTCTTTCTACAGATTGTTTATGGTGTGTAATGCATAGTTTAATTGTATATTTTTAATAGTAAGGAAACAAAATCCTCCCTACAAATTTTATGGTACAAATATTAACAAAGATGGAGAATATGCCTAGATGTCATTCCATTTAATATCATGAAAATGCATTTATTTTATATGTAATTGAATATTAGGATAGCTTCATTTCTAAGTCTGCCATCATGTCTTCAAGGCCATTGCCAATGAAAATAAAAAACTTGCATGGCATCAACAACTCAATCTGAAGATTTTCTGAAGAATTTATTTATTTATTTATTTTTGTCTTGGAAGTAAAGCAGTAATATGAGACACAGCAGTTGCCAAGGTAACTGTTCTTTTTATTTGAATAGCAGCAGGTGAATGGTTGCCTGGATATCCACAGTAATTTGCTGTGGCTCTAGTAATTCAGTAAGGATGTACACATTTCTCTTTAGATTAGTTTTTCTCTTACAAAGGCTTTAACTAAGATTCGTAAGATACACAATAAAATTATTCAGTACCATTAAATAATTATTCTTCCTGTACTGTTATTAATATTAATATTTGAAATGCAGAATATTAGAGCAAGATCTTCTTATATCATGATGATTCTTTTCAGAGAAACTTCTATATTCTGATTTTTTTCAAACTTGGTTCCCTGATCTAAGAGCCTTCAAAAGCTTAGCTGTCAAACTCCATATTTAAATCTGGAACTAATGAGGCAAAAACTGCAAGCAGAATTTCTGTTTTGCTTTTACTGTACCATTTTTTAGTGAAATTGATAAGGTGTTTGAAAATAACTGATAACTCCCATTCTAAGTCTGCTGCAGCATTCTCATGGATTTAAAAGAAAATACACTTAACAAAGAGTTGTTCAGATCTTATGGACTTTCAGGATGTGCAGGAAAGTTCTCATGAAATGTTATAAAATTATTTTCTTGACTGATAAAAAAATTATTTTCTTGTTAAGTTGCTGTTGGTCTGAATCCCGTCTGTACAACAACATATTCCTGTTTAGAAGATCCACAGTGCTCTGCATTCTGTATTCTACTTCATAGTGCTGACTTAATTTTGTACATTTAGAGCAAAATTTTCTGAGTTTAGAATTTAAGTGTTCAGTGTGTCATAATCAGGTTTTAGATTTAATATAGTAATGAGATTTGTACCTTTATTCTGTTCGGTCTGGCAGACCTGGAAAGAGAATCTTTTGCACTAGTTCAACAGTTTTTTAGCTTATTTCATAAACGTAGTAATCAGAAAGCGAATTCCATTAGTTTTCTGTAAGAAAATCTTAAATTTTGGACAATCTGAATAAGTTTGAAAGGTTTCATCTACATATATAATAGGTCAAATACAAGCCTCTGAACATGTAATAAATTTGTGGCCTGAATTCTAGCTGTTAAAATACCTCAGAATCGCACAATTCTCCTCTAATCTCTGAATTTAGCTCTATGTATGAAGTAGCATTGCTTAAAGGGAAAGGAATCTTTCTTCCTGATTCTGTTACTATTATGAATAATACCAATGTTCCAAAAATTGCTTTACAAGTAAGCTTGCAGTATGTAACATTGCTAAGTAAAACCATCAACCATCTTTATGAAAAAAGGGACAAGACTAGGTCAAAGCTCTCCTGGGAGTCAAATATAAATTTTCAGTGGAATTATTCTGTAAATTGACAACGATGATAGTCTGGAATTAGGATTTTTTTTTTTTCTTTCTGTAAATGTTTTCTGAACACTTGATTTCTGAAAGGGAGGATTTGTGCTGAAAACAAATATTTCAGAGCTGACAGTGAAACTGCTTTATAACAAAACTGTAGTTAGCTTTCTCTTGATTACTGAAATAAAATGCAAGGTATGACATTTTTGTATGGAATAAGCTGTTCATGGTTCACAAGTAGATTGTTTTGCTCCCTCAAAGAAGGTCTGGAGACAAGTAGATTTGTTTTAAGCATCTATTTTAGCTATCATCTGACAGGTAGACTCAACATCTTGACACTACTGTAAATGTTAATGTTAGCTCTGCCTATGTTTTGAATAGCCTTGTCAGACATTTACTCACCAATAGTACTTAGTTAACTAGATCAGGATCCTAGAATTAACAAAACTACTGTAATTCCCTGTCCAAGGACACATTTCTTTTGAGGTGTGTAACTCCAAAAAGATGTGATAGTTGTTTTCTTCTCCATTTATGACTTGACAATCATGTAGCTCAAGTGAGTGACCAGCACTGACCAGAGCATAACTTTAAAATTCTGTGTCTACTTAGAATTTACATGAAGTTCATCAGCTGGTAATTAATAAATGTCTGCAAGTCTGCTGAGAAGCTTTAATATTTTTACATTTTAATTATTTCCATAAATTTCTCTCTTCCTCTAATGATTTCCAAAGTAAAGTCTGCTAATAAACAAAGGCAAACAAAAGGAATATTACTTTAGCTGCTAGTCACTTCTGAATAGTAAAAAGAAAATGCCTTATTAATGCATATTTTTTCCTCTCTGCTTTTACATATCATGCTTTAAATTAATAAAATCTCCCAGCAGGATGGAAAATAGAGTCCTTTTAAACTGACAAACTAGTGCTCCTGGTTAGTTCAGTAGTGTAAAACTAATTCTTTGATATGAACAAATTAATGTTCTAGCATTGAAAGGTTCCAATTTCAGTAAAGTGATTTTTTATTTATTTATTTTTTAATTTAAAGTGTGAGTACCTAGACCCTCCTAAAGTTGTGTTTGTCTTTCATCCAGCTTGTTACCTAGCAGAGGTGTAATTGGGCTCCTGGAAATTGTAAGTTCTAGTCATGTGTTTATCTACTTACTATCTATAAAAATTCTTGGAGAGAAAAATCATAATTTGTTCCTTCAAAAGTGACTATTATTGCAAAGGTGAATTACCGATATCTTGTCTTTAAAATTTTGGTTTTGTTTGTTTGTTTTTTAGTTTTTAAAATAAAGGTAGATACTTGTTTGGAATTTTAACAACCCTAGTGAATTAATATTTAATTAGTAAATTACAGATCTCTAAGTTCAGATGATGGCTCTGAAATGATTAAGTATTGCATTTGAATAGAATAAACACTTAATTGTTCTTTTTTTTTTTTGAATGATGATGTTTAAGGTTTGTTTTTTGTGTGTCTGCAGAAGCTGCAGGGCAGATGAAATATTCACAAAATGGTACATGACATAGTAATGCTTCAAAATATTGTAATATTTTCTGACTTGATCTTTATTAGTTGTCAAAAAATTGTATGTTTTGCCACAAAGCTATTAGCATCTCACTTCAGCTACTGTACTTGTGGCAGTTTTTTGACATCTCAAATGAAATTGGGAATGGCACACGTAAACAACTGGTTGAAGAGTTACAGGAGCAATGGTAAAGATACATATATCAGATTTTCTTAGATGAGTTGTTTTCTCCTTACAATATAAGTAGAACAGCTTTCAGATTACTTCACACTAGTTTTAAGATCAACTTCTGTCTCTTGATCAATAAAAAATCAATATCAGGAAAAGTCTGAATATCCATAAAATTCTGTACACACGAAAGACAAAAAAAAGTGTTGTTCTGTGTGGACCATATGTTGTATGCATTCTTCATCTGTTGCACTGCTCGTATTGTTCATATGTGTTCCTTTATGGAAACTAGACCTTCATCCAGTTTTCATTGACCAACAAGAACTCAGAAAAATATTTGTTGACCACAAGATTTAAAGTATTTGACTGCTAACATGAACGGTGAGCCTAACTGTGTTCTGTGCCACATAGACTATAGAAAATCTGGATAACCATCTCCCTTTTAAACTGTGGGGCCAGCTCCTTTACCTCTGTGAATCACTCTTGCCTTACAGAAATTGTATAATATAATCTGTGTGAGGACCATCATTTGGCAAACAGAGAATTTATACATTGTCATGTGTCAAAGCTGCCTAATGGTAAGAGGGTGAGTCTGAATCCCCCTGAAAAAGTTGACCATAAAATTAG
>VXAL01019926.1:4469-22149 GCA_013399475.1 Chauna torquata
CGGACGGAAAAAAAAAATGGTGAGATAGCAGCATCAGGAAACTATGAAGTGCCTGTAATATAGAAGCAGTCTTCCAAGCCATATTCTTTCACCATTACCCAGAGACTGCTTTGGAAAGGGCAGGAAGTAATGCAAGGGAAAAGTTTTTTCTGGTAGAAGAAAGGAATCTCTTAACAAATACTGGGTATTGGTTTCATAGTCATGAAAACTGGGAGTTTTTACAGAGCGAAACGAGCCAAAAAGATTCAATATTACTGCCAAGCTAGGTTGGACTTCAGGAGTAGCTCAGTTCCAATCAAACAATATCTGCCTTTGAACACAGAAGTTCGGCACTTGTTTCGAAAGGAAATCCCTGTCTTCAGTGCAGAGATGCACAGGCTTTCTTAGCCTGGTACACAGAGGCATGGATCAGTAAGTCCCTGTTGTAGCAGCACTTTTATCCAGTGTTTTTTATTGATGTATTTTTTGTCAGAGCTTATTTCAGCTAGGCAGGAGTGGATATCTGGCATGAAAGCAGCCCTCTTTTGTCATTGACAGTTGCAGACTTGGCTTGCCAAGTCTGAATTCTTCTGTTGGTTTGCTTTCCCACCTTCTAGTGCAGGATTATGCATGTTGGTGTTAGGGAGCCTTTCACATAGTGAAAGGAAGGGTTTTTTGCATCCTGAAGGATTGCAGTGTTTTTTGTTTTGTTTTGTTTTTCTGATGGAGAAGGGCTGTGTTTCATTCAAACTGGCAGTTTGAATTGTTTCAAAGTTTTACTGTTGCATTAATTTTATTTCCATATGGCTCTCCTCAGTCCCCAGAAGTACAATTTATGCTGTTAACAAGGGCCAGCTGTTAAACACCTTCACAAGTAAAAGTGCTGTGTCACTTCTCTGGTCCTATTGCAGAAGTCTTCTGCTACTAATTTTCAGATTTTAGTCCTGTATACTGAGAAGGGTACTTATTCAAAAGAGGGTGGAACTCTAGTAAAGTAGAGGATGGGAAGGCAAACCCATTGTATATGGTTGAACTTGATCTGCTTTGGTTCAGTACAGCAGAAATGAGTTACTGAAGTCTTTAATGAGATCAAGGATGGGGTGAAAGCAATGAGGTTTGTACTGTTTCAGGAGAACAGCATGGAAAAATGCTTATATGTGAATAGGAGAGCAATTGTGGTGAGGATGAGAGAAATGGCTAGCAAAGGCCAAATCAGAGGTGGGCAGGTGGAAGGCAGAATGATAAAGAGCATTTCTGTAATGGTGCCAAGAATCTTTAGGCTGTTTAGAAGTCAGGAAGTCAGCAGAGAAGGTGTTTAATGGAAAGTTACAAGATCACAACAGAGCTGGAAAAGATCAGGATCAGCTATATGACAGCCATTCTAGCTCCCCAGGAAGTGAAAAGTCTTTGATTTAGTTAGTCCTGTCATCTCTGCTTTGCTGTTTGAACGAGTTTCATTTCTTCACATGGTTGCTGGATGGTTTGCCTGTTACAACTTGTAAGAAAGTCACTTTTACTTTACTGTGGTACATATAAACATGTTTAATTCGTGGAGCTTTTATTGCATACAGTATGCATCGATTTATTTGTTTATTATCAAGCATTATTTGAGGTCTTCGCAGAACTTTCTTTGCATGATTTGACTTATGAATAGGATCTGTTCCAGTGGTTTAGCTTCTAGCTTGTGTTGTTGTTGTTGTTTTGTTTGTTTGTTTGTTTTGTAGGTGTTTTTGGGGGTGGTGGTTTTTTTTTTTTTTTTTTCAAATGCTAACCAAAGACGACTTCATTAGGTAAGAGGATATGGTACATGTGGTCCTTGGGAGTTTAAGGAATTTGTGGGATATCCCTTACATTTCCAAGGCCTCTGGGAATCTTAGAATATCGAGACAACATTGATGAAGTTTAAAAGTATCTTAATTCTCACTAGGTTGAGAGGAGCATATGAAAATGTTGCTTACATCATAAAACTAGGAAGTGCTTGATTGTAGTCGTGTGCTAAATAGTTGATAAACTCCCATCAGCTAGACACAAGTTTTTATACAATTAAAAAAAAAAAAAAGCCTGTTCTTATTTGTCTCTGTGTTACAGAACAGAAAAACAATATGTTCTAAAAGGAAGAAAAATGTATGCGTTGTCAGAAAAGTGGAATATCTTGCAAAGATGTATATTCTAAAGCAGATCTATATTTCATTTGAGTGGACTGAACTGATTTACGTGCCCCTGCTTTGGGTTAACAAGCAGATTGCATGTATTTAAGGCATGCAGAGCACATGTATTTGAGATATGTTTCTCTTGTCATATACTGAATTCTGATACAGGAGAAAATCCATTAGGAGACAACGTAAAGTTGCTTTTCATCGTGCTTCTTGTAAACTGAAATGGGGAGTATAGACTACCCAAATTATTGTGGGAACTGTTGGCAGGTAGGAATTTATAGGGATTAACTAGATACATTTTCCATGCTTGTTTTCTTTTAAGTCTAGTTGTCTCTGACCTTCTTATTTTACCTATTACCTTCATTAGAGGAGGAGTAAGGAGCATATAGGAAGTCAGACATTTGTGAAACATAAGAGTTCTACAAATAAAATTGTGATGTCAGATTTAAAATGCGTCTAAGTTTTTATTAATGTTTGGTTGTGTAAAGTCAGTAAGATTGGAAAGTCAAGGTGAGTTCACTTTGAATGATTTTTTTTAAAGACTTCTATAGTTTTAAAGCAGCATTATTTTTGCCGAACATGTCACAAGCCATAGAGACCTAACTTGCTTTTCACGAGCTGCTACATGAGCTCACTTTTAGAACAATTTACTTGTAAACAAGGAAACATTAATTGAAAGATATTTTAAAGAAAATAATAGTAAATCTCTAATCCCACAAAGCCTTTTACAGTAAATTTAAAGGGGCAGTTAAAACATCAAAGCCAAAAGAGGTCACTTATTCTCAGAGATGCAAAACAAAGCTTCTGGTTTTATAATACTTTATTACAATAAAAAAAATGGATGTAATAAAGATTAATGAATTTTAATGATTTGTTGCCCATTGCTTCGGTTGCAATTCTTTTAAAATCTTGCAAGAGCCTGCAGTCTAATCCTTTTTTTTTGGGGGGGGGAGAGAAACGGGACATGGAAGGAAACTGGTCCTGTGTCTCCCGTGTATGAGGCTACATGATGTTCGTGTTGGCTTGGCTTGTGACCATTCTTGTCATGCAACATGAGTGGCATTTTCCTTGTCATTTTGCAGTCTCGTTTGGATGGAGAATTTCTGATGTAGGTTGTTACATCTCTCAGTATAGGTGGCAAACCTGGAACAAAGTGGATTACATCAAAAAGTAAAAATAGAGAAAATTCAACTATATTTTTGGGAATAGGCTTGTGATAAGCATTTCAGCTTAGTTATCAGCTGTGAATCTGGGGGATGGAGCTATCCATCTGGATGGTATCTGGCATAACTAACAAATCTTCGTTGTTTCCCCTTCCGGATCCAGCAAAGAGATCTAATACTGCCATTAGCACAGTCAAGGATGGTAGTAGTACAGCATTTTATTTTCATCTTAGGTTGCAAATGCCATGAAGAATTCGCTGCCCTTTGATGCTCCTGATGCATCACAAGAAGGCCAGAAGGTATTGAAAGTAGAAGTTACTCCAACAGTGCCGAGGATTTCTCGGACTGCCATTACAACAGCTTCTATCCGTCGTCACCGCTGGAGGAGAGAAGGTGAGCTTTCTCTGCCAACAGCAAATACTCTAGTGTACTGTATTCATCATCATCACTGTTACCTGGCTTCTGAGTTTGAATGTTTGCAGAACAGTTGGTCATGGTTGTTTTTTTTTCCTTTTGAAAACTGGTACTGCATAACAATGTATAGTATTTTACGTTTTCAGAGCACTGCATGAACATGAACATTTGGGATGTTTGTTTTGTTTTTGATTTGGTGATAACCCCATGAGGTAGGTAAAAAGAAAAAAAATTAAAAAAAAAATATATATGTAAACAAAAAAAAAATGGAGGGGCTGGAAATTGTTCAGTAAGACTTTTTTCCTCTATGTAACACAGCACAAAATTGTAGTGGCAGAGTTTGGCTTAGAATTTGAGTTCTTTCTTTGATCCACTCTGAAACTCAACTGCCCACCATCATAAATAGCTCAGGGACTGAATGTTATTCAGACCTTGATAGGGTTCCAGTTACCTGCAACCACTAAAGGCAGTGGGAGATGGAAGAGCTGACCATCACACTCCTACCGTCACATGACCCACCTTACAGAGGGAGCATGTAATAAAATAGCTTTGGATAGCTTAGAATTATACTTATCTTTCCTCAGTGAATACTTAGATCTCATGGAAGTGTGCTTGACTGTATGAAGAACAGTAAATATGTAATAATCTTTACTTTCACATGGTGAAATCTTTGTTGTAGCTGTAGCAAAAAGCTTGCTTTGAAATCATTTTGTCAAACTTACAAAGCTTTGTTGCTGTATGTATAAAACAGATTTTAAAAAGCTTCTTAAATGGCAGAATGTAAAAACTAGTATAGCTTAAAAATAAACTGAGGATACAAGAGTCTGAAAACAAGGATTACGTCTTTCCTTTGATGCTTTTTTTTTTTCCTGTACCATTTGCCAAAGGATTTAATGACCTCTGGTCCTCAACTGAATCAGGATGTCCAGGAGAAGAAGCCACTGTCTTCTATTTTACAGACTCTGGGTCATGTTTGTCTTTACTGTAGTTGCCATTATATTCATTTTTTTAGTCTCTGGTCTACAGTATAGCCCACCTGTCCCTTTCTGTGGATGTTCTCACAAACTTATAACTAAGCATGGGTAGTGTTTCGTGTTTGTTCCATGTCCGCATAAACCTATTTTCCCTACCTGGGTTGGAATGCCAAGAAAGGAACAGAAAAGCACTAAAATGTTATATGTTGAATCCCAGATGGCTTTGACTTCTCAAACGAGGCTGACTCAAGCATACCTGGCTCACCGATCCAACACGGCTCCACAGACCTAGGGATAAAACGTGAGCAAGAGGGGGAGGTGCTGATGCGCAGGACCCCTGAGCATGGCTTCCCGGAGCCCACCTTGGCAGCAGCCACAACAGAGGGTAGGACAGAGATGAGGAGGCAGAAGTCAGTGAGGCAGTTGCTGGAGGAGGATCCTGGCTCCCTATCCCCAAGCAGAACTTCTTTCCATTCTAGTGTGTGTTTCCGCTATCCCAGGGTGTATTAGCTTCTCTTTGCAATACACGCATCCCCTATATACCTAACATCAGGTCAGGTACTACCTTTTGTTATCACATGGGCTGGCCTGGGGCTTGCATCTGTGTGGTGAAAGACTGCTTGGCATGGCAAAAAAATAGAATAAAAATGACAGGGGTAATAGCCAAGAGCTTTGGGATTGCTTGGAAACTTTCTATTACTGAGCATGTTTAATCTAATATTCAGAAGGAAAAAATGCACCAGATAAACATGAATCTAGTCCTGAAAAGTAGACAGCATAGAGTATAAATGGATTTGGTTGGCTTACAACTTAGTTCCAATAGTGTCTTGTTAGCCTGTGTTTTTTAAGTTTCCAAGAACAAAGTCAAGCCTATCTAAGAGATTCACAACTGTTGATATTTTTATTTGCCAGTCATCCTTGAACTGAAGATTCATGCACGTAAACTAGTTGTAGGTGTATGACCTGGCTGCTCTAAAAACAAGTACCAAAAAGAGAAAAGAAAAAGCTTGTGTTTTCAAGAAAAAAAATCAGGTTGCCATGTTTCTAAACACTTTAGAAACAATAATTGCTTTCTTTCTCAGTTGTGCTGTCCATACAAATGCTGTAGGACTTCATACGCCTGCTCTGCAACCAAGAATAGCAGATAGAATAGCTAGTAGAGGTTCATTTTGCGTAAGTTCATCTGTTAATTTTCTCATCTTTATTCCATGAAAGGCGTGGATTTGAGCACTGAATTTGAATCGTGATTTCTCTTCAGAGATGAGAATTAATTTCTGGTAAATTTAGCTTAACATAATTTCAAGTGTCTTCCTATTTTAAGTCTCCTTTTCTATCTGAACAGTCTTTTGGTATTTCCAACAACTATAAGCGTATCAGTTGATCATAAATGAGATTTATTTGTAGATTTGGATATGAGCTACATAGGCTTCTGATTTGTTCTTCTGGAAACAATCTGGAGAATTTGGAGATTTAATGTAGTATTATCACAGAATCCTTACCCTTCATCAGAGTTGCTATCAAAAAATAATTAAGACACCACACTTCAGTAGAAGATAGTTGCATAAAAATGTTTAGCATGGGTTTATAATCTGTTTCTTGGTGCATAGTGAGTTTGAGCATGCTCAGTAAATGAGTAGTCTTATCCTAAATTCACTGGTTCAGTTGGTCTTATTTTACTAAAATTTGCATGTGCATGACCTGAAGGATATGGAGAAGTCCTCAGCTGCAGAGAACCTTCTGGGAGAGACAGGAAGTGGGAATGAAGTTGATAAAGATGTGGCCTTCTAGTCTTAATTTGTTTCAGGACACCTGTATCATTTGAGATGTTGCTGGAGGAGTCGTAATTCCACATGTTTTACTTCTGTTGAAGTTGGTTGAATATACTTTACTTCTTTAAATGTTGGCAATATGTAACTATGTGCTTGGGCGAATTGAATTCCGCCAGTTGATAGCATGTGGGAGAAGGCCCAGGAATGGAATTTGGCTTGATTATCAGTATAGAATTGTGTGTGTAAATATAGTGGTCTGTTATTTTATTGATGCTGATGTCACAGAAAGTTTCAGTTAGCAAATTTCCTCTCATAAATATAATTTTTATATCAAACAGCATAATGAGAGGCTGATCATTTTCAATGACTCT
The DNA here is from genome assembly GCA_013399475.1 of Chauna torquata. NCBI lineage: Eukaryota > Metazoa > Chordata > Aves > Anseriformes > Anhimidae > Chauna > Chauna torquata. The sequence continues at coordinate 11,296 of VXAL01019926.1, forward strand.
TCAACCTTCAGATATGGAAAGAATAAATAGAATAAATGTTACTTTAAAAAACTGTAATAAAATCCTTTTCAGATTTTGACCTAATAAATACAAAAAGACAAGATTTCAAGAATGACTCAGTGCTAACTTACAACGTATACTGCTTCTGGGTGGTAGCAGCTACCACTGTGCACTATTTTGAGTGAAGAATGCTGTATCTATATCTACAGGATTAATTACGTACTGGCATCAATAACATATTCTTTGGAGAGAGATTTATTCTAATAAGGAAGAGCGAGAATCCAAAAGACACACTGTAATGCAATTGATGTGATTTCTGTTAGGTTGCACTGTCTTTTTCCTCTACTGGCCTTACAGTAGAGAGTGCTTGGGATGAGTAGGTTCTTAGTTTTTTTGTTTTCTCTTTAAAATCATCTTATTGGTCCACTGGAAAACAAACAAACCTCTATGACTTCATCCTGTTTTTCCCCCAAACAGAGTATGTAAAGAATGGAACATTTTTTTTGTTTGTTTCTGAGGACAATTTTTAGAGGAAAAATAACATGTATTGGGAAAAGAGTATGTGTTTGCTGAATTATTTCAGTCCTACTGAGAACTTTTGTAGCTACGTGGATCTGACTAGACAGAAATTCTCTTGCATGTTGTCTTCTCTATCTTCTTCATTTTTGAGCACTGCTGAGCTGCTTGGGCCTTCGTATAGTTGCAGCATCCAAAAGCTTGCAACAACCCCTCTCAGTCTTGTCTTTAAATTCTGTGGATGAAATGTCACTTTTTCTCTGTGACCCCTTTGCTTCACTGTCCCTGAATAGGAACATATGTGTTAGCATTCTGTTACTCAGAAATGTTTTGACATGAACTGTGAGGAAGCACTAATATTCTTATAATAATAAAAAGCTTAGCAGTATTGTCTGGAGATATCGTCTTGCAAGTTACACATCTTTTGCTGGAATAAAAGGGATTGAGAGGGGACTTCAGCTGCTGCTATTGCTGCTTGTAACCAAACGCTTTCATCCAGCTATGCATGATTATAAAGAAACATAAATGTTGGTCTATTAAAAAGTGCTCTTGCTTTTAGTATGTTCCAGATACATCATACTTTTATTAGCATCTTTGATTATGTGTGGGAAGGTTGGGGAGGAATGGAGATGTGGTGGGTTGTGAATAAAATATCTTGCTGTCTAATGTAAGAAAATATATGTATGTCTCAATGAGAAAATGAAGGTCTAGTCTGACTAATCAGGAGGCAGTAAAAGTGTATGTATTTTAAATATGGATATGGAAAGTTAAAGTAAGTAAAGCGTTCTTCATTTTAATAATAGCTGTTGAAGCCTAAAAAGCTTCTTTTTCTAAGGCTAAAGTTTTTACTGAGGAAGGAAGACTGCAGTAATGTGAACTATATTACCTTCATGCTTCTGGAAGGCTAATGAGTCAAGAAGAACTGTATAAAACTACAGAATAATCTCACATTGCGTTGTTGTGAAAGAGGCCTGAGCATGATCTGATTTGGAGAAGGCTAAACATTGGTTGTAAGCTGATACACAATAATGGTAATTCCAAGGCAAAGCTTCCTAAAGAAGCTTAAAGAGAAGTTTAAAACAAACAATAATAAAACCTTCCTATAAAGTTTATTTTTGCTTTATGCTTCAGAAGTGTTAAGTTGGATCAGGCCATGTTCCTTCGGTGCAGAGGAAGTGATATTGAAGGCTTTGTGTCTGTTCTGCTTGCCATAATGTAACATGTTCTGTAGTGCTCTACTAGCAATCAGTATGAAAGGATGAGGTTCTACTTGAATGTTAGAATCTCTTAGATCCTTGCTGCTGGTTTTACACCATAAAACAAGAAACAAGGTATCAAACCCAAGCTCTCTTTTCAGTTTTGAAACTTAAATGCCATTCCATTTTCTGCTGAAAGAACAACTCTTGTTTTGAGTGCTTGGAGCTTAGAAGAAGGACTGGAATAAGATTTAAAAAAAAAAAAAAAAGTCTTTGTGTACAGCCCTAATCAAATTATTAGACTGAAAACAAGTTTTTAAGAAGGAAGCTTGTCAAGCTCTTTTCTTTAAAATCCCATTCCAAAGCACAAAGCCTATTCTACAACTTGAAATATATCAGAGGTTGAATTTCGATTAATACAAGATTTTTTTTTTCTCTTAAAAATCTTGATGCTGAGATTAAAGCAAATGTGATGGAAGCACATAGATAGGATTGCTGGAAATGCAGGGAAGATTGAGCTCTGGAGGAGAGAGAACTAGGAATTAGGTTATTCTGCAACAGAAAATATTGTCACATTGTTTAAAGTGCCAGCTACACACAACAGAAGCCTTCTGCCTCTGTTGGAGCATTGTTGCTGGCCTAGGAAGTAACCTAATTCTGAAGCTTACCCAGCACACACCAGAAGATTTCCTGAACATGCTCAGATCTTGCCTCGAACTAGGATAAAAATAGTCTGAAGGGCTTTTTTTTTTTTTGCTATTTTTTCTTTAAAAAAAAAAAAAAATTAGCCAAGAGGGGCCTAATTCTTCTTCTGTGCTTAAAGACGTACTTTTGGAGATATTTCTGACTGATGAAAATGATGTAGAGGAAGAGCAAATCAAGCTCAGGAAATACTTATTGTCAGATTCCCTTATTCTGCTATATATGACAGGAATATTATTAGCCGACAATCAGGCATTTTTAAGCAAATGGAAACCAGGTGGATCAGCAAGTGACGTTTGTTTTGACATTCTGTGCGCCTCTCTGTATTCATGTAACCTGAATGCTTACTGTGTGTTCTGATTGGTTTTGGGTTTTTTCGTTCCTTTTTTTTTTTTTTTTAATAGATGCTGAAGGTGTGAATGGAAGAGAGGAATCTGTGAACTTTAATGATGCTGATGAAGGATTTTCATCAGGAGCTTCCCTCAGCAGCCAGCCAGTTGGGACCAAACCTCAATCATCTGTATCCCAGAAGGGCAGCTTAAGGAAAACAGCAAGTGGACGTTCTGCTAAGGATAAAGAAACCTCTTCTGCAGCAAAATCCAATGAGAGCCCTCGAGATTCAGTAGCTCGGAAGCAGTACATGCACCAATCCACTGACGTTGGTGCAGATATAATTGAGATGACACCTACTAAGAAACACCTCAGCCTGCCTGCTGGGCAGGTGGTGCCAAAAGCGAACAGTTTGAGCCTGATCAGGACCGCCAGTGCTTCCTCCAGTAAATCATTTGACTATGTGAATGGCAGTCAAGCAGGCTCCAGTGTTGGAGCTGGTACAGAAGGTGTTACCAATCTAGCATCTGGCAACACCAATCGATTTTCAACTATCAGCCTACAGGAGGACCGACTAGGCCAAGCTGGGGAAGGTAAAGATCTTCTCCCCCCAGGAGGTCCCCTAACCAAGCAGTCTCGATCTCCAAGTTTCAATATGCAGCTAATATCCCAGGTGTAACTTTAACTCCCTTCATTAGGATTCCCTCTTTCCCCTAAATCCACAGGCAAGTTCATCCTTAGGCAAAACAAGAACCATAATTCTGCAGTGTGAAAATACTGACTGTTGTGATCTTGTTTGGTTTGGTTTGGTTTAGCTATCATACTGTATTACTGAAACAGCAATAATTCTTCCCTCACCTTCATTCTCCCCCCTTGTAAACATGGTTGTGAAGCAGTATATAATGTACTGTATGCCTTTTTCCATGCCTTCCTTTCTCCTTGGGTGATGTGCAATCCATCGTAGGCTGATCAGTCCCATTTCAACACTGTGAGACTGGAGACACCGGCGGAAATGGTGAATGTGATCCCTATGAGATGATGCTTTGGCTCTATTAAGAAATAGAAACGGGTTTGTTTTCTCGGTCTACAGTACTGCAAAGACTACTGGATCATGACTTTTCTTTCTCAGAACCAGGAGTGCCTCAGAGATTCTGATGTGACTTTGGACCTCTCTGAGTTTGTGCAATCAATTCTGGGGAGGGGATCGTCATTGCTGCTCCTGGCTGCCTACAGCACCTTTTCATTAAAATGAGGGTAGTTTTTTCTTGCCTGCCCCCAGTCTCTCATCCCAGAAGCTTTTGATGTTCAGCAACTGAGACATGAGTATTAACAAGTTGTTTTCCCTCAGAGAGAGGATTGTAAGTAGATAATGTAGGTTACAATGCACTTCTAATGGCGTTGTAGCCATACGTAATGTTACGTCTTCCCCTCCAGGACACAGGGTCATTCTACACGTAGACTAAAATTTAGACAAGACCATGCTGTTGAAGCAATGTGGTTTGTAAGTGGAAGGGAAACACTGCTTTCCCAGGAACTAATGGCTAGCTCTGCTCCATTTTTGTTGTTGTTGTTGTTGTTGTTATTCTTGTGAGGTGGTGATCACTGAGTTGAAAGGTGTATTCGGGTAAAGAGTATTTCTCAGGCTGCTTTTTATGGTATCATGGATGTTAGGTGCCCTCACCCCTCTCAGCTGCTTTCTCAGCGTCCCTAAATTCAGTCATGGAGTCATTTTAAAAATCTTGCAGTCCAGACAGACCATCCTCTTAAGGGGCTGTCTCAGGGATAGAGACAATAGTTTGCTAGAAACACTGAAGCTTTAATGTGAAATGCTTTTCTAGAAACACCGTTCGCACAAAGGGGTACTGACAGTCCTTTTTTCCCAGAAGGATCACGCTTCATTGCCTTGGTATTTCTAATGTTAGTTTTTTTAATTGTTATTTTAGTGAATAGGCCCCTACTCTAGAAAATGCAGAACTCATGCCATTGAGCCAAGCCTTGAATGTATATCTCTGGTGTATGGTGGGCACTGGCTGGTACTTTTGCTAGAGAACACTGCTTGGAAGCAAATTTCTGATTACGTAGTAAAATGTTTGTCATTCTCTCTTTCTCTCTCTGGATTGCTAGGGAGCAAACGGGAAAGTTGATCCTGTATTCTTAAGTAATGTATGATATCCTGGAAGTTTACAAATTGTAAATCCACAGAAAAGAGTTATGATCTTCATGTGGGCGCTTTGGTTTCACTGTCACTGTGAAGAATAAAAATAAGCTGTTAGAAATAGCAGGTTATTGTTGAATGACAGATAGTCTTTAAGAAGTTCAGGACAATAACATGGCATTACATTGCTGGCAATTTTTTTTTCTTTTTTGCTTTTGAATCTCTTAGATAAAACTTTTTTTCAAATTTACATTAAAACTCATTTAAATATTTGAAGGGTTTTTGTGGTTTGATGAGTCACTTTGGCAGTCTAGTCTTCAGATCTTACATTCATAGAAAAGTGAATTAAATGGCATCTGGACTGATGCAGAAATTTAGTTAAAGGGTAAATAGAATCATCAGAAAGAAAGCCTTACTGTTTCAAAATTGAAGTTAATCTTTAAGGGCCACCAGAGACAGAACTAAGGCAAAGGTGACATTAAACTGTGAGGGATTTTCTGTAAAAATGTCAAAAGCTATATATGATTAGACCCTGCCTAATTTATTTTGTCAAGTTTTGCTGGTGGAGACAATTGGCAAGTCATGGTTGTGCAGAAGTTCGCTTGCTAGTTTGTTTCCTGGAAGCGCAAATTTGTATTTTGTAGAGACCATCACAAAGGAAATTCTATTAAAGAGCCATCACCATAAATTGATAAGGACCAAATGATTAGCGTAAATCCTTGGTAAAGAAAAGGTCAGGAGTGTCAGCTGTTTTTTTTGTTTTGTTTTGAAGAATTACTCTATTTTAGTATGCCCATGCCTTTAAAAAATAGGGTTGCTCTTCAGCAAGGTTCTGTAGTTTCTGCTTTTGCCATTATAAACATTCCTACAGAAGTTTTAGGACACTTAAATTGGCATTTGGCCAAATTTTACGAACTTTTTTTTTATACCCTTATGGGTGGAGTTCCACAGTATTAAACTATTTCAAAAAAGTGAGACAGCCCAGTGACTTCAGACGGGGAAGTCAAATGTACGTGCATAAATTTGAAGTGGTTAAAACTTTAGTCAAATTACAATTTAAGATATTTTTTGCAGTTCTCATTTTGATGATGTGCCTTTTGTTCTAGTTTAATCCATTGTCTTTTGGTTTGTTCTTGTGTATATATACCTACCCCACATAAAGCTTTTAAAAGAGTTCAAATTTATCCCTCTTAAAAAAAAATATATAGTTTTTGCTGTGTGCTGATGTGCTACATCCATAACTTATCAAAATTACCGTTTGAGTGCGATGTTTCATTGTGGGAGGTTTTGTCATTTTTTTCAGGCATGCTGATCAACATCTGTCTTACAAAATGAGTCATCGCTAATATCTACAAACCAGATGTAATAACAGGCTTTGCCAGTATTATGTTTATCATTAATGCTTCTAGATGCATCTCAAACTATGCCAAGGTGTGTTAAGATTGTAGTGAAACTTTATATAGTGACGTCCAGTACTCTTCAAAGTATTGTGGCAGTAATAAAATTAGAAATGTCTAGGATGTGGGCTGAGAGAATAACATGCTGGCTTTGTGATTATATGTGTTAAATACTAACAAAGTACAAAACACACTCAAATTTTCTGATACCTGTGACAAACATCTAGACTTAAACCTCTTTATCCTGAATTCACTCGGCTGTGTCTTGTTTTAGAACATTTGGTACTTAACATGAGGCACTAGATTTAGATTTCTGCATCATTTCAGTGCAGCTGCAGCATTATAAAAGGTCAAAAAGCAGAACACTACTTCTTTTTTTTTTTCCCTGTGCATGCTCACATATGTGAACATACTTTTAATTCTTAGGTGAGGATGTGTGGGTACTATATATAGATGTGTATATACACATGTAAGTAGGGATAAATGAATTATCCCTTGATACAGTTTTTACCATATTATGATATGCTGCCATTTTGCAACTCATTTTTATTGGGCTTTATAATTTTAAGAAAATCTAAAATGTTGGGGTTGCTGACTCAAGCTTTGATTAGCCTTTTCAGGGGTTTATTGTGAGCAGCTTTTTGGTTGAACATTGAGCCTTTTTGTTTTTTCATCCTGCAAGCAGCAAAGTGATAAACTATCTATTACAATGAGTATTGCAAGATGAAGTTTTAAATTTCTTTATTTTTCTTTGAGTTTAGATTTGGAGACTTCTCATGTCACTATCCATTTTAAATGCAAATTTCTTTGAACACCCTTTCTGATGTGAATTTGAAAAAGTTTTTAACAGCCTACTTTATTCTGTAATGCTGAACATTGTGTTGCAGCCAGTAAGCATTAGATGTAGTACTTGTAGTTTGCAAGTGTGTTGGTCTCAATTACTTAAATCGAACATTTCCAACATAGTCCTGCTAGCTTTAACATAATTAAAGTCATCTGTTTTGACAACAAAATAGTGAGGACAAAAATTGTTTTCTGACAACATATTTATTTGCACTACTTATGAATACTGGAGTTTACTGGGACAGGGTTTTTTCTCACCATGTGAGGTTTACTTGTGTGTGTGGGTAGGTATATACATTTGTCACGTGTTGACAATCAATTGCCTCAACTGTGTGTATACTGTATGTAAATATGAACATATTTTTCGAGATTAAGGGGGAAACCTGCACCTTAAAGGTGGTAAAGCTGCTCTGTAGTAAGGTGTCCCCAACTCTTACCCCTGTCTGTCTCCAGATAGTATGTGGTTTGTTTTACTTCTTTAATGAACGTTATTAGTGTTCCTGGAAAATTTTAGCTCCAGGGGGATTTTCCTCAACATTTAATGTATAACATGTTCAGAGAGTTATATTTTGAAAAATTAGTTTTGGAGTAGATTATTCTATGCTGTGGCTGTATTTTAACCTAGAGTTTAAACTTGTCCTATTTTATCACGAACCGATAGCTATTAAGTATTCAGGTGTTGTAATTTTGGTTACAAAGTAGAAATTTTTGTTTGGCTTGGCTTACAAATTTAAATTAATTTGAAGACCAAGTAGGAACCAAGAATAACTTTTCAAGTAAAATTCTAAAAATCAAGCAGTAGAAACTTGATACTGTACTCGTAATCCTGGAGGAAGTGTGGAAAACATAATGCAATATGCTTGAATGGAATGTACATGCTGCATAGAGAACGAAAAGATGTTTCTGATGTTTGTAAATTTGATGGTCTCATCCTTAAATTCTGCAATTCTGTCATTGCCAAAGATATTGCTACCTTGGCGTGTTTAATATAGGACTAAAACCATTAGCTAGGTCTCATTTGTAACATCCATTTACATCATTGGAATAGTTTGTGTCAGAACAGTACACATACTTTTTTTTTTTTAATAGCTTGTTTAGGATGATCACAGAACTGAAGTTACACAACAGCACTCCTTTCCAAGCATTGTAAGCAGAGCGCTGATCCTCTGCTTAAGAATGCATTGTGTTCTTTTTTTATATCAAAATGTTCAGTATTTTATATTTTCTTCCAGTATTTTAAATGCTGTTTATTTCTGTATATGGGCCTTAATTTCTCTTACTCTTTCTCTTATTAAGAGAAATTTCTCTTTAATTTCTCAAATTAATATTAGTTTGCTTTCCCACTGGCACTTGACTAAACTTCACTGTGGAAAGCTTTTCTGTAGGTGATTCAGGGGAACATATCCCAGCATGGGTATTGTGTTAGTGTATATGTACATCAGTCTGTCAAAATTTGTATGTCATGACCAGCTGAAGAGCTAAAATGCTCACCTGCCTCTTATACACTGATGGAAAGCAATGGAGAGCTGTGAGCAACTTGGTTCATCAATAGTTTATGAAAGCAGGCAGTAAATGGATTTGCAAGACAGATATGTATGATGATTTCCACTTAGTCATTATAACATTTATTTTAAAATAAAACAAATCTTGGAACAAGCTTTCAAAACATAGCATTTCAGATAAGCTTACCTCATGAGTTTGGCAAGTGTCGAGGCCTGCTGTCATCTAGAACGTTAGAAGTTCAGAAGCAAGCTACAGAAGTCTAAGGGTACCTCACAGCTGCCAGGAATGGATTTAGTAAAAATCTGTCACATGTTACGTGACTCTATTAGAGATTTAATGTTAGGAAAAAAAAAAAAGTAATTTCTGCTTTCATTGTTTGATTTATTTTCTCTAGGATCCAGAAACAAAAACTCCTGACTTTTTACTGTGGTCATCAGATTTTACAAAAGATAAAATTTGAGGGACCAAATGAATTAAAAAACGGGTCCATAAATTACCTGTTCTAACATAAGGGATTACTAAACTATTCCTGTGAGGAGCTGCTAGTGAGAACACGTACAGCAAAACTTTGTGTCTGTGCAGTAAAACCTTGGCCTACGTTTTAGCTTGTACGTGATGAGCAAAGTGATTAGATCAAGTTGTATTAAACAATTACTTGGTTGTGAGCTCCCAGTGTTTTATAGTCAGTACAATGTAAGCAATTTAGAGCAGAGTATTTTTGCATTCTGATGGTCTTTAAATTACTTTAAATTTTTACTCTTGAAAAGATTAATTACCCATTAAAATGTGGTATAGAATTCACTCAAGTTTTTGGTTTTGGAAAAGTGATTAGGGAAGATTTCTGATTTGTTTAGGAATACCTTCTAGTAAAGTGACTATATGGTGCTTTGTCATGGAATCTTTCTTTGAAGTCAGTAGTGGATCCTGTGAGTTTGAGTCCTCATCCTTCCCCGAACTGATCACAAAAGAGACAAATTAGTATGAATGAAGCAACCCTTTCAAAGAGGAATTACCTTTGTTCTGAAATAGGTAGTTTGGGATGATTGAAATACTGGCTGTTGACGCCGTCCTTTCTGTTTGAGCAGTTCCTGTTTTGCTAGACCTTCATGCTGTTAGTTTATGAAAAATTCAAGTATTAGAAGCTTTGTGGCTTGAGTATACAGTAGATGTGAGTTAGCAATCATGCAAGATAAACCACTTCTCAAAGTATTAATGGACTGCTAGTACTGGAGTGTGTCTGTGTTTTTTGTGTGCCAGTGTTCAATGATTACTTTGAAGCAAGACTTCTTACTGTTTACTTTGAGAAAGTGTGTACTTTTGGGATGGTTATTACTGGCTGGTTATTTGTGGAGAAATACCATATGATTAAATAAAATTGGGTCATTTAACATTTTTTCCATATCAAAGATTCCAGGAAAAAGCTAATAACGATTTTTAATAATTAAATCAGATACTCTTAATACACTTTAGATTTACTAGGGTAGCTTTTATTTGCTATAAAAATAAATAAATCGAGGTACCCCATGCTGCATTTTTTAAATTTGTAATTCCTCTATTTTACAATGAATCTTTTGCTCTGTATTGTCCTTGTAAGAATACAGGATGTGCCGTCAATTTTACTAACGAAAAGAAACATTCTCCAAGGGTTAAAAGATTATTTTCTTACTTTTTCTGTCATAGCAGGTTTCTTTCTCTGAACTAAGGTTTCTGAGGATTTTTACTATTTTATGTAATCTTATCTCTGTCATAGAAGGAGCATAAGCAAGTAGCCCACTTCTTGTGGACAACTAGGCTAGACAAAAGGACACGGATTAGTAGTGCGAGCCTCTCTTCACCAGGATAGCCCTGCGTGGTGGTGTGAACCCCAGGCATTCCAGATTCGGTACTCGTGAGGCACTAAACCAAACGGGTTTTTAATAACCGCGACCTCTGCTGTATGATGTCCTTTAACCTGGGACCAGGGAAAATCTTCATTCTTAGACCTGAAGATGGCACGTGTTGAAGATCATGTTATTGGTGCATGTAAGCCATTATCTTACCTGTCTTACTGAACTGGTTAATGCTGTTGACTGTTGTTGAAATGTGAAATGTAGTTACTATTGACTCTGTAAATACCTGCCAGAGATGAAATATAATTATTTTAAATCATTGTAAATAGAGATGTATAAAACTGGACGCAATCTGCAATGCAGAAAAAAATTATATATATATA
>VXAL01019926.1:22665-47311 GCA_013399475.1 Chauna torquata
CCGCGCGTGTCTGGCGGCAGCGCCCCCTGGCGGCGGGGCGGCGGCGCCGGGCGGGGCCCACGTGGCTGAGGCGGGGGTGCTTGCCGGGTGCCCACCATGAGCCAGCCGGAGCGCCAGGGCGGCGGCGCCCTGGAAGTGAAGTTCGTGCCCGACGAGGAGGTCCTGAAGCACATTGTCGACGACGCAGGTACGGCCGGCCCGGTGCAGCTCCCCGGGCGCCGGGAGGGGGGCGGCCCGAGCAGCCGCGGCGCTCCCCGAGGAGGGGGCAGCCGTCCTCCAGCGCCTGGGGCGGCTGCCGGCGGGATGAGGCCCTCAGCCTCCTCCTCCGTCTGCCGCGGTTTGCTTCTGCCCCCGCCCCGGCGCGTAGAAGCGGGCGGCTGTTGCGCCGTGCAAGTGCCCTCAGCGGCGGGTGGCGCGGAGCGTCCCCATCCCAGCTTCCTGAACGGAAACGTGTGTAGCGGCCTGGGAGAGAGGGCGCAAATCGCCTCCTCCCCAAGCCCTGATGTGCTTAAACACGCACAGAGAATCCAGTCGGGACGAGGTTCGAGGTGGTCGCTGCCGGAGACTTTTGCTGCCGTTCTGACTGCTTGTAAAGTCTGGAATCTTAGTCTGCGAAGATGCTCAAAGCTTGGCTGCACGAGGTGCGGAGCACCCTGATCCGGCGTTGCTGTCGGTCCTGCTTTGAGCGGGCAGACGGTTTCGAGAGGTGTCACAGCCTAAATTCTTGTGGGTGCGTACGGGCAGCCTGTAGGCAAGGTCTTTTTGACTTGGTGCCTTTTCCTAGGGAAGACAGGGGTTGCTAAATGTCTTTCTCTTTGCGTGCACATTTCTGTCTTTGAGTCACTGCTGTTTCTCCTAAACTGTGAACGCAGGTGTGTGCTAAATGGGAATCTTGTCCTCGCAATTGACTGCAGTGGCTAGCTTTTGTGGTAAAGGAGGGACTAATGGCCCAAGGCTCAGCTGACCACCGTGGCACAGACCAGCTATTCTTTTAGCAGGAAATCTTTTCTACTTTGCACGCTAATGTCTTGGTCTGTTAAGGGGGCAGCTGTAGACTACTGCAATAGAAATAATGAAATAGAAGCTTTTATTGCAATTCCAGGTATTAAAGTACGGAAAGACAAAACTCCGCTGACAGTCAACATGAAGAGATTTGTGAAGAAGCTTGAGACTATCTCAGATGATGAAGCTCAGGAGTTCCTGGAAGAGAAGAACTATGTTGCTGCTCTAGGCATATGTGCCCAAGGTATTGGCAAGGGAAAACCTAACACAGCTGTTACTTCAGGAGATTCTTTTAGCGTCGAAAAGTTGTGCAATGTTTATGAAAGTGCTCTTGAGGGCTGGCTAGCTCTAGCTATGCTTGTGGTAACAGGTAGAGGAGAGGATAATGATTTCTAGGACTTTTTTTTGTGATACTTGTTTCATAACACCTGCAGTGTGAAAAGTCCTTTGAGCTCAATTGTAAAGCATCACATTCCATCTTCCTTGGGTTGGGAATACACCAGTGCTTTTAAAAATTATTACAAGTAACGTTTCTGTTCACAGATTCAATGGGGAATGGCTCAAGTGTAGGTGGTGGTGAAGTTTACTCATTCCAGACTCCCAAACGCTCCAACAAAATGGCAGAGCTGGGTATGTCTTCCTCTTCTTTTGTTCTTGCTCTGGCTGTGGTCTTTTTGAGTACCCCTGTGAACATGATCTGGCTCTTCCGTTCATTCAGAAGATATCTTTGCAGTATTCCAGTAGCTTTTATCTGGCTCTGAATCAGTCTTCCTCAGAAACAAAAGCTCAACACTAGGGCAAAGCAAAGGCATGGTGGGGATGAGAGATACATATAACAAAAAAATACATAAGAAAAGTATTCTTACTGCTGGGAGAGAGTTTGTGTGTATGTGCCAAAGGATGGCAGGTGTTTTATTTGTGTATCTTAGAAAGATGTATGAGAATAACTCAATATGTAGCAAAGAGTTTTTTTTTTAAAAAAAAAAAGACAGTATTAACTTTGTGTGAAAGGGGATTTTTTTGTGTGTGTGCTTGCTAGGCTAACTGGACTTAGAAGAAGCAAGCAGTTTTGGAGAGAGTGGGCTGTTCTGGTTCAAACAAGATACTTGGACCGTGCCGCCACTACAGTTCTTCTCATGTGAAGAGTCTTTGTTTGCCTAGCACCATCTGAACTTCACTGGTGTTTAGCTTTCACAGCTACTGATACATTTTACAAAGGATGATCAAAAGGAGAGGGGTTATCTTTCCATATCATGATGCAGAAACTGTGGTTTCCATACCTCTTTAATCTTTTCCTGGGCTTCTGCTTTGTCTCAGGAAGGTTTCTTTCTTAGACTTCCTTCTGTAGCACTGTACATTTCACTGGTGCTCCCTGCTGGAGCCATGACTCAGTTTCAAAACTGCTGCCCAGAGTTCTTTATCCATACCACAGTGGTGAACCTTCCCAGTACATCACGATGGTCAGTGCACTCCCCTTTCAGGAGATGCCCCACAGTTGAGCTGGTGATTATTTCAGTCTGGCAGGCTGAAATTGGGATTTGGAGATGACTAAAGAGATAGATGGGTATTGGAGATGGCTGAACACCATGGAAACTGAGCCAGACAGATATGAAAATAATCGGTAGCAACTTGCTAGGCAAGTTATACAATGGGAGGCTGTTTTTCGTGATGTATTGTTAGCAGGATATGGGGCATTCCATATTCAGGTCAGTGATTCAACTTCAGCTTGGGCTGATAACTCGTTGAAAGAGGTAAATAGAATACAAGAACCCACCTCCTGGGGGACTGATGTGTTTGCTATACCTGCTGCTCCACCATGTCCAGTCAAGCAGTGTTAAAGGACTGAGTCGGCATAACAAAACATTGCTCTAATTTGAAGACTTGCAGTACCCCAGGGGGCAAAGCTCACCCTGTCATTGCCTCAGCTAAACCTGTGAGATAAATTAACTGAGGAGTTTGGTTTCTGGAAATTTTTGTCAAGTGTTATGTTAATCTTTAGGGTTAGAAAAAAAATGGAAGTATCTGATACATTTTCTGAAATAGCTAGGAAATTAAAACTTAGAGACACTGTTTCAGGTGTATGACTCCATTGCTGACTAGGCAGAGCTGGAAGTTTTGTACCTGACATGTGAAACTTCTTTCCCCTCCATGTCCTACAGCTTCTGAATTAGCCCAGACACCAGGACAGAGTGTTGCACCTGATCGCTCCGAGTGTCCTGAGAAGACAGCCAAAACCCCTCAAAGCAGCAGTAAGTGCTGTGATGCTTTGGAGAACTGAAGCTGAGTGAATAGGTGTTATGTTCAGCTTTGCATGGTGAAGCAGATGCGTGAGTGCCAGCTTCTGTCATTCTTGAGAATTCTGGTTAGTTTAAGTTCATACACTGAATTTGCATGGCTTCTTGTTCACCTGGCTGTCGCATCTTATATTCTGTCCTGCTGGTGCAGAGGAAACAGGAACTTCTCTCTTATCTGTTGCTGTCACGCTTAACGATTTCCTCTGTGTTCAACACAAATGCTTGTACTTGAGAGAATTTTGAGCTGGGCTTATGTGTTGTGTGCCAGATGGGTTGTGGGTGGGATTATGTGCATGTTCACATGTAACTTCACAATTTATTGTGTAGTTTTCGAGCACCCAGTGCTGTAGGGAGAAGTAAAGGTTCAAGAAGTCGGTGCAGGTCAAAATTGGCAAGAGCATGTTACTTTTTGCTCAGAAATGGAGTCTGATGTGCTCAGGAATGGGGCATTTAGCTCCTTTTTCAACATCTTTCAACCTCCTCCTGCTGAGGGTCTCCCAGAGCTGTAACCAGCATTAAAAGCTGCCTTCTGTGATGATAACATTGACTGTCTGTTCTCTCATTGTCTACCTGTGGGGAACTAATAGCTTCCCCCATACCACTCAGGGAGCTGATATTCTGGTGCAGTGTACCTTTGAATAGTGGATGCCTATTTTTCTAATGGAGCATCCTGTGCCGCTGTCGAAAATATGCAGTACTATGAACAATGCTGTTTCTTGCTTTGCAGAACATTCAAGTTCAAACAAAGTTCAGCAGAAGGTGAGTGATGACTCTATCTTGATTGTTTCCTTTTTTTTTTTTTTTTTCCTCCCTCACTTTTAAAACTTGAACCGGCCAATTACTACAGTTCTGGAAAGTAAGGACCCTGAAAAGACTCACCGACGTTACAGGTTGTCTCTCCTAATCCAAGTAGGCAGGGGTAGCTCCAAGTAAGAACCAGAGCTGCCATTAATCAAGACTATGGAATTTAGAGTCAGTGTGCAGATCAGTGGGTTTGACAGCTTAATTAGCATGGGTGGCAACTATTTCCTTGCGTTACACAAATGAGGATGTTAGACAATCCCTTAACTTGGAATTAAACTCATAGCTTTCCACTTTCTCATTAAAGGAAGAAAAAACCTTAATCATATGGATTAGCAGTGCTGTTAGAACAAGAATTCAAGAACTGTGATGCTGTTCAGTTTCTTAATTTAGCATTGGTTTATTTAAAAAAAAAAAAAAAGCACAACATGAATTGTGATATTGAGGGAGATATCCTGGAAGTTGATGTCTCCTTTTGTGATGCTACAGGCACATACAATCTACGGCTGTCAGTTGTGGTGGTTATAGGGAGAGTGCTGTGAAAAAGCTGGTTTCCTAAAATGGCATAGCATCATTCTAGAAATGTGTGCAGAGCTTTTCCATTACAAAGTTCCCAAGTTCCCAGGTGGGAGATGCCTGTAGGAGATGCTGCTTTGGGATGCCACATTCACTCTTCGATTGTACCACATCCACTTTGACTGGATTAACAAAGATATTTCCTAAGTATTGAAAACCTGATCTGGTGTTTGTGTCAGGCATGTGCTTTGTACGTGTTTAAGGAAGATGTGCCACTACAACTTGGTGAGCTAGGGCAGCCCTTTTCCATACTCTTTTTCGGCTTGGTGTTCTAAGTGGTCTGTTGTTGTTCTGGTAAGTTGTTTTCATAGTGGACTTCCAGATGACCCTAAGCAGACAGCATGATGTGGAAGATGACTGCTCGGGGGAGCAGAAGCATTTTCAGTTCATCATTTCTTCGGCCTGACTCTTCCTATGGGGCTAAAGTTAGTATCTTGGTTGGAGATTTCACAGTTTTCTACCCTCCGCCTCAGGATGTTAACTGAAAGAATTAAGCCCTTTTTGGAACCTCATCCTGCCTCTCTCTAGCTTTGAATGGCAAGACAGGAAGTCTCCAGACATACTGTCCATGCTCTCCCAGTTTCTTGTGTGCTGAAATAGCTTGGAAATGAAACCTGATTCTACTCTTTGCTTGGCAGAGGGCTGTTTTGGGGAGGTATGTGTGACTTCTTCTAATGCATGGTTTTGTCTTGTTTTTTTGACGTTACAGAGTAAAAAGAATGAATTTTTGTCTACCACACCTTACAGACTCCGGAAGAGGCTAGCAGGTAAAGATCAGCCTTTGTAGTCAGCTTCCACAGTCGGTGAGACACAGTGTTCAGAGGAGGGTGTTTCACCTGCTTATGGTCTTCTGACTCTAGCAGCAGTCTGAGTGAAACAGTCTGATTCATCCTGCAGAGTGTATAGAAACATCCCTAGGGAAGTCTGTGTAGATGTTTTCCCTACAACACTTTGTTACGTAGGAACGGGGTGGACGGGTTAGAAGCACCTAGTTACTGAGCTTCAGAGGCTTAACACTGTGCTGACACTTCAGTTTGGCACAATTGCTTGAACCAAGTCATAAAACTTTGTTGATAGTTGGGACATTCGTGGTAAATAATTTTCAATAACTAGTTGGTTATATGTGCTCAGAATGAATACAGATGAGAGTTCAGTGCATGACATTGCATGTTCAATTTTTTCTTTTGTGTTGAAAGACCAAGACTGAGCCAAATTCTGTCTATGCTCTTCAATCAACATTGCTGACAGAGGTGTTTTACAAAACCTTTTTTGTGGAGTGTGAACCAGAAGATACCCAGCTTGCATGACTGGCATTTGGGAAAACTGATATAGAGAGGCTAAGAGAAATAGGGGAAATCCATTGTCCGTTTTTAGTCATTTTTTAGAGTAGGATTATGTTTCATAGCTGGTATCAATGGGCAGAGCTTTACTAACAATTTCTGAGTTGAAAACTGGGAGCAAAATGGCTGTGTGTGCTTGCAGTCCTCCTAAGCATTGATTTTACTTTTCTGTGAAATACATTTAGGAATCACATGCTTAAAAAACATCTAGAGAATGTATGTGAGAGATTGATTATGCAAAATGTGTTCTGTGTGAGAATTCATTGGTAGTTTTTAACCTTAAATTTATCCTGTAGCTCCAGATGCTCATTTAGAAAGTGAGAGTGAATATTCTGCTTCCTGCTCAGAGGAGGAGGAGGAGGAGGATGAAGAAGCCCAGAAAGAAGTCAGCACTGTTTTATCAGGTCAGAAGACCCCAGCAAAAACTAAGGCTGCATCTACACCTCCTTCCAGAAAAACCCTAACCAAAAAAAAGGAGGACAAGATGGTGAGTGTGCAGAAAATATACCACTGAGCCAGCAAGAGTGAAGGGATGTTTAGTAACAATAAGCTGTCAGTAACCACACCTGGGGAAGAACTGCTAGATTCATTTCAAATCAAGCCAGATGGGTTGTCTTTTGCTGTACTTCTGAGCAATCTCTATTAGATGGGCATCATGTGAGCCTGTGGGCTAATCCAGTCTGTATTCTCAGCAGCTACAGAATGAGAAATTCGAAGATGTCTGTGAAGCAGGAGACGTATTGACAAATGATGAAGATATTGACTCCTGTAGCACGAAAAGAATCACAGTTTACTTTCTGGCTTGACGTTCAGCTTTGTTTTCTTATTTCCCTCCAGCACCAGGGATCCCCACACCCCCTTAGTATTATTGGTGTGATCTGCTCTTTTGGAATATCTTATCTTCTTATCTCCAGGAAAGAACCATCTGAATGGGTTAGCTTTGGCAAAATGCCACTGTAGAAACCATGTTTGCAAATATCTTCTGGATTTCTGTTCATCCTTGCTCTATATCTCATACTGGCCATCTTCAGACATGTTTGTGGGTGCAAAAGAAGAGGGGTAGCTTGTTAGCAGAAGCGTGACTGATCTTGCTCTCCATTTTTAGAGCAACCTGGTGGAGGAATATTTTGAAGCTCACAGTAGTTCCAAAGTGCTCACTTCGGACCGAACACTGCAGAAGTTTCGGAAGAGAAGATTGAATCAGGTACACTTCAGAGTGAATCACACAACTCAAAGAGCTTTTGATTTCTTTGGTGAAGATTTCCCCCATCAAAATTGCTTGATGTTGCTATTTTCAGTTTCTCTGCTGATGACGTTCTTGGTGGGAACACTTACTTAGGTGGGGGCTTAGGTAGCATTTCAAGCATTATGTCTCGCTTATGCCTTCCTGCTCTGAGCGGGGACAGTGACAGTGGGCTGTCGCCCAGTTGTTTGGACCTGAGACAGTAGGGAAAACGCAGGGAGAAAGCTGAAAGCTGCAGTTACCAGAACAGGTTAAAATTTGATTTTGGGGGAGGAGAAGAGAGAGAAGCAGAGTTGTAGGTACCTACCTTAAAAATTATCATCAAACCAGCGTTTTGTCAATGAAGTGCTTGGGGGAATTGTAAGTGGTCTTGATTACGTTGTAGAGGAGATGGAGAGAGCACTTTTCATCTGTGCATTACTGGGTTGAGCCCTTTGCAGGACTGGGACAGCTTGAAATGTTGTCACCTAGTTTGTGAAACGCACTTTGTCCCCTTCCAGTTCCTAGGAGACAGGAACTGTCTAATTGTGGTGACTGAATTACTGCATTTTTTTCTGTATGCCACTTCTACAGCTAGTTCGAAGTAAGGAATTGTGCCCTAGAGAGACAGGTGCCAGGGAAGCATGAAAGATGTGAATTGCTCTCATGTCTATGCACCCATCTGGGTTTTAAAAGATGGCACATATGCAGATTGCCTGATGCCTGCTGTTGTCTAGAATTGCTACCCAGAGAAACGTCTGGATTCTTAACAAGTTTTTTCATAATGGCTCCAGAACAAAATCAAGGCTTTCAGTATTAAATCTACTGTTGGCACCAAAGAAAGTGAAGGTTTAGCAGTTCTGTCTCTCAATGCTTTATGTTTGTCTGATATACTACAGCTGCCTTTTGTGTTCTTTCCAGAGTAAACTGTCTTTTACTGCAGAAGAGTGAAAAGCAAAGCTGTTAAAATTGAAGAGAAAGGGAGGCCAATGTAGATCTGATGACATTTGTCATGCTGCTGTGCTGTTCAAACACAACATCCCAGCACATCTTTAAAGCTGAATTAATCCTTTGATTCTTGATATTTTGAAATAACACTTCTTCTACAGTTCGCTGTCAGCTGCAAACAATTTCCTTTCTGCTGTGTTCTACTGTATTTGTATTTCTTTTCTGTGATGATGTTTATAAGCATTCAGTTAGAGACACAAACACGAACCATTGCCAAGCATGTTGCCTGGAGCCCTTGCTCCTGTTAACAGAGTTGTGTTGGTATCTTCCTAGTACAGTGCTTGATGCTGTTTAAATTCTAAGTATGTCCATTATTTCCATAGTGGTGTTCCCATACTCAGCAGGAAGAGATAAAACACAATGCAGTAGCGGCAAAGACCTCGATTCTAGTCCTAGTCTGGTTGCCATTTCCCGTAATGAAGTCATTTACTCTCTGCTTTGTTTCTCCAGTAGCAAAACTGTGCTTAGAGTTCTCACAGGGGTATACATGGTGAAACATGAATTGAGTGCACTGCTGGTGAAAACTCTTCTAATCTCTATCTAGAGAGCATAAAAGAGGGATATTTTTAAGGACTCAAGACATAGGTCCTGTTTTTCTCAGCTTTGAATTACTGTCATCTTACCTCTTTCTCAACACAGCAAACACTGCACGACCTTCTGAAAAAATCTCCCCTTGCCTATGCTGCTGAAATTAAAGAGCTAAACCAGCACTATGAGTCCCTGTTTTCCAAGTGGATGCTGCAATTACAGTAAGTATCCAGTGAGAACCACTGAAAAGACCTAGCAAACAGGCATTATGAGTAAACTTACCCTCTTATCAACAACATCCTGTGGATGATACACGGAATAATTTTTTTTCTTTGGTTGCTCAAATTGAAAATTAAGTGACATTATTTAGTACAAAGTTTTTTCTGTAGACCAAATATGTGACCAGCTCCTTGAACTGAGTGTCTGAAGTGAATCATAGAATGGTTTCAGTTGGAAGGGACCTTAAAGATCATCTAGTTCCAATCCCCCGCCGCCAAGAGCAGGGATACCTCCCACTTAGACCAGGTTGCTCAAAGTCCCACCCAACCAGGCCTTGAACACTTCCAGGGACAGGGCATCCTCAGCTTCTCTGGGCAGCCTGTTCCAGTGCCTCACCACCCTCTGAGTAAAGAATTTCTTCCTAATGTCTGATCTAAATCTACTCTCTTCTAGTTTAAAACCGTTACCCCTTGTCCTATCACTACACTCCCTGATGAAAGAGTCTGTTCCCCACCTTTCCTGTAGGTCCCCTTTAAGTACTGGAAGGCTGCTATAAGGTGTCCCCAGAGCCATCTCTTTTCTAGTCTCTCTAGCCTGTCTTCATAGGAGAGTTGCTCCAGCCCTCTCATTATCCTCATGGACCTCCTCTGGACTCGCTCCAACAGGTCCATGTCTGTCTTGTGCTGGGGGCCCCAGAGCGGAACACAGGACTCCAGGTTTGGTCTCAGGAGAGTGGAGTAGAGACAGAGAATCACCTCCATCAACCTGCTGGCCATGCTTTATTTGATGCAGATTTTATCATTTTGATGAAATGAGGTTGCATTCTGCCTTGCTAATTTGTCTGTTCCTCTGTAAATGAAGATAGAGGGCATTCACGAACAGGGAACCTGTGTGATGAGAAAAGTGGCATTTGTGAACAACTGGTTTTGCTTACAACATTATAGTTGGTAATGAGTAGCCCACCACCGCTTTCTTCAGTATGCAGCTATTCCCAGTGGTGTAGCAGTAAACTTTGAGTGCCTATGGTACATAATTATCTAGGCAAGAAGAAACCTTAATGCTATTGAAAATGTTAGCGTTAATTTTGTCTTGGTTTGTGTATATCTTAGAGGGAAGGAGAAAAGAGTAAGCATCCAGGAAATTAAATTGGGAAGTACAGAGAACTGTGAGACTCTGACGTGCCTTAGAGAAGAGAAGCCACCAGCTCTGAAATTAAGTGCTGAGGCAGGAGGTCAGAAGTTGATGAGGAGAACAGTCCCTTGCAAAGCTTCCAAGGGGCTGATTATAATGGAATTTATGGTCCATGGGGGGTGACAGAGCACCTGAAAAAGATAGTAGCCTTGAAAGTTGGAGACTTGCTGGAGGAGGAGTCCTCTGTAACTCAGTGACCTGGAAAAATGCTCAGAGATGTATGTGGCAGGGTAAAATGAACAAATCCGTAGATGGTATTGAAGTCAGTGACAGTTGTTCAACACCTTAACTTTGTCTGATGCTTTTTGAGTGTCCTGACGCTTACTTCTTATCAAGATGATGTTTTTTCCTGCTCTTCAAAAAAAAAAAACGAAGATTTGTGAATTCCTACCGTGTTCTTTTCACGCTTTCTCTGTGGAATAGTCAGGATAAGGAAGAGATACGAGAATAGTCAGATTTTGCTGTGAAATTGTGCCTATGGATCATAGTAGAAAATCACCTTGCAGGCTTGGTTTTTTGTTTTTTGTTTTTTTTTCTTGTAGTGACCGTGACCCGTGGTAAACATTTAATATAATGACATGGTGAGGGAGTGAAGGCGAATGTTTGTTGGTCTTGGTTATTTTGAAGATGCAGTTCTAGTCTCATACTCTTGGACAATACCATTTTCTTCTACAGATGTTTTGCTAAATTTGTGGGCCTCCAGTCTGCTAAAACATTCCATTAGCTAGAAAGCCTGTGCCACTTTTTGGATTTCTTGCAGCTAACCTTATGTGTCAGCTGTGAGCCGAACGTAAGCTTGGAGTTGATGAATTCCCTAGAAACACGAAATTTTTAGAGGCGAGATTGTAATGGGTCCTTTTGCTTAATGAAAAAGTAAATGTACAAACCTGAAGAGGGACTTGTACTTTTTTTGATTCAGTGTATGTGCTCACTTCCCTGCAGCTTGGGTTTCAATATTGTGCTTTATGGACTGGGCTCAAAGCATGATTTGTTAGAGAAGTTTCGTACCTCTATGCTCCAGGATTCTGTTCACCTTGTGGTTAATGGATACTTCCCCAGCATCACTGTGAGATCTGTAAGTGTGAGAAAAGCTTGTATGTTTATCTAATCATCCTGTGTTACAGATGCCTCTAAAGACTTTCAGTGTAAAATGTTAAGGAAAGCTGCCTGCATCTTATTGCAACAGACTCTTGAGTGAAGAGCAGCTCTTATCTGTTTTTTAAGAGTTTAAAGTAATGAGCCCACACGTTTTCAAAGGAATTGCTGTAATTCTCATCAGTAATATATTCATCAGTCTGAAGTGTTATTTTGTGTCACTAGTGTGAAAAGGAGTGGGAATTTTTGGTTTACGTTGACTATTTTGGGAATTTTTTGGTAAAAATCAAAGTATCTCTGTCATGACAGTCAAGGGCTAACTTTCAGATTTTCTGCACTAGGTCCTTCAGTGCCAGAGCCCTTCTAAAGAGGCAGTGGTGACTCTGCCATTTTCTGTTTCAGATTCTCAACTCCATCACAGAGGAGGTATTAGACCATATAGGGACCTTCCGCAGCCCCCTTGACCAACTTGAATTCATCATGAAAAAGTTTAAAGAAGGTAAAATGACTGATTTTTGTAAATAAAAATGGTAGAGTTTGCTTGCTGTTGGCAAGCCTGGACATTTTCTTTGCTCACAGTTTTCATATGTGCTGTTACAGGTTCTTAGTCTATTGTAGCTGATATTTTCTTGTCTTGAAATTTATGCCACTTCTGAAGACATACGTGCACCAGGAATATATGTGTATATGATCCCAAGCTGTTACCTCTGTCAGTGTTTAACATGCAAAGTTCTGTAGAAAGCAAGGGAGGAGGGCATGAGCGTTCTGGCAAATCAGAGGCTACTTAATCCTTCAGCAAACAGAAATGCTCATCTCTCTTGCATTTAGCATGGTGCCTTTGTGCTTTACCCATATAGTGTTTCTGTAGCCACATGTTTCCTGGCAGAAGGCAAGATAGGTAAATTCCAGTTACATGAAGGAAGATGGTTCTGAGTGGCTGCTTGAGGACCTGATATAAACCTCAGTGAAAGGAACAGAACAAAGAACTTGCAAAGAGTTGGGATGACAGTTGCTGATGGATACCAAGTCCCTTGAGCTCCTCTGGAAAATCATGACCTGGGGGGGTCTTTCCATAAATTTTAGTATGGGCTGGATTAAGGCTTAAATGTACATGGTTTAGTGGAGTCATCATGGAAGTTTAATATATGCAAATACTGACATTAAGATGAAATGAAGGACAGCAGTGTCAAACAAGCAGGTTAGAAATGGTTTCAAAAAGCAAAGTTAAATGGGTACTGCCACACTGAATGCTTGCTGAATTCTCTTTGTGTGCAGGTTGCACTGCTTGTGTGGAAAATTACACATGGAAAATACATGGAAAATTGTTGTGGAATCTTAATTGTGAAGGGCATTGGCGTTTAAAGGTTTACACTCCATTCTCCATCCCTATTTTAGTATTTCTGGTGGGACTAAGTGAAAAAGACTGATTAACAGCAGTACCCACTTGAATCTGCATAAATCAGTTTAGTGTACTACACTATAGACAGGGAGTCTGAGGAACTTCCGGTTTCCGTTGACAGTTAAATATGTATTCATTTGCACAAAAACTGGCTACTCTTCCAGAAATATTTCTGGACTCAGGAAGCAGCTGTTCCCTGGGGATGAGTACAGCAGCAGCAAGCTCAGTTGGAAATCTTAACATCTACCATTCGCATTATCCAAGCGAAGTCCTTGTAACTTTCTTTGAGGGCTCAGTGGGAAAGATTTCTAATGAAGTTAGTATGCTTTGGATCCAGTCCTAAATAGACGATGTGTTTTCATTGTGTGAGGAAGGGCTTAAGGATCCTAGTCATGTAATTTAAAAGCAGCTGAACAAACTGTGCTTGGAATTCCCTCCTAAAATACATTGCTTGACGCTGAATCACAGGACTAAAAGCCACAGCTCAAAAGGGCAGCCTGTGGTAAGGCACTGAGCAAGTGGAAAGTTTTTTAAGATAAAAACTTTTTAGCTTTAAGAAGAATAGTAGCTGTAATGAGAACTGCAATACACTGAATTGAGAGAAAGCCTTTTAGCTGCTCAGAAATAGCAAGTGTGGGACAGAGATCAAAGTAAGCTGTACAAGGAAAGTGATTTGATATTAGAGTTGTGAATGTGGATCCTGGTGGAACAGACTTGTTCTAGGCTGCACTGGGAATGGGAAACCACTTCGTGTGCAGTTTCTTTGATTGGTTCTCTGCTGTTTTTTCTGACCTTGCAGATTCATCTTTAGAGCTCTATGTCCTCATTCATAACCTGGACAGCCAGATGTTGAGAGGAGAAAGAAGTCAGCAGATCCTTGCACAGTTATCCTCTCTGCCTAGCATTTACCTCATTGCCTCTATCGATCACATCAATGCTCCTCTCAGTGAGTCCCCTTGGGCCTGATGTAGCAAAAAGAGAAGAATCTGCATTCTACTGTGTGGCTGCTGAGCGTGTTTCATAAGCTTATGTATTACTCTTGATGTGCTAAATAGACCTGATGATGTATGTATGGCTGTAGCAGCTAGAAGCCCTGATTGGGACTGTGGCCTTGTTGAACCAAAACAGTATAAAGATACTGAGAATTACCAGTCTCTGATAATAATATTAAAAAAAGACTCCAAGCTTCTGGCACCCTTTGATTTAGGGACTTACCAAAATGGAGATTGGATGTTATGTCTGTCACTGCATCTAAACAATTTAATCAGCCAGAAATTCTTTGCACACTGCTGATTCTGGAATGATTTACAGCATATCCGTGAAGCCACTATGAAAAGCAGACGTGTGCAAATGTTCTGTTGCAGAGAAGTGTCTTGCCTGAACTGCAGCTATCTGGGTGCATGTACTGTGAATTTCACAAGCATACATTGTTTCCTTAAATGCTACAGTAGAGCTCAGTACATTGCTTATTTAACGCCTGAGAAAAGCTAAACTTCTGAATTCTGTCTGCTCTTTCTTTCCTCTCTGTCTAGTGTGGGATCAGGCAAAGCAAAGCCTCTATAATTGGCTTTGGTATGAGACAACCACATTTAGTCCTTATGTGGAGGAAACATCTTACGAAAACTCACTATTAGTACAGCAGTCTGGATCTTTGGCTTTGAGCTCCCTAACACATGTCCTGCGCAGTCTCACTCTCAATGCCAGGTAAGACACTTAGAGTTCACAGTAGTACCTACTGAGGATCCAGTCCTTACTAGGTTGCTCTCATCTTCTGTATTAACTGTTAGGTGTGCACCTAGCAGGAGGCGATGCCTGTTTTCTGACAGCATTTTTCAAGATTAAAATTATGGGACCTGGTTTCCATGTGATTGATTACCATAAATGAACAATTTGGATAGCAAGCTTTACCCAGTGACTAGATACATGCACAGAGTCATAGTCATGAGGGCAAAATAAGTTAATATTTGCTTTTTTTTTTGTTTTTTTTTCCCCCTCTCCTCCTTTCAC
Source organism: Chauna torquata (assembly GCA_013399475.1). Classification (NCBI taxonomy): domain Eukaryota; kingdom Metazoa; phylum Chordata; class Aves; order Anseriformes; family Anhimidae; genus Chauna; species Chauna torquata. The sequence goes on from VXAL01019926.1 coordinate 37,348, forward strand.
TTAGGGGGATATTCAGACTGCTTGCCCAGTACCAGCTGGAGAACAAGGACAACCCATCTTACCCAGGTGTGTACCCACCATTTCCTCATCTGTTTGGAGTGGTATTGTTGCCAGCTCAGTAACAGCGGCACTGGCTTTTGGCGTGCAGGTTACATCATCAGCAACAGAAGAGCTGTAACTGTTGGTTCAGTGAGTCTCAGTGGTATATACTGTCTTTCTAGTGGTGCAGTATCTGACTCTAAGAGGAAATCAACAGACTGGCTAGATATCAAGGACCTCCTGTTACTGTTGTCTGCTTTTGTGTTCAGACATTATTGAGACTATTCGGGGGGAACAGTGGAGTTGAAAAATTAAAATCAAGGAAGAATATGAATTGCACAACACCAGCAGCTAATGAACCAGGGAAAAAGAGGAGATAAAATTGCCATGCTGCTCCTAAGTGACCTCTGATGTGTCCCTGCTTTCCAGGATACACATGGAATACTCTGTCAGTGTCCCAGACAGATGCTGCAGAGGATATGGAGAGGATAATGGTGCAGAAGGATGGAAGTAAGATAGAGGAGTTAGAAATTGAGAGATTCACTATGTTGGGAAGTGCATTTTAAGGTCTCATTAAAATTCTATTAGTCAGACAGGATAACCAGAATGTTAAATCAACTGTTTTCTGTTGATTACTGAAATATTAGCTTGGCTGTATACTTGAAGTGATGATGTTGCTGTAGCCATCATGGTTTCTCGTTCTCGCCCTTTTCTATCTCCAGGCCTCTCTTTCCAAGACTTCTACCAGCAGTGTCGGGAGGCCTTCCTTGTAAACAGTGACCTGACGCTCAGGGCACAGCTGACAGAATTCAGGGACCACAAGCTCATCCGGACCAAGCGGGTGAGTAGGGGGAAGAAGATAATTCTGGGAATTCAGCTATCTTAAACAAAAAGCTGCTTGCTTCCTTGAAATTATCCCTAAGACACAAGTCTACAGCTCATAGTGAGGCCGTATTGTTTGGAGCACCTGGGGACTAGCAGAGGGCTGAAATTCTGTAACGGGAGCTCATTCCATGACTCCAGTCTGTGAACGACCTTCACATGGATAAGGGGGCTGTAAAAAAAAATGCAGTGTGGTTTGGTTACTCAGCAACCTGCAAGTCTCTGTGGAACACAACTTCCTGAAGACCTTGAAGTAATGGACTCTGGAGGCTGCCAATCTTCTTCGTATAGTTGCTTGTATTTGCACGTTAGAAGAGTGCAGGCTAGTCCTAATAATGAGGCAGTATAGCAGTGCTGGATGTGGGAACACAGTGTTGAAGAGCTATGTAGTGACAGAACAGCATAGCGCACCAGAAGCTTTGAGTTTTCTCAGTGTTTGTGCATTTCCAGTGTTGCTCTAGGGAAATATTCCTGGTTTTAGCAATGTAGTTGTTCTGAATGCTGGCCAGCTCTCACCCCAGCTGCAAGTAAATGTCAGCATTGCAGTGCTATCTAGTGGCTTGCATTGCACAGTGCACTGGTGTTAACAGAATGTGTGTTGCATGTCTGTTCTCAGGGAGCTGATGGTGTGGAGTACTTATTAATTCCTGTAGATGACAGTACCTTGACCGACTTCTTAGAGAAAGAGGATGAAGATGTATAACGTCTGTCTGTTCCCAAAACGTCTACGGCAATTGTTCTCAAGGGCTGCTGGAGAGGGGCCTATACTCAGATCTCTCTTTCTCCATCCCCAAAACTGCTGGACTACTTACTGAAATGTAATAATTGTAATGAACAATGCTTCTTGTTCAGCTACTTCAGGTCGTTTGGAATGATGACTTCTGTAAGCAAGGCATTTCTTGCTGTGAAGTTAGATATGTCTGCTTTGTCTCTTAGCTCAGATGACGCCTTCTTCATATCTATGTAGCCAACCATACAGTCAGGAAAACTAACTCAGATTGTGCCTTCTGGTCATTACCTCACCAGACAGGAGGGTTTGGTTGGAGCAGTTCACTTGGGAAGTGCAAACCACTAGATGGTCAGAACTTTAGTTGCAATTTAGATGCAGTTTTTCTCAGCTGAGTGTTTTCTGGTGCTCCTTTACCAGTTAGACAAGACTGGCTTTGAGCGTATGGGGAAGCCAAGATTTATAGTGCTAAGAGACCTGCCTTGACTGCACAAGGAAGAGAATACAAGCGGGTTTTGGGATACTGTGGGTAACTTATTAAATTCTGGCAATAGAACTGAAGGACTTTCCCCAAGCCCAAATTCTTTTATAGGAGGATTTAGATGATCAGAATTGTAATGGACTCAAGTTGTTGCCTCTTGGTGAGGGAGAGAGGTTGCAGCTTCTTTCATCTGCTTTCCAACTTGCAATCCAGGAATATGAAGAGGCTGTGGAGTTTGTTTATTTTTAAAAAGCTTGATTGTATATATGCATTTTTTACATCGGGAGCCTCCATTGATCCTGGAGGAGGCCTTAAATGCCACTTACAAGCTCTCCCTTTTTGTAGCCCTTAGAGGTTGGGAGACTGCTGAAGTTTCACAGCTTTTCTTCACTGTGTTTCTCAGGTATGTGGGAGTAAGCCCTATAGTTTCAACAGTAGTCTGCCAGCCAGACTTCAGGGATTCGGTATGTCTAATACTTGGTAGCTGTGTTACAGCTCAATGTTGTAATAGTTCACATCAACCAAATAAAGTACTTTATTAATTTTCATTAGCTTGTCTCCTCTTCCGCAAATGTTTTTATGTTATAGGAAGATAGAGATCTTTCTGGCAGTTATGTGAAAGCCTCATTTTCATTATTATGTCAAATCTCTATGCAAATCCTCATGCAGTGTGAAGAAGACTTCAAACTAATTAGCAAAAGTATATTCTTTTAAGGTATCAAAATTAAAAATAGTTTGCCTGCCTTTTAATACCAGTGTATAGCTTTAGAAAAGAACCAGAACATCACATGGAATAATACCGTTACCTGTGTTCCAGCTATTACCTGGTATACCCCTCACTGACAGAAGCAACAGGACAGAGGTTTACAGCCTGACCTTGGTTTGTATTGAAAACACAGGATATCTACTTATCCCACTGTCAATTTGATTCTTCACATATCGGAGCTATTTAACTTTGCTGGAGAGTCTGATGGGGGAAAACTGGTACATGCCAGCAGTACTCTCCAGCTTCCTTCCCCGGAACATTTTCCAACTAACATTCTCTTTTGGTGGCACATGCATCTGCGTTTTACAGGCTGCAATTTCAAAACTTTACAAAACACGCCAGATCCTGCCTGTCTCTACTTAGGCTACCATCAGACTGCTAAAACTGGGATCAAGGCATTAATGTCTTACCCAAGCCCTGTAAGTTAGCTGTAGAGTTCAAGAACAGTGCTCTGACACCAGAAGAGATGTGTTAATGGAGAAACTTAAAAAGTATCGTAGTTAAGAGGCAACCACATTCTACTTTGCAGTCCTGTGACTTTCCCTGGAGTTCCTACGAAGCTCAAGATTTAACTTATATTCTAAGTACATGTGGAAGACACCATTCAATGTGTTTACAGATAGTGATATCATGGTGCATTTCCAACATAATTGTGTCTGGTTTCTAGATGTGAAATTTACTTTTAATGAACTGCTAAAATCATCCTCAGTTTAGATTTATTACTTAACAGTTTTCGTAGAGTATCAGATGCACATAGATTTTAAAAATGGCTGCAGGAAATAGCAGCACACATCTGGTAAGAGAAGGTTACCTTTGAATCAGTTTTTGGCAGCTGCTGCTGTGATGCAAGCATGAAAGCTAAAGAAAATTACTGTGAATTAATTCCTGTGGATTTTGTGTTAAAGTATTTCAGCCTGATTTCATGCTGTCTGGATGACTACCCCACCTATGCATTAATTTTCTGTCTCTTGCATTCTGTGTGTATACTAAGGATACTGACTCTTTGGTATAGATCCAGTGGCATTTTTAAGTCTTCTGTAGCAATACTGAACTATTGGATTTGGAGGGATGACTTGTACAGTCCCCTCCTTTATTTGGGAAAGAAGGGATTTCTTCCCACTTTGATTCTCAGCTTACTCAAAGGTCTTCATGGCGTTCATAAGAATGATTGTTTTTATATAGCCTGGTAGCTTCAGATATGACTAGAGATAGTCATCTCTTTCCATTTAAATATAAAATAGAACAAGACACATGCAACTACTTAGAGTTAAAGCATCACCTCCATTATGTCTCAGAATTCTTTTTTTATTCTAGTAAAAAAAAAAAAAGGCAACATAAACACTGATTCAGGCTGAGGCAACACTGTCTACTACTGAGAAGGTTTCCCAAAGAGTATTTAATTACTTGACTGCAGTCAATTTAAAGATGTGGGACTAGTTCCCTCGTACTGTGCCAGCTGAGATCTCCTTAGAAATCACACCACTCTGCTAGGTATACCTAGAAGGCTGAACAAGTAACATATTCTTTAAGTGAAGCAGGCTGGCCATTTCATGTTTTGAAGTTGTTTTTACTGAACAAGAGTGTAAAGTAAGGTGCAACAGAGGGGGCTTAAAATGCCTTAACAGTGATGTTAAGTTTTATTAAAGTACGCACTGTGGCAGCAAGCCTCTGGTCACAGCATCGCATAGAAGTTCCAGAGTGACTGCCTCCAAGGCAGTCTCAGTGTCTAGGACCACTGTGAAAGCCTGGATAGCACAGCAGCTTCATGACATTTCACTAGGGCATTTCTAGTAGTGCTGTAATGAGGAGGGGCACAGTCCTCAGTTACCTTCTTAGCTGAAAGAGGGAGATGTCTAACTTACAGGGAAATATTTCCTGGAATCCTAATGATTTTAGCTACTGCAACTAAATCTTCACGCGGTCTTCAGACAAAGCCCTAGGTTCACATGACTCCAGTGCACTGAGTTGCTGTGTGCAGTGCTTGCAATTATTGCTAAATAAGCCAGTTTTATTAACTAAACTTAAAAAGATGTTGCTAAGATCTTTACAAACTTGCAGTGAAAGTATTTTCAGTTTGTTTAAAAACTCTTCCAGTATGCACATAATCCAGAGATGGTAAGATATTCAACTGGTAGATTTTTATTTTAAAAAACAAACAAAACCCAAACATTACTGATGGTGGAAATGCTACTCGTTCACTTTTAGTAATCTTGTAATTAAGAGCCATAAGTATAGAAACTTTTTAAAAGAAAGTACCAAAGGCATATTAAATTCTTCTGTAGCATTAATAAAGAAGTGAGTTATAGCTTATTAAAAATCTTCCAAAGCTTTTTTAATTGAGGGTCCCTCTATTAAAAAGTCTTAAAGCTGCATTAATGGTAGATTTTGCAATTGAATAATAGTAAAAAATACCTGAATTGTGTTCCGTATTTGCATATGAGCTGTGTCTTAATAAAACTGTTAATAGCTAATGAAAGGGTATGGATCACTGGTTTGCATTATCAAGAGCTTTATTAGCTAAAATATCAGTGACTTGTACTGACGTAACCACAGTAGGGTAGAACTGCTGTGTAAGCTTGAAAAGGGAGATAAGTCAGCTTTTTATATTCTACCCAAACCAACCCTTGAGTGGTATGGTTATCAAATATATCTGATAAGAGTATGTAATAACAGTAAATTCATTCAAGTGCAGCCCAGTAATTGAGTAAATCAGCTTTCAGTAGCCTGAAACAAACATTTATTAGGTATCTGGCAGATGACAATATATATCCCAAGCTCTAGGGAAACATATAATACAATCCTTCTATACCAAACCAATTCAGAGCATCTTCATTAAGCTTGCATTTGGATAGGCCTGTGTAAGATAGTATGAAACTCTTTGACTGTGTTCTCTTACTTTTTTTTTCCTTTTTCCTCTTATGCCACCTGGAGGGGATCTCTATCTTTCTCGGACACAATTATGTTGATTTTGTTCTGTAGGTGGATAGCTAGCATGTCACGCAGCTCTGACAAGAAGCCTCGCTCAGTGTTACTGTGCTCACACAGAATAACACTTATCCCGTTGGCAACTGCATCCAGAACGTCATGGTGGGACATCTCTCCTGCAATTTTGAGAAAGAAATGCCATGTACATCGCTTACAGTTTAGGTAACCATTTCTTTGCAATGTATGCAGAATATTGGCTAGAAGCTGGGAAGATGCAACAGGGGAAGTAGCCTGTAAGGGGGAATGCAACACCATCTGCTGAGTATAAGAATATGGCATGCTCCTACTCTAGTGTCCCTTAAAGGACTTGCAGCTGATATCCCCAGTGTACAATTGAGACAAAGCCGCAGAAAGCCCTTGCCTTCTTTGAATAGTGGTAGATTTTGCCACTTAGGGCAGAAAATAAGTGTGCAGAGTGGTTTGGAAGTGGACTGTCTAGATGTTGTGCATCTACTCAACAGGGTTGCTGTGATGGAGCATAGCAACTGGGGAAGCCTTGCGAAGAAGCTGCCCAAGGGTCAGCTCTGCAGTGCTGTATATAAGGGGGAGATGGGACATGCCTCACCAAAGAACTCGCTTGAATTAAGTACTACAGAATGCAAGGCAGCCTTCACATTGTGGAGCAAGCTGTAGGGAGTACCTGTCACACTGTCAGAAAGAGGATAATGGACTAAATGTCCCTTTGGTCAGATACCCTATTGTGGTCATTTCGTATCTTCCTTTGGAAGATTCTGTAGACTACATTATATTCCATTTTCTATTTGGGAATTCTGTAGGGAACTGATGAAATACCTTGTATCTTGCCAAAGGAGAAGCACACTGAAAGTTGCAATAGACTCTGCCATCAAACACTGATTTTGTGTTGAAATAATGCGTGTGTAATAACGTTTACTTCAAATAACCATCACTGTGCCATACAGCCATCTGATCCATGTTACTGCTACTTGAATGTTATTCTGTCATTCCAGTAACTGATTGTTTCTCAGTTACAACAGGTAATTCTAGCGAAATCTTTCAACAGTCAACTCTCTCTCTTCTTTTTTCCTAGTGCCTATTTTTATAAAGATAACGAAACAACAACATAATCTCTTACCTGTGAGATAAAGGTCAGCTTCCATTCCCTTCAGGACACTGCTCCCAGAACCAGCACACACAGCAGCTTTCTTCACTGGCGAATCTGCAGGATACCAGGTGCCACAATTAAACTCCTTTCCCTCTGTTCAGCCCTCGCGTCTGTATTGCTATTAATTGTTTCACAATAACTACTACCTTGATTTTAGGGTCAATGTAAATTTGTTGGAGGAATAGACATCTGTTTGTTTGAAAGAGTCATAGGCCCATCGTATCTCTGATAATAAGCAAACCCTCTGTGTATGAAAAAGATGCGTAGAAATTTTTCTACAAGGGGTGGGAGAGTTTGCAGAAAACTCCAGCTCAGAGGCTAGTTGCTGGCTACTGCAGCTTAGTTCTTTTCTACTGAGGTGTTGTTAGTTAGGTTTCTGAACTCTTTACTTGGCTGCTACTCTTTCTAGGACTCAAAAGTTTCACTGTATTTGCTTTCCAAACTAATGATGCCACTAAGGCAGCATTTTCCTTCTTAGAGATACCAGATCCTAACTCTTAGTTTTCAGAAGGCCAATCTCAGTGCAAGCTGATAGCTCCTTCATGTCATTAAAAATTTGCCTGTTTGCTGTGATTGCTAATTCCAAGCTATTACATATGTGGTAGTAACAGGAAATTTAGTTATCCATATATATTATGTTCAATAGGGAGGGAGGGAGGGGGCGGCAGAATTTTCAAACTCTATTAAGGTTTTACTGTATGTTGCCATGCAATTGCTGTTGATTTGAGTGGAAACACACACTACAATCCCACACCATAATGAGAGGCTTCAAAATACATTTGTTTTAAATGCAATTGATAGTATAAGAGGCTTGTAACAATACTTCTGTCTCATACAATGCAAAGATTTCTCAACAAATTTGCTCTCACGAATTCTAATAGCTATGTTTCTTGGATAGGTAACTGGGATAAGAGGATACTTGTTCCAGGTTTTAGTAGTGACCCACAGTTTGAGCTGGGATAGTTTACATTCTCTGTCACTATTTCTCTTTCATCAAAACATGGATGGCTGTATGTTCAGAAGGATACCACAAAGCATCTTTACTATTTTAAGGTGCTTTTAAATTTAATATTCAGTCACAAAAGGGATCAAACAATGAGGTAGTACACACTTGTCTGATATCTTGGGGGAAGAAATGTTAGTCATTATAGGAATTATGAAAAAGGAGGTCTCATACTCAGCTTGTGGTGTCCCTCCTTCACAGTGACAATCAGCATAATACAGAATTGCCAGTCAAAAATACAGATGACGTTCTTTTTGCATGATTGTTTCACAAAAAATCCAAAACATTGACTTTTGTCTTTTAACAGTGCTTCATAGTACTTGAAAGTAAACCTATCCAAAGCAGCAGTATTTTACACACCCACGCACACTACTTGTATTCCTGGAATACGAGTTCAAATGGGCAGTCTTACTGGCAGGTTTCTTTACCTAGTGTCTTGCCTGTTCCCATGGCTAGGCGGATGTGGGGTAATTTTAGGTGGCTTTTGATACGCTCAACAATGTCTGACAAGGAGGCTGGCTTGCTCAGTGTGCATAGACGTCCCATTCCAGTATGTGGAAGAAGAGGCTGAAAAGAAATTCAGATTACTATGAGAAAGCTGACTCCAGAAGTTCATGTTGCTTTCTATAATGTACAGAAATTAGTATATTGGGCATTAAGGATGAACAGCTCTGTACTTTATGAAAAAATATGTATGTGATGTTCTTGAATGTAACATATTAACTACACTAGCTATTGGAACTGATTTTAGAATTAGTTCAGGCCACACAGCTATTTTCGTTGTTTTGGAAAATGTGCGTCATACCATATACAGGCCAGTATTTCAGAGCACTGATGGGTAGCATAGGAAACCTGTGATGCCAGTGACTGCTGCATTTCAGTTTTTAGGGCAGTCAACTCACAAGTAGTACATTCACTGGAAGTAATACATGATTTTGTTACCTTTTGTAATAGGAGAATCTCAGTCTTGTGATAAAGAAGGCTGTTCTGGGACAATAATGCCACCACCTCCAGCAGTGCTTTCTGAGAGCAGTTCAGACTGACTCGTGTTTGCTCCTCACCTTCAACCCTGAGGAAAGATGTGTTTGGTGTTTGCTAAGAGACTAGATAAAATTTCAGCATCATATAGAAAATAAAGCTGTTCTATCACAGAGGCTATTCTACCAAAGAGAAAGAGGGGGAAAAAAGCAGACATGGTAATAGTCTAGTGTAGTCTACTCTCTTGGAGTAAAACAGATAAGGGAATTTAACTCAACTGTCCTCAGTAAATTTCCTGTAAACACTCTTCTTTACCACTTCTAATCCATGTGATGCTACGTGGAGTTGCTAGTTACCATTTAGTATAACACAGATTGATCAGAAGGGAATGATTATCCTGTAAGTTTCTGGATCTGTTGCAAAAAAAAAAAAAAAGCAGCAATGCACAGAGGAGTAAAGTGGTTACAACAGTAAAATACAGTTCCAGCAACTTAATTCTTTCAAGCAACAGAAAGAACATGACATTAGAGAGTGAAGCAGATACCTGACAGGGAGAGTAGTGAGACAGAAGATCTCCTGGATGTCTTTGATTTTGGACAGCACCGTCTCCAGATGCTCAGTGGTGTCTGCACAGAATTCTACCCGGTGAGTGCCTTCAGTTGGATAGCTTGGAGCAGTTGATGGGTGCAGTGGGACTGAAGTACAGGCACCTGAGAAAACAGTACAGGATTGCTGTTTTAAGAAGTTGGATGATGTAGCTGATACTGATTTAGCACATATCCAAAAGAGATGCAGCTTTGAGCAAGTTTTGCACTTGAATCCATTTTCCCTGACTAGAAGTGAGGACTCTTGTCCTGTTGTCTCCATTAAGCACAGTCGATTTAAAGTGCAAAAAAGTTAATGGAGATATTGTAATAATATATATGTAATATATATATTATTTGTCATTCTTAATGCCATTCAACTTTTATCCCAAGAAT
>VXAL01019926.1:48899-59732 GCA_013399475.1 Chauna torquata
TATCGGCCTGAGGGACTGAGGCGAGGGGCGAGGGTCGCGGGCCGCGGCCTGCAGCGGTGGGGGATTCCGTGGGAGTAGCTTAAACCCGCAGAACTGGAGCGTAGCCGTGCTGGGCAGCCGGGAGCCAAAGGCAGACCCGAGGGGTGCTTCACCGGGCCGTGCGGGGTTCCCGGTCTCGCGTCCCGCTGCCCCAGAGCAGGCTGTTGCCGCAGCGGCCGTGGTGGCTGGCCTCAGCTTGCTGCAGGCCGTGTTCGCACTGGTTACCTGAGACGCCTACCGAGGCAGGGTGCTGGTCTTTTGAAGGGTGTTCTGACATTTTTTGGGGGGGTACAGGGGGAAGCATATAGAGAGAAGAAATTAACATGTAAAAGTCTGGTTTTTACACAACTGCGATTTTATTATCATGATTCCAAATGTTTTATATGAAAACTGTTATTAAGCTAAAAAAAAAAAAAAGTTTGATCCTGTGCTTGGATGCAGGTACCAGTCTGCTGGAAGCACTGATAGCTGTTAGATGGTGGCTCTGAATCATACTTCTGTATAGCTACTGGCATGCATTTTGTCTCTGCTGATCTCTGTTATTTATAAAACCAAAATCTTTGGAAAAGCTGTGGTTGCTTAATATAAAGTCATGTTAAGAAAGGCTTCTTTTTGTGGCCCCTGCCACCCCACTTTCTCCAAGCTGTTTTGTTATTTCTGGTTCTTTACGTGCTGTGTAGTTGCATAATACAAGTAAAACGTTTATCAACAGAGTCAGTAAAGCTATATGGTCAAAAAGCTCATAACCACACAAATATTTCAGAACCAGAAAGAACAGGGGATTGCTGGGAAGAATAAATAAATAAATAAATACCGTATGTTTCCTTTGCAGGCAATTGCTGTATACAAGTCTACCTCAGCTTTTTGATGAGCAGACATGGTGAGAACAATAGTTCTTTTTATATACTTTCATATTTTCTGAAACGTTTGTCTCTTGGAAAGTGAATAGTGGCTATTCATCTCTTATGATTATGTATTTTCCTCCAATACTGTGAAGAATTTTTAATGAAAAGCTCAGGTTTCCATTTCAGAGTTTTAGGAGATATGGTGAAAAGGAAAATAGGTCAATTTACAATTTCATCAGTCTAAAATATTATTAGATTTCAGTTCTAAGGTAGTAAATATTAATCCTAGTTTGGCTAATATTTGGTAATCTGGTTTGTTTCTTTTACCATAGAAACATTGTTCAAGCTGCAAGCACATAGTCCTGCTTGAGTGTGTGTAACATTCTACACTTGCTGGCTTTTGAAGGTTTAGCAAATCGGGAATTAAAGATAGGACTAAGTGTCTTAAACTACACATTTTGTAGCATCTTCACAGACGCTGCAGACAACTGTCTTCTCTTCCTTGCTTTTATACTTCAGGAACAGTATGCCAGTATCATCAGGATGCTGACTTTTAATAGTTTTCCTGTACAGTTATCCGCAGTATACCACTACAGTAATTGTTTTTGCGTTCTTTAGCACGTTTTGTGGGAGCACTATGATATATATTGGGCCTATAGAGATATATTTGCCTTGGTGGCTGGGTAACTGACATTTTAAATTTTATGACGATTATTTATAAATTCTTAAGAAAAGTAATATTTACTTATTTACTTGTTTGTGAGGGCAGATTATATATGGTGCCATTCAGAACTAGCCTTATCACTCAAAAGGCTGTAGTCAGGTAATGCCCATTGCTTGTTCCTCTGGTTGTAAACCAGTGAGTTATGTGCACTGCAACATAACCTCCCAAAGTAGGTATTACCTTCATTCTTCAAATTTCCAGTGAAGTGACTGTGTAGGTCCAGTTCACAGATGAATAATGTGTCTCTGGAGTGCAACAGCATGAATCAGAGGTTCTGCATTACCGTGGCAAACTTGATTTGTCCTGAAACTAAATGAAACCAATGCTGTCTGATGATTTCACTGGAAATGTGGAAGGTTTGTGACAGTAGCCTTGCCTATGGCCAAATATTGAAACAATGGTTATACGCAGTGGGAACTTGCTTATGTTCTTGGTGGGACTGGGAAATGAAACCGAGTCTCTAGCTTCTGGCATTTCATTTCTGTGTTTTTTTTTTTTTTTTGTGACTCTTCCTCAGGCTGTCACGCTGCACACTGATGTAGGAGATGTTAAAATTGAACTATTTTGTGAGCGAACACCAAAGACTTGTGAAGTAAGTCAAATAACAGGAATGGGATTGCCTAGTGTTGAAGAAAAGCAGTAGACATAGTGAAGACCGCAGAGGAGGTGAAGTGACTGTCCCAATTAATCTTCTCACATAATGGAATATTAGTATTTTAAGCTGGTGTGGAACTCGTGCAGTGTATACTTGTGTGCTGTCATAGTGCCTAAAGCTTTGCTTACTGTTTCTCACCAGATTAGGTTTAGCTAAGGGTTGCTTCTCTCCAAGTTTTGGTGTATCCCAAAGTGTTCTTTGTCCTTTAGGGGAAACATGGGACATGGCTTGGGATTCCCACATTTGCCTTGATTTGCCCATGCTCAAACAGATTTGACATTTTTAAAAGAGGTAAGAGTCACTCAGAGTTTGTCAGAGACCCCAGATTTTCTTTTCTGCAGTAAAATTAAGCTTAAATTGAAATCAGTTACTTTTTAACTAAAAAAAACCTGAGGCTTATAGATATTGATTAAAAAAGTACAAAATATTTACAAAATAAAAATGTTGAATGCAAATGATATTTATGAACATGCCTCTGTCCTCATGTTTGTTCCTCAAGTCAGATGACCTTGTGCTGTAAGCTTTGTTTAAAATCTTAACTTAAACTTAACCATAATTTGAGTATGACTATTCTGTGGCAACACTGTGGGATTCACCGAATGATTCTTCAACCCATCATAATCTTCTGTAGGAAACCAAGGAAACAGGGTCTCTGAACACAAACTGCAGTCTATTGAAAATACACATTTTAAAAGACTTCTCTTGTGTTTTTACAGTTGTTTATCTTTTGATGATAGATGCCATACATGACTTTTTAATGCATAGGTAGTTTTAGGGGTCAGTATGTCAAAGTAACTTTTAAATTAACAATTTCCTTTGTTGTAATTCTGTAGTTCTAATGTTTCTTTAAGACAGATTAACTGCTGTTTTAGTTTGAAACTTTTAAATTTAGTATCTTAGGGTCTTCTTGATTTCAGGTGCAAAACTTGTCTCTTTCGTTCTGAGCAGTCCATATCTGAACTGAAGTGAAACAGTAGATCTCAAAAGGCTTTTTCCATGCAAAATAATCAACAGTACTTATCAGTTAGGATGGAGGTATCCAAATTATGTTTCATCAGCTATATAAGGTGCAGAGGTCCTGTCAAAGAGATACATGTTCCTGCACTGAAATGAAAGAAAATATGAAACCAGATCTGTCTCCTGTATGATGCTATCTGTAAACAGTGTCAGTGTTGCCTTTTTGATTTCAGTATAACCTGTAGACAATTTTTATTGCATTTGGTACTGTTTATAACAACGACAAGCCCTGAAGAGGGAGGGAAGAGGCCTGAACATTATTTATATTTTTTAATAGCCAACGATAGTCTGGGACAGTGGACAAGTGTCATGACATGGTCATAGCGCAAAGCAGAGGCAAAAGTGTTGTTCTTGGTCTTGCCAATGATGTTGTATTTAGTAACAGAGACTGTTACTTCTGAATATGTTATTAATCTGGTTTGTTTCATTTCCTTAGAATTTCCTGGCTCTTTGTGCTAGTAACTACTACAATGGCTGCGTATTTCACCGGAATATAAAGGGCTTCATGGTTCAGACAGGGGATCCATTAGGTAACTTCTTCTGTCAGGGTCTCTCTATAGAAAATGTGCATAAAAGTAAAACATAAAAAAAGTGTCAAGAAATACAAAGAAATTATAAGTATTAATAATTATAAAAACAAAATGTAAATAAAGTTTTTTTTTTTAAGTAAGATTATTATATTGTTAGTAGAGGTTTTAGTGATATGAGCTTACTGAAAAGTTTGCTGTGGTGAGCTTACAGAAAAGCAGGCATTACCCTAGTTCTCAATAATCTAATGGAGTAATGAAGCATTCTATAAACTTTAATTTTTCCAGCTCTTTCCACTAAATATGATAATTCTGCTGAATTACCAGCAGTTGAACAAGTTACAGTTGCTACTGTGGTTTCTCTGGTATCTGCCTGGAAGGCTACACTGCCTCTAAAGCATTAAAGTGTTTTGTTTTGCTACTTAATAGATGTTGTTTATAGAGCGTTATCGCTCAGCTCAGTTTCAAGACACAAGAACCTGATCTGTGGCTCAAATAAAATAAAGTCTATCTGGGGTCTTTGTTGTAAAATTTTACAACGGTACGCCATTTCTGCATTTTCCAGTCTGAAAATCCAATAATCTGTTGTGGTACTTCTTTGTCAGGCACTGGGAAAGGAGGTAACAGCATCTGGGGCAAGAAGTTTGAAGATGAATTCAGTGAATACCTAAAGGTATATATATGCTCTCAATATGCTGTTATGTTTTCAGATGAATTTACAGGTTGGAGAATGATCGGTGTTGTGCTGGATTAAATACCTGTTTTGTAATTGTGAAATAAAGTATAGCATCATAGAATGGTTGGAAGGCACCTTAAAGATCATCTAGTTCCAACCCCCCTGCCATGGGCAGGGATACGTTCCACTAGACCAGTTTGCTCAAAGCCCCATCCAACCTGGCCTTGAACACTTCCCAGGGATAGGGCATCCACAACTTCTCTGGACAACCTGTTCCAGTGCCTCACCACCCTCATAGTAAAGAATTTCTTCCTTATGTCTAGTCTAAATCTGCCCTCTTCTAGTTTAAAACTGTTACCCCTTGTCCTATCACTAATAATCCCACAGGGAAGGGATAAAAAGCTTGTTATTAAAATAGGAACAGGCATTTTACTACTTGGCAAGTTAAATTTGAGGGTTCTCATCACTGGGAACAGAAGTAGAAACAATTTGTAACAAAGTATTTTTCATGCACAGAAGGCGAAGAAGTAATTTTTCATTGTAAAAGCAGATTTGAGGAGCTAATTATGGGTTGTGATAGAGTATATTGGTAACAAGACTGGGTTTTAATAATGATATTGAGGCACAGTAGTAAGTCACTGAGCACTTGGTACAGGTTGAAGTCCTGCCTTCACAGGTGGTTATTCATGTTGAATCTTTTTCTGTCTTTCAGCACAGTGTCCGTGGGGTGGTTTCAATGGCGAACAATGGTCCAAATACCAATGGATCGCAGTTCTTCATCACTTACGGCAAGCAACCGCACCTAGATATGAAGTACACTGTCTTTGGGAAGTGAGTGATCCAACTGTATGCCTCCTTGTCATAGTGTTTGATGGATCTGAATATTTCAGGGCACATGCAATGCAAATTTAGAAACTTCAGGTTCTAAAGCTCTTTAAAATATCAGATGTGTATATGTAAATGTATGCTCTTGCACTGTCACCAGAATTAGTTGCACCAAAGTGCTGCTTCATTTTTCTTAGTAGTAGAGAATTCAGTGGAAACAGGCATATTAAAAATTAACTCAAGAATGGAGCTGGGTTGGGTTGGGTTGGTTTTGTTTTGTTTTGTTTTCTGAAGCTGGTCATTCCAGCTTGCCATTTCATACCATGCCCAAATGGATGCAGCCTGAGTTTAAGCAAACTCGAAAACAACTGGATACACAGTTGTAGGGTTTACTGACAAGCAAGAGTCTGATCTGGAACTAAATATGTGGATGGGTGTGGTACTGACATGGTCATGCTTCTGTTTAGGCAGAACTTCCTGTTTGGCAGATAAAACTTGTGGAACTGACAGTTTATAAAATCGGATTACGGTTATTTAAGATGTATCATTATTTTAAAACATTCTTATGTTCATGGAAGCTGCTGATAATATACCATCCCTAAAGCAAACGTTTAATTTTTGAGTCTTTCAAATACTGCTTTTTTAATCTCAAAATCATGGTAATATCTTTTCATTTGCTTGTTGTTAAGAAGTCTGTAGCATGCAAATGAATCTTGTTGAGAAAAAGTTGCTCTTATCAAAGACTTGAATATTCAAAGGAAACTGGTGAAAATTGGAAAATGGTACTTCCTTCCACCTGCCTTGTTTGTAGGCATCTAAACATAGGTGTTCCTTTCACTTGTGAGTTTGTTTGGAGGTGTCATTGAAAGTAGGTTTTTTTGGACATCTTTCTTGGAAAAGAGTAGAGGCTCTGACAGATGAACTTTGCCAGATTTTCTAAGGCAGTTTAAGATACTCCTGCCCCAGTTGCAGAAACAGGAGAACAGAATACGTAGTATATGCGCCAGCCCACAATCCAACATCCTAGATTCAAAGAGTTGAATGTGACAGTGAATTGAACTGTGAATGGCACATGTTTTCTGTGAAGTCCATTACTGGGGAATAAACTGCCAAGACTTACCAAAGAAAGGTAAGAGGTTTATTAGAATAATCCCTCTTGGCCTACTTCAGCCTGACCGGGCATCTGAAAGCCTAAACATGGTTGTACCATTAGATTTACACAATTATTAATGGTTCTTTCTAATCTTGTCTCTGTGTTGTGATTATAATCACACATTTTGAGATTGATTTTTCCAGCCATGGGATTTCGGTAATTCACAGTAAAGTTCGATATGGCCAGTATTTTGCTGCTACTTAATCCTATACTATGATCAGTCAGTCCTGCCTACCAGGAAGTGCAGCTAGAGTCTTATACAGCTGTGGTTGGTAGAAAATGTGATGCTGTCAGTGGGAATTTTGTTCTTTTACTAGAATCTGTCATGGATGATTAACATTTCCTTTCAAAATAGGTTATATGCCATATATAATGTTTTGGCTGCCTTACTTATATCATTTGCTTGCAGAGTCCTTGTACGATGATACTTAGCTAATTGTAAAGTGTTTTGAGATACCTCCATTGTGAAAGTTAAATCATTATTAGGAGAAGATTCCTAGCAGTTCTGCTTTTCTTCCAGAGTTATTGATGGCTTGGAGACCCTGGATGAGCTGGAGAAGCTGCCTGTGAATGAGAAAACCTACCGACCTCTTAATGATGTTCGCATTAAAGATATTACAATTCATGCCAACCCTTTTGCTCTGTAGCCACAAACAGTCTTGACACATTCTTTAGAGACTGGTCAGATCGACTGCTGTATTATGGTGTTTAAAGTGTCATTAAAAAGGGTTACTCGAGCTTGATCATACCTTTGCTCATTGAATGCAGGATTTCAGGAGTTGTGACATTGTTTAGGAGTTGTCATAGTGGAATCTTGTGCATCAGAAGCCAGTTTTTCCAGAGTATATTCCTTGATTTTGACTTTTAAACTTTGTTTTTTATACTTGTAAAATAAGAAAAGACTTTCAAAAATACATGTATTTTTTGCAAACCTTTGTTTTCTGCCTTATCTTTCATAGTGATACTATGTTGAAATAACAGCCAATTTCATATTGCCAGTTTTCTGAAACTTTCCCATGTAAATTCTAATGTTCCTTACTTTACGGTTTTTTAGAAAATTGAATAAGATATGTAATTTTTTTCCCCTAGGTGAAAGCAGTGTTACAGATACAGGAAACTTTTGTCTGCTAGTGGATTAAAGACAGTGTTTAGAGGAGTGCTTGCTCTTGTACTGCTGTGTTGGAATGGTAACCTCTTCAGCCTCCCCAAAAGGTAGATCATAAACAATCGCTTTAGTCTCTGGCACAATGCTTTTGGTATGAAAAAGTGTTTGTGTCTTTACAAAACTTGTTTGAAACTAGGTAAATATGGATTTATTGTAAGTTGTTTTTCATCACTTCATTGCACAAGCAGTAGAGGGTAAATACAACAAAGAGTATTGACAAAAAGACTGTGGTCAGACTGCTAGCCAAGAATATCCTGATATATCCAGAATAATGAAAGATATTGTGGCCGAGATGATGTTGAAGAACAAATGAGAGAGAGAGATGTTGTTTGGTCTTGTTTGGGACCAAATGTTGTTGGACTCAAATAAGAAAGTCTTCAAGAAGGTACAGAGATGTCTGGATATTGACTGTCCAAAAGGAAAAATAAAACACGTACATACATATGTACAAATATTTATACTGCCAATCTTACGCTTAGGTCACAGTTTATTTTATGCTTACTATACTTAAGCAGGGAAAAGTGCAATTTGTATGCATAAAAAAAGCAGTTCTCCACCTTGGGCATACTAGGCAAAGCAAAATGTTCTACTTTTCCTTGAAAACCTCCTTGTGGATTTAAAAAATGTATTTTGGCATCAGTTTATTTTAATGAAGCAGGAAAAATCAATTTGTTTCCAGAGGTCCATTTTCTGACTATAATACACAGAGGTGAGAGTATACATTTCTAGTTCCAACTGTATATGAGACACCCACAATTCCTGCATCCAACTCTTTGCCTGTTAAAATAAAGAGGTGAAATTATTGGCAAGAAAAAGGCAAAGAGATGCAGGTACAGACTACTGAGGAGTTAATGAGCAAAGGCTTATTGCCCACCAGAGTTGATCGGTACCCTCTCTTTGGGACAAAATTTCTATATGGGTGAATGAGGAACACATCCATTTTGCTGCATCTCTTAGCATTGTTCTGGAATTCAGGTGTGTTTAAGGGGAAAAAAAAAAATTGACAGAGCCAAAATTTTGTCAGCAGAAGTCTTAAGAGATTGTGTGCCTGTCTGGTATGTGGTGTTGCTTAAAGCTCCTAGCCCTTGCTGCAGACTTCAGACATTTTACCCTACTACTTCAGTCAGGTAAAAGATTTCATTATTTTAGCTCTGTGCTCTTCCTGTCTTTTTCATATAACCAGCATGTAACACCAGCAAGTAGATAGAAGCAGGCAACCACATGTTTGGCTGCCACACTGACACTACTGTTATGCAGAAGGAAATGCATACTGAGAATTTGCCTACAGTGCAAAGGAACCAATAATTTAAAATCCTGACATCCAGCACTGAACTGGATACAATTACAGGTCTACTTTTTTTCCTCCACAAAAATACTGGTTTATAGAATGTGTGAAATACAGGGACAGCAAACAATTTGCTTTCTGAGTGATACATTAAATTTAGATACTTCCTTTTTTATCTAAACTTGTGTATTGAAAGGGGAGTGATCTCATGGGACAGAGTTGCATCCTGTTCTGAGTCATACTGTGCCTGTTTTCCTGTTCATGGCTCTGAACCTCTCCCACGTGAACTTGGAATACAACAGGAAAAATAGTGATGGGGTTGGTCTCATCCACTTCTGGAGAGAAAGCAAGACAGAGTGGAAGCAGGAAAAATAATGGTGGAGTTGTTACCATCCACTTCTTGAGAGAAAGTGAGACAGAAGGTGGAAGTGTGTAGTTTTTTTTGGGTGGTTGCTGGGTACAGCATACGTGCAGTTTAGTTCTTGCACACAGCTCTTGTGTCATCAGCTATTTGGACTTTTATGACGTATAATTCCTTAAATAGCAAAACTGCCAGAGACAGTACTGTTTTTATCAACTTGTGCTTTATAAACTGCTGTGCTTACTTCCATCAGTCTGGTCCTTTACAAAAACTCTACAGCCACAAGGTGAGTTCTGTCAAAATGAATTACTCATGCAAAGGAAAATATGCCAGCGTACATTAACATTGTGATTTTGCATTATGACTGTCATGGAGGGTCTTATGTATATTCTAGATCATCTCTGACCTTTGCTGGCATTAGAAAAACAATAGTTAAGGTTGGCGTAGAAGTGTGTCACATTGGGAACAGTTCTTAACTGTGCCGGACAGCAATGGATAAAAATAAAATAATGGTGCACTACAGACAGTGACAAACTTGCATGTGTAATGCACCTATTGTATATTGATCATAGGGTCAGTTGGTGAAATCAAAAAAAAAAAAGGTACAAAGACTTAAAAGTGAGGAGGGTCATTTATCAAGGCTGGAAGTGCTTCAGAAGGTTTAGTCCTTCCCAGAATAAAGGAATAGCTGGTTTTAGAGAAGTGGTGTGTAT
The DNA here is from genome assembly GCA_013399475.1 of Chauna torquata. Lineage (NCBI taxonomy): Eukaryota > Metazoa > Chordata > Aves > Anseriformes > Anhimidae > Chauna > Chauna torquata. Next base: position 58,885 of record VXAL01019926.1, read on the forward strand.
AGACTGTTGCAGTGTTTCAGGACTGTTTATCCTTAGATGCTCTTTTTCCACATAAATTAGATTGCATGAGATGTTGGACTGCTTGGTTTTGGAGAGCGAAATCTCAGATGTGGTGCTGGGTTAGCTTTGCTGAGGTGACAGCTGACAGGCTGCAGAGCTGTTCCATGAGAGCAGTGGCTGAAGGCCTGCAGCTGGGAGCCGGCTGTGCAGAGGCTAGGGAGAGGCTGCCCCGCTGTACTAGCAGAGAGCAGGAAAGCAAGCCTTGGTTTTCTGGGGGGGGGAGGTTGTTCTGTGGGTACAGAAGACTGATCTGTACGTATATCCAGAGAGTTGCATTTAGTTTGTTTGTTTTAGAGTATTTATGTTCCACTGAGTCTTGAAAACATGACTAAAAGCCAGTAAAGGATTCCGTGACACATCAAAAAAGTTGGTGTTCAACTATTTGGAAACATTTTTGATGCCAATCATTTACAAAGACATCTATAATTTCTCAGTCACCAGCGGTACTTTAAACTGCTGCTTTGAAGCTGAGGGGTAGGTGCACTGAGAGCCTCTAACAATTTGTCCAGACTTTATCGCCAAGGAGCAAAACTGATGCTGTATCAATTCAGAGGCACAAAAAAGCAGTCTTTTGGCAGCTTTTTTTCCGTCATCGTGGTAGCTGATGCTGGAAAGTCATTGGCAGGAACGCAGTGGAAGGTGTTGCACAGCCGGGCTACTCACCGAGCCAGAGCACTCTAACGGCATTACCGGGAGGCTGGGGCGCGCGGGGCTGCCGTGAAAGGTGCCCGACCAGCCCGCCCGGCGGGCGCGGGCCCCTGAGCGCCCGGCCGGGCCCCGGGGCGGGG
>VXAL01019926.1:60070-78109 GCA_013399475.1 Chauna torquata
GAGCAGGGGTTTGGCGGGACGCGGGCATCGCGCCGCAACTGATTCGCGCGAGGCGCCTCCCCTCCGGCCCCGCGAGGGGAGGGCTCCCGGACGCCGATGGCGCCCGCGTGGCGTCGGCGACCCGCTTTGTGGCATCGCGGCGGCTGCCGGGCCCGGCCGGGCCGAGGCGCATCCGGCGGGCTGGGGTCGATACACGGTGGGGCAGCGAAGTAAGAGATTTCAGTAAGTTCCTTACCTTTTCTGAGTGACTGGCGGCTAAATGACTGGGAGGTACGTAAGTTTGACCGTCATTTTAGGTTAGCACTAGAAATTTTCCGGGAGTCGATAGAAAGAACCATGGTGGAGGTTGATGACAGATTGCTTGAAATCTTTATAAGGGCATTGGGCTGTATTTGTGTGCCTTTTCAAGTACACGTAAGCTGTCCATTTTTCCAGCGTATGCACCATTTATTATAAACGAGGGTGCCTGAGCAGCTTTGTAGAAGTAACGTTCACAGTGTGCGTTTAGTGTCTGAGCCACAATACTACTTTTTAAAACTTTCATCTTTAAGACCTAGGTTGTTGTTTTTTGTTCCCTTATCAAAAATGGTTATTTTGAAAAACTCTTGAATTTAAAAACAATGTGGAGAAAGGAGAGGGGAAAAAAATCAAAATTGGGTAGTCAAGGAAAAATAAAATCTTCGTTATACTCTTAGTTGATATTAATGGCCTGTCTGTTGGATGTAATTCAAAAAGCAGAATCTTCTCTCGGTTACAGATGCGGCATTCCAGGCGAACTAATTATCCTGACTGGGATGAAAAAGAAAGTTGGGATCGCAGAAGATGTGACAGCGGTCATAAGAGAAAGAGGAGATCTTTTAGTGGTACACAGGAGAAGAAGCACTTCAAACATGATCTTCCTAAACTTCCTGATAGGTAAATAACTTACTGATTTCTGATACCAGTAGGCATATGAGTTAAGATTTTACTATTCTGATAAGATCATCTGATAACATTAATTTTTGAGTTGGAGATATTTCAAGATAGGTGTGTTATAGCCTAAAACAAAAAGCTGTTTTGATAGGGATACTGGAATTATTTTAACTGGATTTACTTAATCTTTTGTTTGTAGTAACTGTTCAGAAACCAAATCCATAACTGAAAGAGACCATCATGAACGACGCTATGTTGAAGAATACAGAAATGAGTACAATCAAGGATATGATAATGGACATCATCACAGAGACCATGAAAGTGGTTATCACAATCATAGTAGCAAGTCATCAGGCTATAGCGGGAGGAGTAGTTACAAAAGGAAATACAAGACACATCACAGTGCCTGTCATCATCATCATTCACAGATGGTATGACCAATTTTAACTTAGGATTTTGTATTTTAGGAAAATAAATTCTCATCTGGGCATCAGTAGTTGAGGGGGCTTGGGGAAGTCTATTGATAATACTTATAGATTAGTTCTTTTGTTCATATTAATAGATAATTCTTTTTGCTAGATTTTTTTTTCCTTTAGTGAGAACATGCAGTTTGTAGGTATGCTTGTGATACCACAGAACCAAATAGCAGAACATAGTCTTGCTGTTGGTTCATTGGATATATTTGAGCTGATTAGTGAATAAAAACCACCAATTGGAGTACTTGAAATACAGGCATCACTTTCATGCCTTAAAAACTTAACATTATGACAAGCATTTATTTCAGCCCTACTCAAAAGTCCAAACACAAGCTTTCAAACTTACTTTTGACTAAGTATCACTGAAGTAGCAAGGAGATAATGTCAGATTTTTACAAATTTTTTTTGTATCGATTAAGATGTTTTAGGTCTCAGTGAAAGTCTGTAGAATCAGATAAGTACAACTGTCCAGTAGCAGGGCAGTTTTTCTGAACTTTGTTATGTATGTAACTGTTAAAAAAGCTGAAGATAGGATTTATAGTTTAAAATCTTCAGCTGAGACAGCCTAAAGTAAATGTATATGCAATTTCTGTGATTTAAAAAAAAAACAAAACTATTATTAAATATTCAGACCAGTGATTTAAACTCGTTTACTTAAGATGGTTATTTTAATTTGGCCACAAGGCTATTTTGTATAAAGTAATTATTAAATCCTTTTGCTGTAAGAAATAAGGGCACTGAAATCCTAAAGTAAAATTCAGTGAACCAGTCTTTTAAAAGAGAAACAATTGTGTTGTAATTTTTTGTTGCCTTGCCACTTTGAGTATCTCATCTGAAAATCTGTTCCTTGCCATGTTTTTCTCCTGTAACATAAACTATGTGCCCTGTGAATTTCTGGGGACTGAATTTGAAATTGCTCCTGCCAACCGTTTGTGGCCTGGCGTGTATCTGAATGCCTGAATATCTCCCTGCTGAATGAATTTCGTATTCTGACCTGAATTGACTCGGGTTTATTGATTGGCTGGACGATCTTGGTGCCGTTCCAGAAGAGTCATCGAAGGAAAAGATCCAGGAGTGTAGAGGATGATGAGGAGGGTCACCTGATCTGTCAGAGTGGAGACGTACTAAGTGCAAGATGTATAGAATATTTTTCAAAACTTATTAACTTTTCAGATAGAATAATTTCTTTTAGCATAAGATGTGAGGGGGCTTTGAAAGTCTTTTCTTTCTGTCTTTTTGTTTGTTTGTTTTGTTCTGGGGGGGGATTGTTATTCTTTTTCTGTAGAACTTAAATGTATTTTTTTTTCTTTTTCCCCCTTTTTTTCCCCCAAAAATAGTAAATGAAGTTAATGAACATACTAGAAAGAGATACCTGTAAATGTGCCTTGATGAGAGATGTCCAATAACAGCTCTCAAACTAGATATTTACATTTTTAATGAAGCACAGTCTAGAGTAATCTTCAGTGATAGTATTTAGTTTTTTTTGTTTGTTTTATTTTTGTTTGCTTGTTTTTTTTAATGGCTGAGTAACTTCACAACTTCTGGGACTGACAGTTCTTTTCTTTTTAGATGAGATTGTTGCTACTTTGGGTGAAGGTGCTTTTGGAAAAGTAGTGGAATGCATCGATCACAAAGCGTAAGTCTTTTTTAATAAATACCTGTAATATTTTTACTGGTACTATCACAGTATGAATATCATGAAGTGCTCTCAAGTTGATTCTGTCAGGTTTATTTTTACTTTCTCATATGTTGCTCTGTGTATTTCTTTACATTTTGACATAACAAAACAATAGTTTTGTTTTTTTCTATTTGTAAGTGGCATCAGCATGGGAATTACAAATGCTTTGTGGTCAGAATTGGAGATAAAACTGTTCTTGTTGTTTACTTAGCTTTCTTTTGGGGGAAGGTTTCTGACATGCTCCTTGCACCGTACATGGTACGGTGTTAGAGGATTTTTATTGTACCCCTTGAGGTGAACTAAACACACATTTGTGCTTAAATATAAAAAGATTTAAGTGAACAATGCATTGGACAGAGTCCTGCTGCGGTAAGCTGTTCTATGAGGTGTCTGCAAAGATGTGTCATGAGCCAGTTCTTTATATATGCTTCCACCAGCCCCAGTCTTGTGAGCACTGGCATGGGGAGTCTTAGCTGGCATTCAGTTCATCGCTCAGTGCCAGTTCTGCTCGCCAAATGGGGCCCTGAGCATTCGCATTTTGCAATTGCAGTTGCTGCAACACAGTGCTGCAACTCCTTCTTACCTCATCAGCAAGGGAACTTCAGTCCCTTCCAGGAAGTCATTTTGTCCCTGGCATTTCTGCTTCCAGCCAGTTTAACCTGTCCTGCAGTTAGCCCTTCTGGCCAGATCACTCCTTGGGCACAAGTCACTATGGTTGAACAGTTGAGCAGTTTGAATTTCCCCTTCAGTGGCCAGGTGGAGTTGGAGGCAGGAGGCTGCTGCTGTTCCCAAATGTAAATGTACGTTAGCACATCACGCTAAAAAAGAGCACCTTGACATAACAGTTATGCAGGACTGGCAGAGGCAGCGTTGGGCACATCTTCTGCCAGTGCGCTTCTCCCTGGCAGAGGGTAAGGGCTGACTGGGGGCTGGCCTCGACATAGTGATGAAGCTGCTGCCCCCAGGGCTGGCGAGTCCTGGGGCATGCGCCTCCCTGTTTCTGTTGAATGAGTGAGGTCTGTGATACCGTGAGGCATACCTCAGAGCGTCATCTGCGGTGGTGCAATGCCATTTGCATTCTAACAGTATATTACAAATTAGTAATCTGTTTTTGTTTGATGGCAGTTTTGCTGTGTGTGAAATAGTATGAAACTAGATTGTCTTACTAGTCACTGTAGAAGGCATTTGATATTTCAGTTAAATTTTTGCTACTTAATTGAAGAAAACTTCTTACGAAGAAAACCTGACTGACAGACATGTTAGGATGCAAGAGGTAGAAGTTTCTGCAATATTAGCCCAGCATACATAAACAAACAAAAGGAGGTAGCGCAGTATCTGAATCTTTGAGAACACCAACATACAAGGTGTCGAGTGGGTTTTAAAAATGAATACTTGATGAGAGACTGTTTTAGTTGTGTATATATGAACCTTAATTTTTATTGAGTCAGTATGTACTTAAAAATGCTTTATCTGATAAGGTTCACAGATTAATTTTATTAAACAATGTATATGGTGGTAATTACTGAATGCTCTTAGTTGAAACTGCTCATTGTTCTAATGACTGTTAAAACCTGTGTATTTCAGGGGAGGTAGACATGTAGCCGTGAAAATAGTAAAAAATGTTGATAGGTACTCTGAAGCAGCACGTTCAGAAATACAGGTACTGGAACATTTAAATGCATCAGATCCCAGCAATACATAGTAAGTATACAAAAAGATTGTGTCTTAACGTTGGCTTTAAGATTTCTCTGATATCACTTTAACGCGTGTGTTTTTTGCGGCGAGGGGGTGATCAAAACACATCAGCCACCACCCTAACTTCAGTATTACAACCTCAGAATTACTATATAGTAGCTTTTGAGTATTTTTCCTCCTGAATCATCTCAGGTTACTTCCTTTCTGTCTCAGAGCTTGAGGGCCTGTGCTGTTGCTTTTACAGGCTGGTCTCATTCTTGCACGTGTGTGTACAGCTGTACACCAGCCCCTCTGGTGTTGCAAGCTTTCGTGCTGTGCAGGGCTGCCCAGGCTTGCCAGGCTTTAGCTGTTACTTCTAGTTTGGACTCTATCGATCTTCCTTAGACCTGTGAAGCTGACCTAGGATTCTGCTGTAGCGAGAGCAGTTGTATTAATGCACGAGCAGATTATCAGAGTGGAAGTGCTACCTTATTGTTGCAGGGAACTATAATGCTCTTGTTGTAAAGTAAGTGTTGGAAGAAGAGCAGAATCAGTTCTCCTGGGGCTTTTTTTTTTTTTTTTTTAATAGTTTTATCTGCAGGGTCTCAGTGCTTTCAGCAGGTTTTTTTTGTTGTTGTTTCTGTTGGTTTGGCATTGTCTTCCTAATTGCTCAGTTTAGGAAAAGTTACGGCCTGGTAGTTCTGTATTTTCTGAGTTGATGGGAGTGTCTCACCTGGAACCAACATTTGTTAGAGGGTTTTGTTTGTTTTGAAGCTCTGCTACTTGAAGTAGGTTAGTATATACGCAGGGGAATATTAAGCCTCTAAAAGGTAATTTTCCTATAGTTGACCATGTCATATGATGTATGTATGTTAGCATTATATAACTTAGTGTTGAAATCTGTGTCTTTTCCTGCTTGCTGCAGTCGCTGTGTCCAGATGTTAGAATGGTTTGAGCACTACGGACATGTCTGCATTGTTTTTGAGCTGCTGGGACTCAGTACCTATGACTTTATTAAAGAGAATGGCTTTTTGCCATTTAGACTGGACCACATTAGACAGATGGCATATCAGATCTGCAAATCTGTGAACTGTAAGTACATAATTTTTTGTTTTATTCATTAAATTTTCTTCATGGGATTTGTTAACTAACTGTATTTGTTACCTTGCAGTTTTGCATTTGAATAAACTGACACATACAGATCTGAAACCGGAAAATATTTTATTTGTGAAGTCTGATTATGTAGAAGAGTATAACCCCAAACTGGTAAGTTGCTGTCATCGTCCCCATCTCCCCTCAGCCTTCTGGGTTTATTTTGTTACTTGCAGCCTATTGCATGTTTCACTACAGAAACGTGATGAGCGTACACTGAAAAACCCAGACATCAAAGTAGTGGACTTTGGGAGCGCAACATACGATGATGAGCATCACAGTACTTTGGTTTCTACAAGACATTACAGAGCTCCTGAAGTTATTCTAGGTAAGCAGAAGTCTTTTTGATCCAAGAGAAACAGCGTGCTTTTAAATTAAATGCTGATAATTTTAAGCACTAACTGTATATGGAAAATAGATTAAAGAAAGGTGTTGCTTAGAAATGTGCCTGGTTAGGCAGAGGTAAGCCTGGCCATGCTGATGCTTCATTTGTAAGATTTGTGTACGCTATTGAACTGTGCTACCTTTCAACTGGAATTTGTGCTACAGAAATACACGCATCTTGCTCGAGCTGTTGAACTGTTTGTAGTCCCGTACAAACATGAACTTTCTGATTGTTTTCACAGCACTGGGATGGGCACAGCCATGTGATGTTTGGAGCATTGGATGTATTCTCATAGAATACTACCTTGGATTCACAGTATTTCCGGTAGGTAACTGAACCTACCCACACAACGTGGTAAAAACCTTTAGACAGGTTGGGATTGAGGGGAATGGGGTTGCAAGGTACTACACTGTGCAGCCAAGATGAAGAGAACAGGAGCTTTCTCAAAGATTTCTACAGGTTACTTTCAGAAAACATTCTGGCAGCAGCTTGATGAAGGGATCACACTCTATTAACAATTCGAATTTGCAAACCACATTAATAACAGATACGGGTTCATCTCTGTCATCAGGTGTTACTCAAATACACAAATGCTTGTTGTTTTCACAGTAGTACTGAAAGGTGAAATTTATGAACAAAAAAAAAGGGTAAAGGAGGAAAAAAACCAGTACATTGTAACTTCAGGAAGCAGATGACTACAGGCTCTCTTTCTTTAATATGAAATTGATTATTGGTTGCAGGGTACAGCCTGACAATGAAGTAAGGTTAGTGTGTCATTCATGGTAACTTCCTCTAACAATAAAGGTACATGTTTTTGTTCATTTCCTTCCAGACCCATGACAGCAAAGAGCACCTGGCAATGATGGAGCGAATACTGGGGCCTTTGCCTAATCACATGATACAGAAAACCAGGTAATTACGTTTGTCTGTACCTTGACTGCTTCATTTTTAAATGAAAATATTTTCAAGTTTGGTCTTAAAAAAAAAAAAAAAAAGTTTAGTGAACTTAAATTCATCTTTTCGCTCCATTTAAAATGCTGGCTCCTCTTTAGTGGAATATTCCCAGGTCATATCCCATTGTGAGCAAACATGCTGATAAACATGACTGCGAAGGGGCAAAACAGAATTTTTGAATAACAAGTTGTGGTCTGTTTGTTCAAGGAAACGCAAATATTTCCATCGTGACCAGCTGGATTGGGATGAACACAGTTCTGCTGGTAGATATGTCTCAAGACGCTGTAAACCACTGAAGGTAAAATGACAGAAGGGAAAATGCTTTGGGGGAGGGGAGCTGTAATTACCAGATTAAAAAAAACGTGTTTTGTGGTTTTGTTCATGAAGGAATTCATGACATGCCAGGATTCTGACCATGAGAACCTCTTTGACCTCATTCAAAAAATGCTGGAGTATGACCCGGCCAAACGTATTACTCTTGAAGAAGCACTAAAACATCCCTTCTTCTTCCCCTTGAAACGAGAAAAAAAGGAGCTGTCTCCCATAGCTGAGCAGGCTGATACAGATGGTATCAGTCCACCAAAGAAACATAAAAGATTTTAAGTATTTATTGTGTACAGTTATTTTGTAAATGCCCTATTTTGTATTATGACTCTCTTTGGATACTTAAGTTTAATTCAGCTGCTGACATAAAAGTTATTTAAGAAAAAGATACTGATGAACCTGATCGTGTTTCCTTAATAAAATCTCATTTTTGCATTAACATATGGAAGGAGCACCCTCCATCTTACAAAACAGACCTTTCCTGAAAGGTAAAAAGAATATCACTGTTTTTTATTGAACTATCACTGAAATAGTAAAATACCTGGGGGCTGAAGGGGCATTTTAATGATTTTTACCATTTTATGTAACTGATACTTGTTTTTCTGGGGTAAGAACAAAGACATTAAGTGCATTAAGTGTAAGGGATGGCCTTTATTTGTTTTAAAAAACAAAAGTTACAAAGTAAGGAAGATCACTGTAGTATTTATCAAGAGTGCACTGTGATCACCAAATTCTTTTTTTTTTAGTTTAGTAGGGGTACTCTGGTTATGAGTAGTATTTCAGCTGATGCTCATTTTTAGTTTACAACAATATACACTGTCTCTACCAGATCTTCCTGAATTATGGAGCTGTCCTGAGAATTGCCCTTAAGAATTCAAACCATGTTTTGCTGAGCAAATAATCTGGTTTAACATGTCAACTGCCAGCATAAAATAATCTCATTTTCGGGGTGGGTGGCAGGGGTAGGATTTTGTTCAGCTTACCTTCCAGCAGTTGTGCATGTAACAAGCAGCACAGGCATGGCATGCCCCTGCCCCAGCACTGTTAGCAGCTTCAGCCAGGGCTCTAGAAAGCTGTTGGGCAGCTGCATTCAGAATAGCACTGTTTGTACTCTTCATACCCCACCGTAGTGGCAGGAGTTCACCACCACCAGAACAGTTTCTCTGCTGTAGGACACTGAGCTCCCAGAAGTGGGGCAGCTGCCTCACCCAGCAGTTGGAGTAGATTACTTTATGCTGGAAGTACAGTAAAAAAAAAAAAAAGATGACAAAGTCCATGGGGAGATGGACAATCAACGGGGTTATTTGGAGCAAGCAGTATGGATTAAAGTGTCACACCACGTTACCACACAAGCCATGGCCTCTTCACATCAGAGGCTTTTTACAATTTAATTTGCAAACAGAACTGCCATAAATCTCATTTACCAAATCATGTCTACTCAAATGCAGATAGAAAACCCAAGGCGTAAAATGGATTTCATTGTGGAAGGCCTTAAATTACATTATTACAGTAGAAAATACAGGAGGTAGAATATAACTGAAAGGACAAATGCAGGTTAGAGTCAAATCTATAGCTCCTGTAAGCTACTTAAAACATGGTTTTAAAAACTAAACCCAGTATTTCAATAACTATAGAAAACAGTTAAAATAAATTTGCCATGAGAGCCCTTATATCATGCTTGATACAGGGAGGTAGGATGTAAGAATCAGAAGGACACGTGAGACATGACACTTATCTACAGCTCCTGTTTGCTTTACTGAGGACAGTTTCACAGGTCAGTCACCCTCTTCAGCTTCAGACTCCGACTCTGCAACAGAGACACCTCATCAACAGGCTGCCGCCAGGTCAGCCACCCCCACCAGCCGCTAGCGTTCAGGCCCCTGCATAGCGGCTGCCACACCACAGCAACTGCACTGGTGAGCTTTTCTAGCCAGGACTGGGGGCACTCCTCACCTCAAGAGGCTCAGTTAGCACCCCCACCCCACAAAACAAAGCGTTGTTATACTGAGGATCCCAAAATGAAAAAGAGGAGCTTGTGACCTAAGCTTTTGGTTACCTTCTTCAGCATTCTTGAGCCATTCAACAAACTTTTTCATTTGCTCCAGAAACACACTCTTTCCTTTTGCAAGATGTGCATCTTTGTACCACTTCAGGATGGGTTCCTCACTCAGAACTTCAGCTGCAAGATGTACAATGTTAAGATGTTAACACAGCAAACCACCAAATACAAGTTACCAAGAACCCCTGACTGGCAGCCTTTGCTTCCTCCCCAAGAAATTCCACCAACCCGTATTTGTTCCTTGGGCAAGGCTGGATATACTTGTGCTAGGAGTACCTCCCATTCTAAAAGTCCAAGAACCACGCCTCTCAGACAGGTTGCTGTGGGTTTTCTGAGCATTGCATCTAGAAGCTGCAGTTTCATTCCTAGTAGCACAGTCTCAAGTATTTCATAGCTATTTGAGATCACATACTCAGGAAAGCTTCAGTCAACTGCTAAGAACAGATGTAAATTCTTTAAAGTCCAAAGTAATCACAGCAACTGTTTTAATTGTTCTAAATTTTACAAATAAAATATAATCTTCGGTTTAACAAGTTTCCTTACATTCCTCTGGTGTTTCTACAGGTGCACAAGCATGTTTCTGGGTAACACCTTCTTAACGGCCATTTACAGAGGCCCTAGAGCACACCAGAACACCTTGGTTGCTGGTCTCAGTCTCTGGCTGTTCACAGTCTGTTCAGGCAGAGAACTAGGCCTAAGTTATAAGGGCCAAACAGTCTTTTAAATTTAGCTTTACTCTAGTAGACATCCTCCTTGTCCAGAGGAGTACTTCCCCATATACCAAAAACCGCAGCATCTACCTTTGCATTTTAGAACTCTGTGTTTGCAAACTGACAGTAGAAAATTCTTCAGCTAATGAAAACCAATATGTCATAGCATTAATCTTCCCTAAAGAACCTACCAGGACTGAACCATTCTGCAATCCAGGCAGGAAAAAAAGAAAACAACCCCACAAGGAGTTACCTTTATAGAAGAGCACCACTATTTTCTGGAAGGCCTTCATGAAGTGAATGTTGTCATAACAATACTCCTGAATCTTCAACAGAAGAGTCAGCTCTGACTGACCTTGGGTAGTAAAGGCAGCAAGTAGAGGGCTGTATTGCTGTAAGAGGAGTAACAAATTGGCACACACACCATAACATTCCTTAGCGTGTATCACCTGCCTAGACTGGTTTCAGGCAGTTTCTATCAGCCACTGCTTCCAAACTTGCAGCCCACATACCGGGGAAGTAACTCCCACCCGCCCCCCAGGAGCGTTTCTGCAGAAGTCACACTGCTTTTACCTCAGCAACTAGGACTATAACACTACAACTGCAAGGGGAAGAATTCCCTTCTGCATTAGGGTACTTGTAGGCTTCAACTCAGTTAAAAAGCTGGAGACAAAAGGAAGCCCAAGCCCTACCCAACAGCTGCAAAAACCTATTCTTGGTTACAATACCTTCAAGTGCTTAATGGCTTGCTCTGCTACCAGCTCCTCCTTTTTGTTCCACTCCACAGTGCTCATTACACTTGACCAGATTATGGCTATCACAGTCTGTTCCGAGATGTTGTTTTTCTTCATCTCCTCCTTTACGTACAAGATTATCTGCCAGACAGAATAAAAGAGTCACCACGTAGGTCATGTATGGCACTACGCTAAACTAAAACTCCTGTTCTGAAGGCAGCCCAGAAGCCTTCAGTACAGCCAGATTCAGGACATTAGGAAAGACTACAAAGCTAAAACACACTGGTACTAATCGTAACTGCTAGCGGGAACTAGGTGTCTAAGCTCAGTATTTAATTAGGTGTATATCCTCTTCAGGTTAGTATTAAATGCTATCGCATTTCACATAATTTGAGGTAAATTCCTACAGAAAAATTGCAGGTACACTTTGCCTACAGACAAATACTTACATCCTTGAACGGATCTCCCCGTGACATCTGCTCCTGAAGTTCTTTCTGCAGTTCCTTCCGAGCTCCTATGGTTTGCTGGTTCCGAACATACTCAGAAAGTTCTTTTAGTCCTGCTTCAGTGAAGTACTTGGAGAAGTGTTCAACACTTTGTTTGTTGGCTGGGAAGAGTTCCTGAAAACAAAGTTTACAACAACCCTTTCAAAAGAGAAATGTGTCAGGTACTTTGCTGGTCAATGCTATTTAACAAACTGGCTTCAGAAGTAATCAGGAGTTTCAGTGATACTCACCATCAGCCTGTTATCCATGTTTACTTTACGAAGACTGACAGCCACTGCATTAATGTCTTTCTCATTTATCCATGATTTGAACAGCTTGACTGCAAAAGCTGCAGAAACGCCTGCGCAACAGGAATAGTCATAGTAGTATTGAAATTCTAAACAAAGGGAATTGAGTACCAGGCACCTACACCCCTGCCCAAAGCAGCAGCAGCTATGCTCAGAGGTAGCGCTGGCACAGTCTGCAGTACCTCTGTCTGATGACACCACAGCTGCCGGCCTGCTGGACTTCTCTCACAATTCAGCATCATGAAGGCTCCCCTGTACTACGCTCAACTCTCCCTGCTGCAATTTAGGAAGGTGCCTGAAGACATGACACACCTTCTGCATCCTGAAAGGTCCCTCTCCAAAACACAGCAGTGCCTTACAAGGCGACACTAGTGACTGTGGCCCCCAGTGCCACGCAGAGAAGTCCTACACACAAGTTTCCCAAAAGGCTAGTCTTCTGAAGTCTAAACAAGACCTTCTAGGTTCTAAGCCAGCATGTTTACCTTTACTAATCCTGAAGTAAATCTATCACCAGATGAAGCTAGTGAGCTGCACGAGTGTACTATCATCACAATTTCCACCTACTTACGCTTTGCATGTCTCCCCCCATCCTTCCCCTAACAGAGGAGCTGGGCAACACTTACCTTCTTTTACCAAGTTCTCATTATAAAGACTGTTGAGAATTGATGCATTGAGTGTCCCATTGGCTAGCAGAATACCCGTCAACATGGCCAGTTTGTTCCGCTCAGACTCTGAGAACCCTTTCAGGAACAGCAGCAACTGCACGAGGAAGAAGAGTGCTTCTCTGTAGACATGCTTACTAGATCTAGATGCTTACTTTTGTTTCAGTCAAGCTACTTGACTAGCAGCAGTGCTAGTACACTGGTAGTCTTCTCCACTAGTCATACAAGCTGGCTGTTTTTCAATTAACAACAAGATTCTCTACTATTTTACTAATCTATTGCATGCTATAACTTTTCTGTGTAGAGTGATTAACTAGCAGAATTTGAAGGCTTGTCTTTCTGCCAATAAGGATCTAGTCCATACCTTTTTGACTTCATCTTCAAAGCCTTTCTCCAGGTACTTGTAACGCCTGATTAGCTTGTTAAAAACCTGAAAAGAGACAGTGTGTCTGAATTGCTCTGAATTACCATTTAATTAGAATTAATAATCAAGTTGTTGGTCTGAACTCTGTTAGAGCACTTTTAGCTTAGAAGAGTGCCATTCTACCATACCCAAAGGCAGGAGGCTTCTAGGAGGCTTCTTTAAAAGCCATAAATTTTTACTTTACCTGTACTTTCAACTACACAAACATTTCATTTTTGACTACTGAACAGTTCAAGTTAAATTGTACTCATTTCAGAACTAACCTGAGCAAATGCTTGCATGGTTTCTAGGTCTTCCTGTGCTGCAAATACACAGACGTCTGTGCGTGTCATGTCATCTGCCAGGGTACCACCTGGGGCTAAAGAAGGGTTTCAGTATTAGTGGTATTACTCCCCACTAAGAATTCAAATACCTGTAATATGCAAAATGTGTTCTCCTTTCATGATGAATGGAACAACCAGATCACGGGAGAGACACCCCCGCATTTCCACCTGCTCCACTGCTGTAGGTGCACTGAACTTTAAATCAGTAGCTTAGATATAAACATCTAAATATTCCAACCTCCTACTGCTAAGTGGATTGCCTACACATCTTGTTACATCCAGACAAGTTAACAGGACCACTCTTCCCTTAAAGGAGAACGCTAAAGCTGCTTAATCCTAGCAGCTTTTAGTGTATTCTGCAATAATGCTGCTTTCTATGTCACTGTCCATATAATAACCAAATAAGTCACAACAGGAGATGAAACGCCTAGAGATGCACATTCAAAATTCCGTGCCTTAAAGATGAGCTGGAGACTTTAGTCTTGAAAAAGTCATCTCAGTTTTTTAAACTGCTAATTAGAAGATGCTTCTTCAACATTCTTCTTCAGTTTAATACAGGCATTTGACTGGTACCCAGGCTGCTTCACTAACTACGGTGAATTGAAGTCATCAACTCCAGTGTCCGAACACCTCCTGATCAATTTCTATCCCATCCTAACACACGAGGGAAATCCTTTTGTTATGCAGTAGTCAGAAACAAGACTTAGAGATAAGCATTAGTGGTAAGAATATTAAAAGGTGGTATGTTTCTATTTTGTCCTTGTCTGATTCAAGACCAAAGCTAGTCTACTTAGCTGGTTGTTACAGAGAGCGAGTTGAATAAAGGGCCCCTATACCACCACTAATGCAGTAATGCATTTTTCCCTCCCCGCTCAGTCTCATTCTGAGAAGGAACACTTTCTAACATGGTATGCGGTGGGTTTTAAGACTCTTGAACGTAAACCCACTGATTTGTACATTAAGAATTTCAAGCAGTGATGCTGCATGTGGCAGAGAAGTTTACTTTCTCAGGCCACCAGTTCTTGTAACATCAGCAGAACAGTCTCTTGCCAAAATGAACATCACCCAGTAACTTCAATCTACATAATACTGTTCCATTACACAGCATTCAGATAAGCAGGCACACTTCATGAAGTTAAACCATTTTGAAAGCCTTGTTTTTCAGCACTTGTTTGAGCAAGCCACCTGACAGTTCTACAGTATCGGTGGGAAGACCACTTGCACATGCAACAGAGATGTCCTCCCAAACCAGCCACCCCCACTACGGAACTGCCATGCATAGTCTGGCTGTAGTCCAGAACCAGATATTTCCTCTTCTTCCCCTCCGCATTTAGGTCATTCGAATTTTATTTCTTCTGCAACTGCCAAATTTCTCATTTAAGTCCTTTCCCCCACCCCAAACTATTGCATAACAAATGCTACAATCTGAGACAGACTTTTTCAGTCTAGGCAGACAACATAAAGAGTCCTCTTCACACCCTGTATTTTAAACGGTTCCCTGCCATTTGAATCCCTTCTTACTGAAGAGCAGTCAAGTAGGAGACTGAAGTCTAAATCTAGAAGAACTTTCTTAGCACTTTTCAACCTCATTTAGCTTCATCTACTTCTTACCTGGTTGGTCAGCATCCCTTCCACTCTTCACACACACATGCACATATGAGTTTGCAACAGCTTTGGTCATCCCATTTCACTTCCTCAGTTCCGTATGTTTTCTGCTGACTTGGCCACCGCCTCATTTCTCACTCCCACACAATTGCTGCAGCTTAAGCCCTCCCCTCACTATTACCAACAACAAACAAAATAGCACTTCCAAGACTAAGCAATCAGATTCTTCTGTAAACAATGTTACTTTCCAAAACAATAGGGCAGGGTGCACAATACACAGGATCACATCAGAATCCTCCAGGGCAACTCCACTGGCTTTGTGACCACAGAAAAGGCATCTGAATCAAGCATTTGTCCAGTTCTCATTAGCAGAAATAAACTTTGTTACACAAAGTTCCACTCTCGCTTAAAAATAAATAAATAAATCCAATATACTTTCCTTTAAGCCAAGTTTATACTTTCAAGAATGCAAACTAACTCAAGCAAAAGCGTGGTACAGTACACAGAGTATTTCTGCAATAATCTGACTGCTTAGTTAGGCCCTAAGCTAGTCAGATAGTTTGCCACAGATAACTTAAACCCTGCTCTACATATTCAACAGGCTCTTTGGCAGAGTTTTTACAGTGAAAGAAAACAGCAAGCTTTTGTAAAAAGTAAGTAAAGGCTGACAGCAGCCCCACCAAAGGGGACTTACCCAGCATTCCACCAGCCACCAGGATGTCAAAAAGCGTTTCTGCATAGCGGCGATAGTCAAGTTTTGCACCAGAAGCATCAAGAAACTTTGCTACTGCCTCCAAGTCAGTGCCAGTTTCAGTTAAACCTTGAATAATACAGTCCTGGAACTGGGTAGGGTCAAACCTCTCCTTTTCATCTGCAAAGACAAAGTGTTTGTTGAACTAAAGTTGTCACACACATTTATTTCATCTTTAAAGAAGTGAAAAGTTTGTGCTTTTACTCTTACAAAAACAAAACGAAACTTACACACTGGCAAGCCTGAAGTTAAACAGAACTGAGATCATTCCAGTCTTCTGGGATGATATTATAGAAGACAATTGGTATTACTAGCACAAAAAGCGACTTAACAGTGTAGTCCAAAATGAATTTAAATGGCCAACACAAAGGTGAGAAATTTTGGTGCTTTCAACTCACTATTCACTCGGGGGGGTGGGAGGAGGAGGCTATCAAAAGCTAAAACGTTCCTTATTTACGTTTAACTGAATATCTCAGTACTTTCGCTAAGCCAAGTAGTCATTTCTGATGATCTGAACCTAATAAAGCCTAGTTGATTTCCGAGTTTGTTTCTTATACCCCTGCTCACATTCAATCACAAATTTTCCCCCCAAATATAGAGGCTTAGCTAAACGCTGGAAGGTAATTTCTAATATGTGCCCTACAACTTGTATATTTGAACCATTACTCAAGTTCCATTTCAGCCCTTTGGGCGTCTCACTGTTTCAGATGAAATATTCTGACCGAAACGCTGCATCACTGCATACTGTTATCATGTTAGAGCTAACTGACAGTACATGCTTTTTGGCTATGAAGACTATCCATCCCCTTCTCTTAATCTGGAGTTAAATGAAAAGCCATCGCTTTTCTCAAGTGCCTGGAGGAAATACAGAAATCTGAGCTAACTTCTTTGTCTTAAACATGAAACGATGAACTATATTGCATGTCTATTCAGTATCTTTTTTTATTAATATTTTAAAGCAGAACACATTTTCACATTTGAAACAAAACACTTATCATGGCCTTTTCACTATAGGTATAGCTAATGTGCAACAAATGCACCTGCGTAACTAATAGTCTTAAATGAAAGAGGTCTTCAACTCTGTTCATCTCAATTTGTCCTTAGACTATGCAAACCACGGAGGAAAAGCTTCCAAAGAAAGTAAGAGCTCAGCTCCAAATCTTTACTAGAGAGGTGTCTATAACAGCTTAGCTAGTTTTGTTAGCATCTGTATAAACCATTTTGTAAGAGGCATATTAGTATCCTTACATTCAATGCAAGTTTCAACATGTCTTTAACGGTTGGGCGGAAGTCTGAAAATACTGGATCAGTTATTTTCCAGGACACATCTATGAAATTCATTATTACCGCAGAGTTGCTTGGAAACCAAACTATGGTTAAATGCTTTCAAGAGACAAAAATCCAGGGTGCTGGCATTTCATCTGCCAGACAGACCAAATCCAACTCTCTCAATTCAACAGTTTTTCAAGGTACTTTTACTTTGACATTAAAGTAGGTTCTGCTAGCTAACATGTACTTCTGTATCTCTTCATTACTGTTTCAGTGTCTAGAGCATCCTTACTGTTGTTGGTTTGAACTGGAACACCACCAGTATACTAATAAAATGTTATTAAATGGAGACTGTAAGAGCTGTCCTCACTTCCTCTTTAATGTAAAATAAATAAATAAACACCATGTTAGTCATTACACCTCTTCAGTCATTAACTCTTCTTGCAGGGGTAACTGTACAAGATACCGACATAGGCATTTGCGTATCTTGCAGCTGGTTTTTGTTTGTTTTTAAATCAGGTGCTCTTATAGCATTAAAGGGGCAATGCAACTTTTATCCACCAGCTAACACTGAAATTCCTCCAAGGTTAGATGCTCCTTCAATAAATGCACTACGTGCAGCAAGCCTGTGCTGGACTTCCCCTGTGACTTAGGATTACTAGACACTTCTGCTCTCAGGCTAAAGACACTCAGTACAGGTCCAGAATAACTGTTTCTTAAGCCAAAGTTATCACAGTACAGCTACGTTCTTACTGCCTTTTTTTTTTTTTTTAAAGCGTTGTGCAGCGAACATTCCAGCATCTGGAGTTAGCTTCAAGTCTCTTCTTCTGTGTGTTCGGTGTGGTCTCATTTAAAAGGTATATGAGCGGAGCATAAAGGCATTCATTTGTTAAGTGACAGGAACCGGCTTTTCACCGGGTACTATCCACACGCAGGGCACAGAGACCAGGAACTAGCAGTACGCGCATGGCAGCTGGCTTACCTCTTTTTCTAGTTTTGAAACGCTGGCCCGATAGCGTCGGCTTCTGCTGCTTTTGATTCATAAAAGACACCCTGCGCGGAAGCACACACACGCCTCAGGGCGCCGCCGGCCCCCGTTGCTCGCCAGCGCCCCGCGCCGCCCTGGCCCTGCTTCCCCCTCCCGACCCGGCCCG
>VXAL01019926.1:78754-90397 GCA_013399475.1 Chauna torquata
TCGCGGCTCCGGGCTGGCCGCGAGCCGCCCTGGCACAGCCGCCGCAGGAGGTACGGACGGCGCAACGGCAGGGCCGCTCCGGGAGGGGTTCCTGCAAAGTCGTCGTGAAAGAGAGCGCTAGGCCCACGTCACCCGGGCAGCGACTGTCCGAGCGAGAAGCGCTCGGTTAAGTGATTCCAGGAAGGTGGCTTCCAGGCAGAGCGCTGTTTATTTGCCTGCAGAATGCACAAAGACTGATGTTCGTCAGCATCGTGGCGGCTGCGTTTCATAAATTCAGCGGCAATGACAGTAGCCCGTTTCCCAAGCTGCTAGACAAATTATGTGATTTGTTTTGGTCTTTTCTGAGATAGTCGTTAAATATTCAATAGCAAACTGATCAAATGTGTAAAAACAGGAAGCCTGTGCGGTCAGGCAAATGGCAGTAATTAGAACAACTACTGGGATATCAGCACATCAGTAACATGTTAAGGAAGACAACCTCAGAAGTACCCAGGGTGAAAACTGGGCCCTATTAATAATCAAACGGAAATTTTTGTTTGATTTCAATATTTGTAAGATTTCAGTCAGACTTACTTGTTCAGCAGAAATGTGGCTTTTGAAAGGGAAATTATCGGTGAATACATATCATCATCTTTCCCATTCACCTGATTATTTATTAAAAGCTGTAAAGCTCCCTGCTGAAGTAAACTGTGTCTTAACTGATTACTCTTAGAAAAATCAGACTGGTAAAACAGCTTTAGACAAAGCTTACGCCATGCCATTCGTCTTGTTCATTTAGAGAATAACTGGCAGAAAATCTGCTAGCCTAGACCCTATTCTCAGTTTCAAATGGATGATTATTATAGATATTCAAGTTTAAGATCTCACAAGCTGTTTCATTCAATTTACTTGATGTGCATATCAGAGGGATCAGAAACATTAATTATTACTGTGTTAGGTTTATGCCCAGAATATCAGTTCTTTATTAGAATCTTGATTAGCATTCACATTAGGTGCTGTACAAATATATATGCAGCGTTTATATATAAAAAGTGCAGACTGTTCCAAAAGGCACAGTCACACCTTTGTCAATTCAACACCTGCTGCACTATTAGTTCCTAAATTTGCTATTACAGTTGTAGTAATTTCTTCTTTCCTCAGATCCTGATTATATCATCACCTTGTAAAGAGTTCACGTACTCCAATCTAGTCAGACAGAATTATGGGTTAAAAGCTACTCACAAGTGACGTAGAACCAGGTTCCTGAGTTCCAGGAGTGCAGGCCTTCTCCTCCTTCTTTCGCTAGCAGTTGTAATAACAGCACTCATCCTATCTTCAATCTGCAGACCAGTCTGTCTATTAGAATACAGCATAAACAAAACCAGTATTTTAGTGAGACAACATGCTGTCCATGCTGGTACAGGACAGGAGAAGCAATTGTCACTCAGTTCTTTGCTCTTGAAAAGGACGAACTACTAAACTAACCTAGAGATCACAGATTTCCCTCTAGACTTCACACAGCTGCCAAGCTTCCACCAGGTGTAAAGCATAATGTTCTCCTGGTTCAAACACTTGACCTGTTCAGTTAAGTTACCAGGTGTCTAAACAGAGCAAGTCATTATGCTTCTTGAAGGGAAAGTGGGGTCATCTGCACAGCCATAGCTTTAATTAAGGTTGTCCCTAGCTCCATTTCTTTTTTTATCCCAACAAACCACTTCCTTGGCTGTGAATCTTGTGTCTTGTCTGGCCCAGCAAGGAGGCTGTCACACCTCCCAGCCAAACTGTAAATGTTCCAAAGAAAGCAAGGAGATGTGTTGTCCTTTGGTGCTCTTGCACACTAAGTGATCTGCATCAGCCACTCCCTGTCTGAGGAACACACCAATGCTGTTATTTTTCAGTAGAGGCTGCTCTTATTCTGGCGTATATCTATGTTTAGGAAAGCAAATAAGCATTCTTTAGCTATTCATACAAGAGGTAGCAGAGATTACACTTAAAGCCTGGAAAAAAAAGAATCTTAGCTTTTATCCGTGACATTCTTTCATCCAAGCAGAACTGGTTAACTTGCGTTTGATCCTGCTGCCTTATCCAGTTGATTATCTTACATTCAGGCTGTATCTCCAGCGAGGCTGATTGCCTACCACTGTCTGTTTTGCCTGGACTACAGGCATTGCACTGTCACCAAAGCTGGCATTCATTTATTTACAATACTCTTACAGGTAAAAACTAGGGTAAAACTTGGAAGAAGCAAAATCAGTATTTTGTTCATTCTACAGGACAAATATACTCAGGACATACAATACAGTCCCCTCCAGTAGCTGGCCTTAGGCAGTCTATCCATTCCCAGATCTACCCCCTTGGTGGCACCTGGATGTACAAGCCCCCAGTGCCCACAGCCCCATGCCAGTTGCTTGTACACAGACCTCCCTGCACACACCGACACGCACAGCCATGCACTATGGATCCCACTCAGTCAGCTGGTCAATCCAGCTTGACATTTTTTAGTGATTGCACTGATACATATACCCTCGCTTGCTCCAGTTGTTGGCACCATACGTACTCCTGTTGGTCAGACTTTAGTTTCTGGCACTTAGACCTCCATACGCACACACAGGTATGCAGAAAGAGGAGTCCCTCACCCAGAAAAATAGTTAGACATGGAGTTTAATTAGACAAGACAGACTGTGCCGATCAGGCACAGGGTATAACCAGATAAGTGTGCTGACCTGTTTACGCATGATTGGCCTGTTTTATCCCAAACTCCTATGCTTGTTCCTCCCTAAACAACTTTGAGCTGTCACTTTCCCTGCCTTTGATTCCTCCCCTAATCACCCCATTATAAGTTTTTACAAGCCCCCAGTGCTTTTCCCTGCATCTCATAATAAATCCCACACTGCCTTATGCTGTAACCCTCCATGGTCGTGACAGTGCTCTGGACACCCTCTCCTGCTGAGTCACCACGCTGGGTGTCCCCATGGCGGTGATGGCCCCACTGTGACAGCCTCAGGAAGAGCCAGGGTAGGGGCTTAGAGGCTTCTTTCTCCAGCAGGATTATTGGGGTTCCCCTGCCTGCCTCTGTGCCTCTGGGCTCCTTGGTGGTCCCAGAGACAAGCCTTTTATCGCACAACCTGAGCAAATACTCTGCAAATAGTATCTTTCAAGTATGTTTAGTACTTTGGAATGGAGACAATTATATTTTATAGATTAAGGACAACAGTACTACAAAGCCTCCTGAATATGTCTGTTGCTATGAAATTCATTACCGCAGCAGATTAATGGGAAAACACCAGGCTCACTATGTCACATATTTTGAATGTTAGGCTCAAACACTGGCCATTCTTACTGTCAGTAGCAGCCAGATTTCATCTCACACCACTTTCATTGATATTTTTTCCTTGAAACAGTATTGGTTATAGATCAGTGTCACAAATAGCAGGACAGTGCCCTACAAGTATGCTTTTGTTGAAGACATATTTAAACAAAGTCCAGTTAACAGCCAATGAAATCCTGAAAGTATCACATTCAAAAATACCCCGGGAGAGATCACATTCAGAGGTAGGATTTTCACATTAATATTTGCAAGTAATTTTCATTCATTTTAAACCCAAGGCACTGATTGCTTTGGTACTCATTCTAAAATGAGAACATTTGTCTAAATCATAGTTAAGTGAAAAGCCAAGAAGATAAATCACAGACTGTGAAAATCTCATTTTAAGGAAAGAAACACAAAGATATATTAAGGAGCTGACTGTAGGAACTAACTAAAGTCTTTGAGATATGAAATTGCAAAGCATATTACCAGCTGAGCTTTTCTTGTTAGCTGTAGTGTCTCACAATTTATCAAGAGAAATTAAATGGAAAGCTTTACCAACATGCTGGCCTATGCTGGCTCAGCTCAGCTATTTCCTTTGTTCTCTCTGAAACACCTTAGCACTTGCTTCTCAGTCTCTTCTGCTCATGAGGATGTACTCCATCAAGTTTCATATAGCTGCCACTGCATCACTTTAAAACCTCCTTTCTAAAATTATGTCTATCAGAGTGCCAGTAATGTTGTTTGGCACAGCTGAGTTAAACAGTTTTTAATGACAAACTGTTCTATCGTCTTTGCTTCCTCTTAGCCCTGCTCCCCTCCGCCTTTTTCATCTCAGTCACCTGCTGCACATCTGCTACACATACCTGCTTATCATTGCAATGGGCAACCCCATTTCAAAATGAAATATTTCAAAATGAGTGTTTCAGATAAGAAGACAATTAAGTCTTCCTATCTGAAACAGAACACCTCCTGTAACTTGTGCCCCCTCTTCACCTACAGATGAATGCATCAGCTGTATCCTACCTCACCATTTCACTGGAAAGAAGGAGCAAAACCATGGGTAAGGCAAAGGAGAGGAGGAGTAAGCACTGACAATGCAGTGAATAGCAGTGATTTTATTCCACCTCTGAGGGACGTCAAAGTCGGTAGTGGTTCAGAGAGATCTAACGATATGGAGCAGGCCTGAAATGGGCTGCCAGGAAGCAAAAAACAATACTAGACTATTACTGTGGTTACCATGGTAGTAATAGTATATCGTCTAGAAAACATTTGGCAGTATGCACTCTTGGGATCTCTTTCTACTGTAATGTTGATACATTGCCCATCAATAATTTGTACAGTGTCTAATTCTGATCTTTGGGATTTTCATGTACTGGAAAAACAGAAAGAATGGATAATAACGTGTGAATTTCAACCTGGATATAGAAATGTCAAAATGGTACTATTTGTGATCTGCTCTCTATTTTAGATATTTTCAAAATTGCATGCAAATTCTTCAAAGTTCACAGAGTAGCTCCAAAATTATTCCAGTGTAGCATGGAGCACAATTCAGTTTAGAAAGAAATATATGTTTCAAAAGAAGAGGTGTCTTACTTGGCAGTACAGTAGAACTGGTGCTTGTATTTCATATTACAAATACAGGTGTGTAAGTATTACAGTTCTACTTCTTTCTTGCAGGAATGCTTTCCATCAGTAAGTGGCTGAAGGAACAACCTGGTTATTTCACACGCAAGGAAAACAGCATTAGTGTATATCGATGGCCCATGGCTTATAGGTTCCAGGTTTATCTTTTGGAATCTGAAAGAAAATGTAAAGAAAATGTAAAGAAAATATAATTTTGCTAAGTGGAAAGAAAACTCTCTGTAATTCACAAATGCGTGTCCCTTTTTAACCATTTAAATGTCTTTGCATGAACAAATCTACACTTTCTCATGTTATAAAGGGCTGTGAAATCAATCAGCTTACGTCTAGTCAACTGTGGCCTACTGTAATTGAACAATTAATTAAGCACATATCTCTATAGCACAGGTGAGCTCGCAGCCTGAAAGTTCTGATTACTTATAGGAAGAACTGGCATATGAGGTTCCATTGGGCAACATGGTTTAATGGGACTGCATTAAATCCTAGAGGCCATATGTCTGCAAGGAAATCCTATATTTCTGAGGGCATCCCTGAAGATAGAACATCAACTCCTGATGACATGATAAAAATTTCACCTTCATTTAAACTCTAAGTTGTTACCAAGTGTTTGCACAACATCTAGATGACAAAGGTTCTTGCTCTTGGTTATGACTTCTAGTAATATGAGAATTCTGTCACTGTGAAAAACTTGATCACTGGATATTGTGCACAGAAGGAAGTAGAAGTGGATGGGTGTGGAATTCACAGCCCCAAACTCCAGTCATGTTGAGGTCAGGATGTCTTCAGCTGGCTGCCACAGGAAGAGATACGGGCCTGCAGGTTTGTCTGAGTCAACTTCCGTCCCGTTTCAAAGAGAAATTTTCAGCCTAGGGTAGAACACAATTGCTCAAACTCAGCTCCATGGGGCTTTTGATTAGATTTCCAAAGAGGGTTTGATTGCTTGTTTGATAGAAGTGAAACATTGTCTTACTGTGTGGTACCTCTTTTTAGCTTGAAAACTAGACTGGTAATAGCTGTGCTTTCTGGAGCACCAAAAGATTTGCAGATACTCAGAGAAGATCTGAAAGTAGCTTCTGTGCAGCCCTGTGTTCAGACTTTGTACCAGAAAGGTGTCCCTGATGGCTCATCAGCTGTACCAAAAATAAGTTCGGTCAAAACACAGCAGCTCTAAATATGTTCTCAGCAGGGTAATGATTTAAGTTGAAAGCTTAATTAAAATATCTTGTCACAGTTCAGTCTGGTTTCCTATTTTCCAGACCACAAAGTGTTCATTTGTCTAGTTTGCTTTTTGACTGGACATGGAATGTGGTGAGAAGGGCTGCTAAACCCTTGCTGTTTATCTGTCTGATAGTTGCTCCCATGCTTTACTCATTTAATTTTTTTTATTCATTTTTTTTTTCTTCAACTTATAAATAAACAGGAATTTTGGACAAGTGACAATGTATTAAGCAACACCAGATATACCTACTTTTAGAATGCCAAAAGAATGACTGCAGTGGAAAACCTGTTGAGGTGGCCTAAAGCTAGTAAGTGAGTAAAACAAAGTGATCATTCCCATCTTCCCCTCCTTTGTGAAGAAACTCTTTTTTGTGTGACCATCATTGGCTTGGACAGACAGGGGGATGGAAATGGGCTCCTGCCTCATAGTCTCACAGTCTCACAAAAAGAAGTACTCTCCAGCAGCTACTGTTCTGTCCTGCCAACTCCTAGTGAGAGAAGGGCAAGATACAACAAGAACAAGAAGGTACTACTCCGGAAGGAAAGCAGAGGCAGAGCACACAGATGGTTATTCAAATAACTTCAGTGGCGGTGAGGAAAATGTCAATGAAAGTGCGCAGTCCAACTGTTGTGGGTGCCTGCTCCATCTGTGTGAGAGAGACGATATGAGAAGATGAGGGTAATGTCAAAATCAGCTGGAGCTGGCATTATATTGCTGTTTCAGACTGGGGAGCTGTAGAGTTCTCAAACCTACACATCAAATCTACAAAGTAATTACAGTACCTGAGATAGGCAGAAAACAGGCATTTTGCACGTTTACTGAAAGCACGTAAAAAGTTTGGAGTATCCATTGTCCTACGTAGGCCCCATCATTTCAGTGTCCAATTCATTCTGGAAAACAAAAAAGAGATAGCATGACCCGAAGGTCAAGATTGAGGGCTCTTGTAAACCTAGCTAGAAGTGGATTGTGCAATGGGAAGAATCATTGCTAGCCTGTGCCTTTTTATAAAAGTCAAAGACATGTTCAATGAAGCAGATCCAGGAATACTTGTCAGATCATGCCACAGAGAATAAACTTATATGAAGTAACAGGGACCTAGACAGTTTAGGCCTTTACAGTGAATATCTTAAATTTGCACCCTCAGATTCTGTGGATGCCACTGTCAATGGTGATGCTTGCATGGAACCATACTACCTAGATCTCAAATGTTGTATTTGGGAGCACTCTTGTGCAACCAGCCTGTATTCTAACTCCATGTTGTTACAAGACCTGGATGCATATCAGCCCATATTTCCATCTTCCTTGTTTTCAAGAAAGAAAGGTAGGAAACTGGGGCACATGGTTCAGAGTGGAACTAGTATAGACCAGGAGCATCGGATGAGTGATGGAAGAAAGCTCCCCCTTAGCCTCTCTTTCATGGATAAAGTTTGTGCTGTTTAAATCTCATAATAAATGTGTCCTTTGTCTATATCTATTTTCTTCATGTGGAAGAATTTGTTTACTTATTTAATACCAGGTAAGGCTATAAGCAACTAGAGTGGACTTTCTTCTGGAAATTCCCATTCCTTTTTCATACCTACTCTGGATTCAAGGCTGTAACAGTGCCAATTCCTGTCTTCTAGTAGCCAGAGGCCTACACACCCCTCTAATTCCCCTTTTATTTTGAGGCATTTTGTTTTTGCTTTTGAGGCTATAAACTGGGTGCCTCCTCAGAGGATAATATACCCTTAAAGCACAAAGAGTGGTGCTCTGCAATGGCTAATGGAAGAACTAAGCTCTATTCCCATCTATCAGAGGTTTTCTGTGAGATTCTAGAAAGTCGCTTTATCTCTCATGTTGTGGCTTCACCTTTAAAAAGGATCACAGTATTTTCTTCTTCCTTCCTTTCTCCTGTTAGGCAGTTTAAACTCTTCAACGTGAACTCTTTCAGTTTTGATACATAGCACAACAGCTAGGTACAAAAAGGTTTCAATTTTGATTAGGTTCCTAAGTGCTACTGCAATGCCAATAAATCACAGGAAGAAAATGAGTACAAAAACTCAGAACGACAGTGTTTCACCATTTAAGTACAATTTGTTCCATAGCTGAAACTGGAATTACTTTGGGGAAAAAATGTCTACCATATCCTACAGCCGCTTAAGGTTTTGCAGCAGAATCACCTGGTGTGCTTGCAAACAACGAGTTTGGCATGTTTACCTTTGAAGAATAGATAGCAATTGAGTTGCGTGAATTTGGCAGTAAATAGACGTGGAACTGCTCAGGAATGTCACAGATGGCAGGGATATTATATGTGTCTGGGCCAAGAGTGAGCTGCTCTCCTTCTGGGGAAAAGTAGACTTCTTCTGATGTATAAAGACTAACTCCCTGAATGAAGGCCCCTTCAATCTGAACAAAGAAAAAAAAAAGGTAAACATTTACATCTCAGTCATTTTAAAAGATAAAAACATATACAGAATTGGACTTTTTAAGATTACACATGAACTGGCATCTTTCCTTTCAAAAGGAAAAGTTAGCCAGCGTAGACTAAAAATAGGACCAAGCTGTCCTTATCTGACTGACACAAATATTTTCATTAGGTCAAGTTCTACTCTTCCTTATTCCTGTCTAAAGTCACTGTAACTAGTGCAGTTACCTCTGATTTGCTTTGGCAAAACTGAGTTGAGTGAAATCCACTGACTTAAAACTTATTGCTCACAGGAATGCCAATGAGGAGATATTTGCCCCAGGGACTATGACATAAATAGTCTGCTCAATCTGATATCTTCTTATAAAGATTTGTGGATAGCTAATGAAATTTGTTCTAGAGAAAAACCTGTCAGACACAGCTAGCTGATAGGTTGGATATGAAGAGAAAACTACAGGCCAACCTGAAGTAGGAAGGAACAGCTAATGAGTAGACCTCTGGGCTATCACAGTAGTGAGATAAACACTGGTGCAAGATGAACATAGCATTGAACTGCTAAGAAAGAATGATTTGACAAATTGGGCAATCCTTGAATGTGCAAAATGAACATAATCATTTAGGCAAAGGGCAAGTATACAAGGATGAACCTGTAATAGGATAAACAAATAAGATAATAAAGGCTTTTAAATTTAGATCATATTCTTAGGAGTGTTTCCTTTGACTCTGCACAGAAATGACATATTTTGTACATTTCTGAGTTCACCACTACCTTCTTATTTACAAACTATTAGTGAGTGACACAGCTTTTNGCTGAATCCATAATACAAGGCTATGGATATCAGAGACCTTTAAAGAAAGGTCTGTTGCATGTCCACAACTTTTTTCCATGATGTTTGAATTTCTTGGCACAGCTGAAGTCAATGGTATCCTGCAGCTAGCTAAGAGTTAGCCCTCAGTCAATAATTCTAGGGTAGAGTAAATTGAACAGGAAAAAGTCACAAGGAGGTTCAGGGTGCTAATCCTGCAAGACATTTCTAAATGACGTCTGTTGGATCTGCTTCTCTCATCACTTCTCAAATGATGAACAAGTAGTAGAAAATTTAACCTTTTTGTTAACTTAACCTAAATTGTTTATCGCTGCAAAGAAAAACAGATATTAGTACATCTGTCAATCCAACCTCCTTGAGTGTTAATGCATAGCATCTCATAGGCTTTGGTGGCCATTAAGTCGACCAGTAACAGCAATCTTTTAAACACAAAGAGGAATGTTCACTAATATTTGATAAAAAGCAAAACTGTAAATGTACATACCTGTCCTATACTTATAGTTGAATTTATGCTAAAACACGCATCCATGACAATGTCTGTTCTAACATTCTGTTAAACAAATAAAAGATGCAATGAAGTTATATTTAAAACACACAACAACAAAGGGATGCTAAGCAGTATATAGTCTTACCCATTATAGATGTGTCACCACAAGTATTATGAATTTATTCTGAAACATGAGAGCTACTTGAGACAGGCTGTGTTCATGGAGAGCTCATCCAAATAATTCGGTTTTGGTGGCTGTCTGAAACTTGGAATGTAATGTGCACATCCAATGTGTAACAGGATGATCATGAATTCAGGAATGGCTTTGTTACTTGCTCTCTTGCAGAAACTGAATTGCTTGAAGTGATGTTTAGCCACATCCTATGCTTCCTATTTCATATACACCTGAAAGGAAGTTCCTTATGTAGAGGAGGAGACAGGGAAGACTGTCTACTGGGCTGTCCTTATATGAAGTCCAGTGGCTTCTCCTCCTAGATCTCAGCCTGATGTAGTTTGAGGAGGTTCACAGACTGTAGTGACTTTGGAGTATACCTCCATACACGCTACCAGACAAGTGACAGTCACTGCACACAAATGTGCTTCACCAGTAGCCACAAAGACAGTGGACTGGTCACCATACAATGTTGCTGAGGCCTGTCCCTGCATTAAATCCTCTTTGCANATAGGTCATGTTATGTGACAGTGGCTTCTCCTGTTTTAAATGTAGCTCTGTTAAAAAAGAGACTGTAACTAATGATCTGGACTTGTGTTATTGAAGAGCTAACCTGTAGGGAGATGTCCAGAAGGTCTAATTGAATTTCAAAGCCATCATATATGGTAGAAACATTAAACCTTCTTTATTTTCTGCTGTTCTCTTAGAATTTTTTATTGTTCTGTTTAATATCAGACTTCTATCCAAAGAACAGGATGAACAAATTATAAAGGATACTATAGCCATTTATTGTTCTGCTGGTGCTTTGTTGAGTGCATGCAATGAAGACTGTCTCTATTCATAGTTAAAAGAAGCAGAAGAAAAAAAAGTCATGTGAATGTAATGATGGTGGGAAATTCATCCAACTCTCCACTGTATTTTTTACCATTACCTTGTGGGCTCCTATCAGACAGCCAATTTCTACTTCAGAACAGGCAACTCCAAAGAGAAAATATGGGAATGCATGGCCTTTCTTTGTGTCTCAGTTCATGTTTGTAACATAACTTCTGGAGGAAGTAAAAACATCTCTCAGATTAGACGAATTTGATCAAGACACCCCCCTTCCCCTGTCCTTGTCCTCATGGATAATCCTTGTTGAGATCACTATGGGACCCGTATAATGTGAGAAGTAAACTCCCTAAACTATTTTCATAGGATCTCCATAGTCAAAAATAATCTGGGGGTGTTGCACCACTGATAAACATCTGTTGCATGGAATCGTTTGGAAGAATAGGAGGGCTGCAAACCATGATGGTCATGGAGTAAAATTCCTTGTGAGTTTCCTATGTCCTGTTGTAGCTGGCTCTGAAGAAGACTCTGCATCCACCTTCAAACTAGCTAACCAAGGATATAAAACATTTCTGAAATCAGTATGGGTTGAAGAGAAGATTTCCTCTTGTTTAAGTAGTGCAGTCTGATCCAGGCAACTGCTTCATGGTTTGTGGGCTGTATCTGATATGGCCTTGAGAAGGTTGACTGGCGACAGTTTTATCCTTCCTGCAACATGTTGATAAAGTGGCACCTCTGATGATGACAAGAGATTACAAGACTAACAGATGTTTATC
>VXAL01019927.1:0-44349 GCA_013399475.1 Chauna torquata
TGCATTGGTGAGCAGCAGGTCCACTAATGCTTCTCCTCTGGTTAGTTTGCAGGTTAGTCCTAATACCTGGTCCAGGAAGTTATCCTCAATGCACTCCAGGAGTCTCCTTGACTGCTTCCAGCTTGCTGTGTTACTCTCCCAGCAGACATCCAGGTGGTTGAAATCCCCCATCAGGATGAGAGCCTGTGAGTGCAATGCTTCTTGCAGCTGAAGGAGGAAGGCCTCTTCGACAGGCTCACTTTGATCAGCTGGCCTGTAGTAGACCCCAACCACAAGTCCAGTCCTTAATTTTTTGTACTTGATTGGTCCAGTCCTTAATTCTTTACCCACAACCTCTCAACCTGTGTGTGGTTGTTTCTCAGAGGTAACTCTTCACAATCTATCCATTTCTGAATAGAGGGCAACACCCCTGCCCCTCCTTCCCTGCCTGTCTTTCCTGAGAAGCTTGTAGCCCTCAATTGCAGTGTTCCAGTTGTGAGATTTGTCCCACCACATTTCCTTGATAGGAATTAGGTCATAGTTTTCTAATTGCGTCGTGGCTTCCATCTCTTCCTGCTTGTTTCCCATGCTGTGTACACTGGTGTAGAGGCGCTTCAGCTGGGCTCTTGGCCACATCACCTTTTTGGAGGAGCCCTCCCTAATTTCTCTGGGACAATTCACAGGTATTTTCCTGTTGCTTCCTAAAGTGTAAGTGTCCCCTGGCTCTTTTCAATCACGTAGAAGCACATCCCCTTCCCCCGCTGAATCTAGTCTAAAGCTCTGCTAATAAGTCCAGCCAGCTTGCTACCCAGAACACTCTTGCCCCACCTGGACAGGTGCACCCTATCCAGTGTCAACATATTTCCCCAAGA
Source organism: Chauna torquata (assembly GCA_013399475.1). Taxonomy (NCBI): domain Eukaryota; kingdom Metazoa; phylum Chordata; class Aves; order Anseriformes; family Anhimidae; genus Chauna; species Chauna torquata. Next base: position 852 of record VXAL01019927.1, read on the forward strand.
CTACCCTCCATCATTGTTTTCAATGTAGAATGATACCTCCTAGGGACAGGATCTAGCTCCCTCTGCACGGCCAGATCCAGGAAAGGAGAGAGAGATAAGGTCTGATGTCTAATCACAAACTTAGCTGAACCTGAACTTCCAACATTGTTGTCTAAATATTATAACAATATGGTAAAATATGATGGCTTTCCAACATTTTTTTTTCTTTTATACTGATACAATGAAAAATTTAAATGGCATACCCTATCTATTTGGAGAAATATTCCCCTTTAAAAAAAAAAAGAAAAAGTATTACTAAGCAGTTAATTATTTTTTTTTACTCTGAAATTCCAATAAAATACTTTTAAATCAAATATACCTTCTGTTAACAGTTGATAATAGTATCATCAAATTAAAATGACTTATCTCAGAAGCATCTGAGCATGAGTGGCAGTGAAAATAAGCATTGATTATAATAATTTGGAATATTAAAGATCTTCTGAGGTTCCTGCTACCTTCTAGCTAAAAAACAGCAAGGTCTTTTCAAATCAACTGAAAGAACAGAAGAGCGCATGTAGGAAGTCTGCTTAAAAGCTAGAGTGCATTCAGGTATCTTGCATTGAAGTTAATTACCTTGATATTCCACATGAACACTGGGATGGGTCACATGGGTTGATGGCACATTCTTCCATTATCACGTCACCCATCTGGATAAGATCCTGGCTCTGCACATTGCCAGGCTGGTGTGGCGAGGTGCTCCAAAAGCGACCTAAACCCAGACCTGGTGCATGCTTGGGGCTGGTCCTCAGATGCTCCAGATAGGCTTTCCAGGTGGAAGAAGCTGATGGTTGGGTTTTTGGCTTGCGACTGCAAACGGGTGTGAGGGGACGGAAGCGTTGATGCCTGCAGCCACAGAGTGCTGCTGCTAGCCTTTCCTCTCTTCTCTTGAGGAGTTGACTGCGGGGGCCTTTGAGGGTCTGGCCTCCCAGGTCATGACAAAAGGCAGGAGGAGGGCCAGAAGTGCAGCTCATTGGGATTTATGGCCACCTGCCATAGAGGAATTGCGTGTGTTTACTTACCATATGGCCTTTGATGTTCAAAATGACAAGCATCAAGGGAACACTATGCAAATAATCAAATATATATTCATGCAAAAATGTTTAATGAGAAAGTTCTATCATTGTTCTCCAGCAGAAGACTCAGCATCCCATTATGCTAATTAATGTCATCCCTAAAGTATTCATGTACCTCTAAAATAATCTAAATAAATAAATCTCTTAAATTCTTTTTTTGTTTGTTTGTTTATTTTAATTCCTTTTTACATTCTTGATAAGTTCTTATTCAGTTTTAACATTCACTTAAGTGGAAGTGTTAGCACTACTTATTAGAAACTGTGTGGGCTCAGGTTTAAGTTTTTAAATCCAATACATTCTTGCAATCCAATATGCACTACTACCTATGAGCTCATATTTTGCATTAAGCCTGCAGAAAAATAGAAAAAACTTATGCAAAAGAGCTCTCTCAAGTTGCAGAAAGGTTTCCTCTTGCTTTTATGCTGACAATCCAGATATCTTTTTCTAGATTACGTCAGCACTTTTCTTCAGGAATTACCCCTAGCTCAGATTATGACTATTTCAAACTTCTGTGCGTTTTATGATATAAACACAGATGTACAAATACATAGTTTAACCACCAAATCTTATCTTTTTCACAAAATTCCTGCTGGAGATATGAGGATTCTTGAAGTTTAATGGCATGTAAACCACAGAAAATAAACTCTGTCCTGTCCATGTGTGGAATCTCACTTCAAACAAGATGTCCTCTACACATCACTCCCTGCTTTTTACTCTGAACGCTACAGCCAACATCATTTTCTTCCTCTCATCTTGTCTAACAATGTGCTAAGATCTTATCCTGCTACCATTCATCAACTAGAGGATTTTAGCTAGATTAAAGGAAACTGAGCAGGCCTGAAAGACAGACTTGTTTTGCATTCTGATCCAAAAAGGTAAAGATTTCTTACATGTTACAATGGCTTGGCAACCAGAGTGTATCTGCAAACCAGAAACTTTAAGTAATAATTTTAGACACCTCAGTCTCTAAACTGTCATGTTAGTGAACTTTACCTGTTTGGTTATCAGTTACTCGTAAATATATGTGCACACAGAAATTTTTTTCTGCACACAGAATATTTGGGAGGTGTGGTTACTAAGCAAATATACATTCTTTTCATTTCATCACCTCAGTATTCTTCAAGTGTATCTTGTATTTTCTTGTTCAGTTATGTTAGTGGCTGCCGCTCAGTTTGCTCTGTACATAGTGATATCAGTGGAGGCTTGCTCACCACCCTTCATTCAAATTAAACAGAAGGAGGAATTAAATCTCACTTAAGTGCCAATTAAATGCTGAAACAGTGGGCAGCCACCATCCACAGCAAGGTCCTGCTTGGAAGGGCTACTCAGAAGCTAAGCTGTGAGAGCAGAAATGCTAGCTGGAAAAGCAAAGGCAAACATGGGATCCCCATGGTTTGAGAGGCTGCAGCTGTGGAGGGAAGCAGCAGGCCGGCAGTGGGAGGTGTCTGCAGCATGGACCTGGGAGAAAGCCAAACAGCACATTTTCCATTGGCCAAGATAGCTACACAAAAGGCAAATCTGGGAATCTTAATGTGTAAGCTGCCCCTCCCTGCTTGGTCCTAACATACTTGGAGAAAGATGAGATGATGACATAAATAAAACTATTCCCACAAAACATCTGAATCATACAGTAAAAGATTTTTCTTCTGGCAATCAACTACAAAGTCTTCATGTACTGGTTAGTTGCTTAGGCTGGAAGGGCTGGTGCTTTATATTTTAATACCACTTACAGTAAGGTCAGTGGAGTAGCAGTGAAATTTACTACTTCAGTTTTTGTTTTGGGAGAGCTGACAAAGTGCCTCTGAGGCTCTTTTTAATAGAATAGGTTGGGATTTATCCTAAAAATATTTCAAAACTGAAAGACATCGAAAATATCTGCTTGTTGCAATAGTTTTCAGTGTTGTAAATGAACTGAAAAACTGGAACAATATCTTTAAATTTATATTTGCACTTACATTTATGTTTTTGCTTATATATTTATAAAGATGTAATTTATACAGTTTCTCAGCCCCATAATTCTTGTGTACATTTCATTTAAGCATTGTGAAATATTTCCTGAAACCACCAGTAACTACTGTCTGCCAGATCTAATGTTATCAACACTGTGAGAATGTGAGATTTGATTTAGGTCAAGTTCTGCTTACAGACTGAAGTCCTCTTTCACTTGCTTTAACAGATGATTTGGGGAAGTTGATATGCTCTGCTCTTTACTTGCTTCTTTCTATTTTAAACTGTCTAACTTGATCTAGCTCAAGAAAAAATAAATCCTGCCTGATGAGCCTCAAATTAGTTCTTGTTGGTGAATGTGATCATACACCCAGTTTAAGGAATGAGACCATTTGCCAAATACCTTGCTAATTTACTCTGGGGAATTTGTTAACAAGGTGGAAGTTGTTTTTGAGCTGACCAAAGCATTATTTTCCACAATAGGTGCAGGTAGTTTACTAATTTCCTTGAACTCTTCTGGGACTGGAAAACTATTTGTCCAAAGCTGATTTGTATTTTTCTGTGATGCTGTCAGATGTTCATGATCGGAATTATTTGATACTTTAAATGCTCTACCTTTCATGAAATTGTGTGCACACACTATTACCTTGAAAGTTTTAATAGGAATTAAGTTCACATTAGCCTAAGAAATATTTAAATATAATGAAAGAAGAAGAACAAGAAGAAAAGAAACATAGAGGAAGAGTGAAAACTGTTGATAAAATATAGATTCAGGATACTAACATAATACACTAGAGTCCTTTGTACACATTTAGATTTTAATGCAGAAAATTGTGAAAAAAATACTGTGCTAGCTTGCAAATCCTTTTTATTCAACAGCAACAAAAATAACAAAGTGAATGAAAACCTGACTTTTTCTTATAAGAAAACCATTAAAGTGTTTGTTACAGAGTCTCTAATTCCACCAGATTTTTTCTGTGCCTGCTTTGGCAAACCTAGTGGTGACTGGTTTATTCATATATCCTCACTCCTGCACTGAAGTTGTTTGATGCATGATATCATAACTGATTCATGTTGTCACAGGGTCCTTCCATAGGAGCAGAGGTATGTAGTCACATTGGAAAGTTTATATACGATCAGTTATTTCTATATATTTTCACAGAAATCTTCAGACCTAAATCAAAACTGCTTCAGCCATTTAGAAGGAATGTGCACTAACAGACTTCCCTGTTCTTAATTTCTCTCTCCAAAAGCTAGCACTTCCAAGGAGATCAGCATGAGATAAAAGCTAAATGAATTTCTACAAAGCAGAGGCACAAGCACAATGACAAGCCCAGCTTAAATGAAATGCAATACCAATTAAAGTAACTTCTCTCTCTTCTTCAGCTCCCAGTTCCAGCCCTTTTCCGGCTATTCTGATGAAAAGCTTAACTGCTTTTCCCTCCGACAATTGACTATAACCACATTTTTTCACTCTCTTTTCTGAAGGGCATCTAAGCTGAAAGGCAAGTTAAAAAAAAAAAAAAAAAAAAACATGAAATCATGGACCTCTTGCAGAGCATGCCCAGCTACCACTTCTTGGGTATAGTACAGGTCAAGTATCTCTGCTCATCTCAGACACGGCAAGCCACAGTGAAAGATGCTCACACTCCCAGATGAAGCCCTGAAGCAGAGTGATATTCCACCAGTGGAAGGATAATTCTTTTCATTGTACGTTTTCTTAGCACGAGGACTTTGAACCAAACATTCAGTCTTTAGGCCTTGCCAAAATACTAAGGCAGAATAGGTCTACTTTTTTCCAGGGAGACCTGAGCTTATATTGTCCAATCTTTGAGCCGTTTCAGTGCAAGCCAGCTCTGAAATGAAAACCATATGTGGCAAAGTGGAGGGCTCAAGACAAAAAAAGCTCATTTCTTTAGCAGGACATATCTTGTGTGCAGCAGCATGCAAATACAACCTTGCTAATACAATTGATCATATCTAGCCAGACTTGAGTTAAAGAGTGTTTTAAAAGATTATGCAGTTTTATATTTTTCATAATTATAACCCGGTAAATTTTTATGTATCATGCCAGATAACCACATTTTAAATAAATAATTTGTTTGCTTTTTGTTATTGGAAAAGTGATATTAAGCTAGATATGTGGGAAAGTAAATATGAAAAACAGAAAGAATTCAAGGTTTCAAGATCCATATTTATAGGTCAGCTGATTTGTTTATTTAAAATAAATATATATTATACTACTTTATGATTTAGACATGCCCAACAAAGCTGTGGCAGAATTCATGGAAAAACATGACCTACAGTTCAAAAGTCTGAATACATATTCATTAAACGTATGTTTGTTCATAACTCTGACACACTATTTATATAAAATAATGAAGTAATTTTTTACCATGGCACCATACTTAATATTATTTTTTGTATCAGAATAATTTGTTAGATTAAAATACTTACAATTCTGATGCACTTCAAAATGAAAAAAAAAGATCAGAATTAATTCCTCAAAGTTTGTACAGATTGGAAACCAAATTAGGGAAAAAGATTTATACATTTCTTATAAATCATGTGCAAAAAATATTGAACAATAGTTCATACTTCTGGCTTTGAAAACATTACAATTAGACTTCAAGAAAATGAATATATGTAAGTTGATTTGTCTTTATTTCATTTTATTTTTGCATCCCAAAGGCAAGAACAGAATTAAAAATTAGTGAGAGCAGGAGGTTGTGTATTAGATTTACTCCAACACAACGCAGTCCCTACAGTAATTGGGCTTGTATAATTACCTGTTCACTCTGCTATAACCAGCAGACTGTTTCAGACTACTTTTCCATGACCTCCAAGCAGTGATCGCAGTCCCTCTGTGTGCTCCGCACATCCTCTGAAAGTGATGAGCTGTCCTGTTCTTGCACATTTGTTCAGGGGTTACCTCGGCAACCACTTGATAAGATGGTGCCATAATGTCTATCCAGCTTTTTTTGCTATAGCTTGAGTTTATAGACCAGGCAATTTCAAAAGGTGGTTTTCCCCCTTAGGGCCTGTAGACTCAGTATAGATTTCTTCCTATCTTAATAACAAACATGCTCTTTTCCTTGCCAATAATCCTATGTTTTGTATGGTGCTATTTCCCACATGTGCAAGCAGGAATAGACTCAACTGCTCTGTATTCTACTAAATATATTATATTTTACTATATACCTATTTTTAACCTGGGTTTCTCAAATGTCTGTGACTATACTTTCTATGGACATGTTTTTCTCTGTTCATCTTCATCTTAAATTCTGCTGGCCCCTAATGTTTGGCCATGTGACAATTTCAACTAAATTTTAAGAAAGACAGGGACGTCAAAGGTATTAATTTATTCTATATTAATTTTGTGCAATAATATTATGAAATAATATAACTTAATATTAATTCAATGTATTGACAAACAGAAAACATTTAAAGATATTATTTTCTAACAGTTTCTGCAACTAGGCAGCTGAAGAGTGGAGAGGGACTTTATTATTGCTGTTGGTGAGGGAAAGAATGTTCTATGAGCTCAAACAAATATATACACGAAAGGGACAGGTCATAGATTTTGGAACACTCAGAAACATAATTGGAGACTGTATCCTGTCAGACACCAGATAATCCATTTAGAGATCTTTCTTCCCTGAGGTTTCTGTGATTGCTGATGAAGGTCTAGGTCACACTGCAAGTGTAGTAGAACAAAAGTCAATTGTCAGACACAGGAGAAATCCACTGAAAAAACTTATCCTGACAATGCTGCTTCTGTTTTTACAACATATTTATGGTTTCATATACTTCAGCACACACAGAGGTTAAAACTTTGTGTACACAATGGTTCTAGTGCTAAGCAGCCCATTCTAGACCTGCCTGATCAACCAGGCAAAGCCAGCAGTGCTCATACACTGACCCAAAGTAATTTTCAGTGAAGATATCCAGTGGCTGAATCAGTGAAACCTGGCAAAGCCACTTTCTGTCAGAGAAAACAGGATTATTCTGCTAAACAAAACAGAACAAAACAACAACAAAACAAACTGAGAAAAGTAAGTCTACATGGGAGAAAGTAAAACTTCATTTACTTCCCATAGACACTGAAAAAAAGTTATTTGGAGTGGTTATTTTTGTGAACTGTTTCTCATAGTAGATGATCTGCCATATAATTTCTATGGAAAATTATTTTGATTGTATTATTTAACAGTATTTTCACCTTAGTTAATAAAACTTCTTATGATCTGCATTAATTGCTCTTCCTATTATATCCTCTCATCTTTTAAGTACCACTTACATCATTTCCTTTCTCCTATATGATAAAAAAAAAAAAAAAAAGGGAAGAAAACACTTGATATGATGTAAACTGTGGACATTAAAGCAGATATCGTGGTAACAAATTCTGACTTTTTTTTTACTTAGGGTCTTGGACACTGTCTAGCATATAATTTGCAGCTCTAGAGAACATCTCAAGTGATGTATACTGAGACCAGACTGTCAGGACTGAAAGCCCTGGATGATGGATCTAGGAGGGTAGGGACTCTGATAAGTCCACATTGCAGTGAAACCTACAGGAAAACGGTACCACTAAAAGCTCAGGTTGCTGTTTTCCAAGTTCCTTTCTAACTTTGTATTAACATACTTTTATTTGTTCTCCAGGTATCTTGATTCTTACATATTCCTTACCACTTTAATGTCAGAAGTTCTCACCAGCGCTGGTGATTTTATTCTTAGATGTCTCCAACAGACCTTTGTATTCTTTATTTTACAGGTTGGGGTCTGATACAGTACAAGAGTAAAAGTCATATCTATTTTGCATGACAGAGCATAATAAAAAAAATATTGAACAAACTAGTAGAATCTTTGTGTTCATAGTCACATGTAACTTTGCATTCATAAAGTCATATGTAACTTAGATCGTGTAGCAGCTCGAATGGATATTATGTCACAAATGGTGTAATTTTTGTTTTTAATTATTACAACCCTATGTGGTACTGATTTTAGCAAATCAGTAAAGCGTTCGCTGCTCTCCTTTGTCTCCTTTTTATTTTTGCCAACTTCATTTCTTTTTTTCTTTTTACTTTTGACATGGATAAGCTAATTTTCAGCTTCCTTTTAACAACAAATAAAACTCCAGAGATTTTTTAATTATTATTATTTTATTTTATTTTTTATTTTAATGCCTCAGTAATCACTTGACAAGTTGTAAAGTGGGAGTTAAGAACTACTGAGGCTGAAAAATCTTGTTGTAAAATTAGAGGTGTAAGAAATTTCAATACCTAGTTTGTAAAGAGATAAAGATTCTTGGGTACTTGAAATAGACTATGTGAAGCTTCACCCTCTCAAGAACATTAATATGGTACAGAGACCTAAGGAAGCACATTTTTCACTATGCTGAAATAAAACACCAGCTAGTTTCAGGAGAAGGACTAGGGGAACTCAAGCCTAGATTAAAGATTTCTGTAGCCTTCACAAAAGATGTGTTAGAGCTTGAATTTCATATTTTGACCTGAGGAGATATTCTAGATATTTTTAAAGCTTTATGCAACTTGCGATGTATCATGGCCTGTTTCTCTGCAGGTGCTGCACAGCCAAGACTGCTGCATTTTTTTTTACTTCAGAGCAACTCAATGTGCAGCAGGCTCTGCTGCATTGCACAGACATGTTCTACCTTCACTTTCTGAGATCTCCCAGGAAATCTAGTGTTAAAATAAAAATTTACTTCCGAAGTCAAGACTAGTACTTTAATAATAATAATAATAATAATAGTAATAACAACAACAACAACAATAGTAATAAAGTGTTCTTGGACTCTAGTTGCACATCCTTTCCCAAGGTATTAGTATTTTTAAGTTGTTTATTATGAAACAACTAGAGAAAATATGTCAGGCTCAATTTATCTAGCATTACACATGCAAGTTGGAATAAAAGACAGAACCAATTTTAATAAAAATTAATATAATTGTGCAAGTAAACTTCTGAGGTCCTTACCAATCTTACTCTTCTATGATCACCTGAACTGGGCAAAACCTGACAAGTCTAAAAGTGTTTGAGCTTTAATAAATCAAGATGAAAACTAGATATGAAATGTTGTAGAATCTCTCTGGATTAAGAGATTTTCTATCAAAAATAAAAAGTCATTATTATCTACTGTGTATATAGCAGGCATACAAATTTCTGTATCTCTGCAGCTATCCTACATTCTGAGCTTATATATACTTCATACATTTATTTTCCAGCAAGGACACATACTGCTGTTAATTTCCTCTTTAAATATTTTACAATATTCTGTTAACATAACCAAAGGAAATCCCCAGTCAAAACATTCCAAGTTGCTAGTTGGGGTTTGAAACTTTATCTACAAAAGCCCACACAAAATGCTCTGTTTTAATCATGCCAGTTTACTTCCAACATATTGGAAATTTACCAGAAAATCTTTTTACTGAACCGCTGTTCACCAGATTGAGTTGAAAAAGGAAATGAACTTTAGTTTGAAAAAGAAGACAAGAATATTTTCCGAAGAGATGGAAATGCTTTTTAAATTTTTTTCATAGTTTAACAAGATTAGTGTAAAGGGACACTTTACCTTTATTAAAATAAGAACTACGTTGAAATTTTGTTCTTTTCTAGTAGAGGCAGGAAGATATCTTAAGAGCAAGCACAGGGTTTGCTGTTAGCAAGCCTGGTGAGATGTTCACTGACAGGTGGCCACTTCATCCTCTCTTGTATTACTTGTACCTGAAACATCTTCAGTACTGCTTCCCATACAGACCCCAGAGCTCCTTCCTTAATAGAGTTCGATAGAGCAAACTTGTATGCTACTATATAGGGAAAAAGTGTTTATAGATGGCAAAATACACCCTTGAAAAGATCATTGCTTATCCACCAAAATGACAGTTATAATTTGGGAAAGGAAGAATGAGTACATATAGTATATGAATATCCCAACTGTCTTTAGTATACTTCATATTATCTTTCCACTCCTGCTTTATTTTTACCAGTAATCCTGAACACTAGAGAATATAATTTGTATCTGTAAAGCTCTTGGTCACAAAGCATCCAATCTAGCCAAATACCCAGTTCAGTAGATGGAAACTGAGATGCTTCATCACCCCATCTGTGCCACTAAGCTGGCAGAAAATCAAGGACTTTCAGAGCTGTACTCCAGGTTTCTGTGAAGTCAGAATTGGCAAAACACGCTGTTATAGTAAAATGCTTTCTGTTTGACAAACTGCAAATTCTAAAATAACCTCAATCATTTATTTACTTTCAATTTCTTATCCTTCTATGTTGAAGTTCATCTAGTTAAATGAAGTTCTAGTTATGTCAATTGTATTGTTACTTAGCTATCATGGCTATTCAGATGATTAAGGAAGAATAGAGACTTGGCTTCTCTACACTTATCTTTCTATGTAGGATTTTCCAAAATTTGGCTGCAGATGCAGAAGTAGTAGATGAAGGCTGAGGCTGCATGCATAAAACTTGGCTCTTCAGGATTGAGGACTAGGAGGTTGTTAACTTGTCAGTATCTGGAAGCAGAGTTCTTACTTCCCTTGGTGAACTAATAAATTTCAGTTTGCAAAGGGGTGAAAATCAGCAACACACTCTCTAAATGACAGAAGTTACTACGATCTCCATTTTCAAAGATGGGTCATGAGACAGCTCATGAATGATATACAGCACATACGATCTAAGTGTAAGTCTTAGCATTGCTCAACCACAAAAGCTATCAATAAAATAAGTTGTATAGAATCATAGAACCATAGAGTGGTTCGGGTTGGAAGGGACCCTTAAGGATCACCTAGTTCCAACCCCCCTGCCATGGGCAAGCATGCCACCCACTAGATCAGGTTGCCTAGCTCCTCATCCAACCTGGCCTTGAACATCTCCAGGGAAGGGGCATCCACAACTTCCCCAGGCAGCCTATTCCAGTGACTCACCACCCTCATAGTAAAAAAAAATTTCTTATGTCTAATCTAAATCTACCCTCTTTCAATTTAAAACCATTACCTCTTGTCCTACCACTACGCTCCCTGATTAAGCGTCCCTCTCCAGCTTTCTTGTAGGTCCCCTACAGGTACTGGAAAGCCGCTATAAGGTCTCCCTGGCTTCTTCTCTTCTCCAGGCTGAACAACCCCAGCTTTCTCAGCCTGTCTTCACAGGAGAGGTGCTCCAGCCCTCTGATCATCCTCATGGCCCTCCTTTGAACTTGCTCTAACAGGTCCATTTCTTTCTTATGTTGGGGGCCCCAGAGCTGAACACAGTACTCCAGGTGGGGTCTCAGGAGAGCAGAGTAGAGGGGGAGAATCACTTCCCTCGACCTGCTGGCCATGCTTCTTCTGATGCAGCCCAGGATGCAGTTGGACCTCTGGTCTGCAAGCACACATTGCCGACTTATGTTGAGCTTCACATCACACCCCCAAGTCTTTCTCTTCAAATTTGGAATATTAAAACAGAATAATTTAAATTAAATTAAGATAGTCTAAGACCCCAATGGTTTTGCCTACTTTAAAGCTTGGGAAACCAGTGTTGCTTAGATGAAATTGGGATATAGTGTCACAAGGTTACAGTACATTTTCCTCTGCTACTCTAAATCAATAAAAATAGACACAAGTAAAAAAAAATCCCTCAGAGTTATGTTTTTTCTATTGTATATCCTTTTCAATGCTCATAATTTCTAGTAACAGCTATACAAATTGCAAGGTAGAGCTACCTGGTAGCTGGTCCACTAGTGGTTATTACTGCTTAGAATCAAGTACATCCCCCTCTGTTCTGTCCTTGCCATTTCACTTCAGCTAGCATCTTTTTTTTACCTCTGATGCTTTTTATTTTTCAAGCTCTAGCAAAAAGTTGTGGAGTGTATTCTATTGTTGTCCTTTTGTCAAGCAGTACCTGGTATTTTGGCCTTTTAGAGGTGACTTTCTGATGAAAGGGAAAGTAGTGACAAGGAGCTCTATTCAGCTTGTTTATTTATAAAGTGTATGCCCTTGAGTGGCTTCACAGTAGGTCATAAAGACAAAGGAAACCTCCTTCTTTCAGAAGTCTTAGCTCAAATTCCAAGAAACAGCACAGCTCTGAAAATGATCCCTAATTAAAACTTCATGGAAAAGAGCAATTTCTTCCTCCTTTTGCCAGAATGCACACCAAGAAACCATGTCACTCACTTTTCTTCAGCCATTGTATACAGCTCACATTTTTTCCCTCACAACAGAGTCTTACTTTATAGTGCCAAGAGACCTCAACCAAATAACATTGCTAGTAGTATCAGAATGAAAATTCAGGAAGAAAGAGTCATAACTAGAATCCTGTCATTCCATCTCACCACTGAAGTGCAAACAGATACTCAACAGTTTGACTACGTAGAGAACTGAAGTCTTATTTTACTAAAGGTGTGTATGAGATCTTTTCCTACTGCTCACTGAGACCCCTAGTCTTGTGCTGTTAATGACAACATGGTCAGACCTCTCAGCCTTTGCTGTATGACTGCATTTACTTCCTTTACTCAGGAATAATTTATATATTATATAACTTTCCATATTCACATACAAACATACACAAAATAGTTTCTTTCTCGAGTGATCCTGATGCTTTTCTTTGCCTCTTAGTGTTTCATCACCTAAATACTTTTGCCAACATACAGGTTTCTCTCTGCATCCGTAACAGAAAAGCTTAGTCAGACTACTTTTTCACTTTATCACAAATTCCACATCTCATATGGCCTCTTCTCTCACTCCTTTTCAAGTACCGGAGGGAGAATTTAAAGCAGAACCAGACAAGATCATATCTGAAGTAGCTCCACTGGTCGTACTATAAAAGGTGTTCATCAAGTGCAGGGATGCACATTCATCCGCCACCTACTGAGTCTGACTCACTCACACCCACCTTGGCACTGCCATGCTCAACTACAATGATTTAATGACAAGTAGAAAGATAAGGAAAAAATAGGGATTCTTATTATCCCTTACTTCTTCCTCACATATATTATGTCATCTCTGCTAACTTTAGTATAGTGCCAATTTAATTAATGGAAAGAAAATAAATAAACAAACAAAAACAAAAACAAAACACCTCTCCCTTCTTTTTCTGTTAAATGAAAATATGATGCTCTAAACTGGCTAGAATTTGTGTATGGCTGAAGAATTGCTCATTTATCTAACTCTCTCCCTAAAACAGTCCTCCTCTCAAGCCCACTAGAGTCAGTAAAAAGATTTAGATTGAGTTCAAAGGGGTTTTGATTTTTTTTTTTTTTTTTTCTGAAAGCACTTGATTCATCTCACTTCTCTTACTAGATTTCCAGGTTACTGTAGTATTACTGAAAATTTTCATCTGTGAATAAAGAACACAAGTCTTTAACACATAGCAAACCAATTAATTTCAAAACCACTTAGGGATTTTTTAATTGAGCTTTTTATATACAAGATTGTTTGTATTGAAACTCTTGTTTTCTTTCACATAATCACTGAACATGCAAAACTGTCAGACTTTAACTTAGCTCCTGTGAGCACCATTGTGTGCATGACAATGTTAAATGAATAGTTTAGGCCATATATATGGAATTTTTTTGAGAAGGTAGTTTACTTCACCACACAATTATTTCAAAGAGATAATTCAACATCTTAAAATGATTTATTGATAAGTCATCGTTTTTAAGAAAGTGAAGCATTTAAGATATTTGTTGTAGTCTCATCTGAAATGACCTCTTTTTGCTCCTTTATGAGACTATTTAATGGCATAGTAGAACTGCAGCCATGCTCTGTTGGCCATTTCTGTGAAGCAGTAACAACTTACTGCTCCCTCCCCAAAATGAATCAGCCAGGATGCACTTCACCATCTGTCTATTTGTCATCATTCATACGATCTCATTATCATTCTGACAAACATCTGAGAATATATGAGCTGTTTGTCCACAAAACACTCATGTGGAGTGGGGGGCACTACTCCAGAGACACTGAGAAGCATGCCTGAGCCTCACAGCCAACTTGGTCCCACTCAGAAATCCCACTCCAGAACCTGCAGAACCTGCCACACCCTGCATCAATATATCTGAATTCTCATTGTTTGAATTAGATGGTATAAATTATAACTAAGAGGGAGGGATGAGGGTGGGGTTTTTTTTGTTTTTGTTTTTGTTTTTTAAGGGAAAGATAGGAAACAGCAAGTAAGAAAGATACTTCAGGATACTCCATAAACACATAAAAGTCAAGACAATCGCACTTGCCAGAAGTATCAGGAAGCCGTTCAAGTTAACAGAATTGTTTGCAGGGAGAGCAAGAATGTAGATGATAAAATCAGATAGAAATCTAGGTCCTCGGTGTTTACTTAAAATCTGGAAAATTTATATGTCAAACAGTTGAATGTAAGCCAGGGCTTCATGTAAGTATGTTGCACCATAGCACCCATAAATTACAGTGCTTAAGTATAGAGACTGATCCTCCGTCTTCAAGAAATATATGTTTTAGAAAGAACTCTTAATATAAAAGACCCATTTTTATTGCTACTTCTTTTTTTTTTTTTCTGATTTTCTTATACTATTTCTACAGAAGACCTCAGACAGCTGTTTCTATGTTTACTCAGTTCCAATGACCAACATTTACTTTTGGCTTTACTTGGGATCCACATGGATCTCAAAGAGTCACATCTTTGGTGTACGTATACAGTCACTAAACTAAGAAGAACCTACAGCATGTTCCTTACTACAAATTAAGCTAGTTTCCCAATTGACTGTACATAACCAGTTCTACACACCTATATCTTTTCTCAAACTTTGCATTGCTGAAACTTCAGTGACTGATCTTACCTTTGTCAATAAGTTATCCCGTCTTCTAACAAGAAGAAAATATATATATATAATCAGCAAAAGGTAACATTGAAATTGTATTTTTCTTGTGTTTTGTGCACAAAACATATGTACACGGTTGATTCTAGAACTGCACTATAAGATTAAATTTCATAGGACTCTGTAGGCCATTTGTTCTAAGCCTAGGTTAGAAAGGTTTCTCCCATAACATAATGTATAGTCTAATAAACAATAAAAGTAGGAGGACACAGCTGATTTCCCGTGGCTGATCTCCATCTGTTCATAGTGTAAAGCATGTGCATATGCTCTTCAATTAATTTGAAGATACTCTTTCAATCAGCTTAGTGTCAAGTCTCCAAATGAAGAAAAAAATAAACCTGTTAAAAAGATGTAACACTTTTCCACAGGGAGTCTGGTTGAGAGTTTTCTTAAAATGATGTAACGTCATAAAAGAGATACATAGGAACATTAAAGAGAAAAATCTACTGCATTGAGTGCACAGAGGTGAAGGAAGCAGCTTTATCTCTGTCATTCGAAGGTCTGAATTATGTAAATCCTTACAAATCTTTCTCCTACGAGTAGGAAAATATAGATTTAGTTCTCATAGAAGGCATTAGCCTTTGCCAATTTGTAAAACATTAAATGTTTTACTTGCCGTCTGTACCAGAAGCACAGAAGTAAACTGTGAAAGAAATGTGTTTTTGGTAAATTTAAAGCATCTTTAAAATTCCTCTTGCAGGGACATTAATGATTTTTGATCTAGAAGTACTGGACACCACTTCCCACACAAAATGGTCTCTCAAAATAGCATTTTCATCTTTTTCACAATATATTTTATCCACAACAAAATATTTTCATGAGGAGATAGCAACTTTTAAGCAAAATAGAAATGTCCAGGTGCAAGCCAGTGAGAAGTGGTGACCCTCAGGGGTCTGGTCTTGGGACCGGTGCTGTTTAATATCTTTACCAATGACATAGACAGTGGGATTGAGTGCACCCTCAGCAGGTTTGCTGATGACACCAAGCTGAATGGTGCAGTTGATACAACAGAAGGAAGGGATGCCATCCAAAGGGACCTGGACAAGGTTGAGAGGTGGGCCCATGTGAACCTAATGACGTCCAACAAGTCCAAGTGCAAGGTGCTGCACCTTGGTCGGGGCAATCCCAGACATTAGTACAGACTGGGAGAAGAACTCATTGAGGGCAGAAGGAAGTCCTATGGAGAAGGACTAGGGTGTTCTGGTGGATGAAAAATTTGACATGAACTGGCAATGTGCACTTGCCAGAGGCAAGAGCTCCAACTGTATCCTGGGCTCCAGAAGGTCGAGGGAGGTTATTGTCTCCCTCTGCCCTGTGCTTGTGAGGCCCCACTTGGAGTGCTGCATCCAGGTCCGGGGATGTGCTTTTCTTCTTTTTCCAGGTCTCGTGCTTTTCCAGCACAAGAAAGACGTGGACCTGTTGGAGCGGATCCAGAGGAGAGCCACAAAGATGATCAGAGGGCTGGAGCACCTCTCCTATGAAGAGAGGCTGAGAGAGCTGAGGTTGTTCAGCCTGGAGAAGAGAAGGCTCCAGGGAGACCTCATTGCAGCCTTTCAGTACTTGAAGAGGACTTATAAAAAAGATGGAGAGGGACTCTTTACACGGGCAGATAGTGATAGAAGGGGGAATCGTTTTAAACTAAAAGAGGTGAGATTTAGGTTAGATGTTAGGAAGAAATTCTTTACTTAGAGGGTGGTGAGGCACTGGAACAGGTTGCCCAGGGAAGTTGTGGATGCCCTATCCCTGGAGGTGTTCAAGGCCAGGTTGGATGGAGCCCTGGGCAACCAGATCTAGTTGGCTGGCATGCCTGCACATGGCAGGGGGGTTGGAACAAGGTGATCTTTAAGGTCCCTTCTGAGCCAAGCCATTCTATGATTCTATGATTCTATGATTCTATGATTCTATGATTCTATGATTCCATGAAATGCACAAGGCTTTCCTGCTTTCAAGCATAAATAAAGAATTAAACAGACTAGTTTTCCTTCTTTAAAACAAACAAACAAAAAAAGAAAAAACCAGAACAAAACAAAACAAAACTAATAAGTAAAAAATGCATTAAGGTACCAGACACTTTAAAGGTTTTCTTATATGATAGCAGGGACTGCCTTCGGAGTCACGTTAAACTAATATACATTCTCTCATTTCCCCATACCTAACAAGTAGCCTAACCTGAATAGAAAAAAGTAGTCAACCCCTCCATTTCATACAACGATCTCCCTTACTACTACTTGCATTAATATGATGTCAGGTATGCAAGTAATACTGATATAACATCAAACGTCAATCTGTTCACATCTGGTTAATATCACCACAACCTCATTACAATCCACCTCTCTAGCTACCAGAACAGGAAGGTTAAGATGGCTGTGGACCTCTCAGTCATATGCTTTTTTTTTCAATCACATAACAATGATTGAAAATCTCATTAAAAACAAAACAAAACAAACAAACAACAACAACAAACTTAACTCATGTTGTCTCCTTGAGCAGGAAGAAGAGTCTATAGTGTGCTCCTTTTTACTCAAATCACCTTAGCATTTACTGCTTAACACTTCAGAAAACATAATATATTTTCTCAGGTTTCTTGCTACCTGTGACTGTCTTCAGAACCACTGTATTTATCCCAGTCTGAAAGACGTGGCTTTTATATATATCAGTCCTTAAAAAAAGTGGTCTAGCCTGTTGGAAGAGGTATCAAACATTATTTTCAATAATCAGATTAGGGTAAAAAAAAACCCTTACTCTACATACTGTTAATAAGAATACTACTCGTATTGTCTGAGGTGTTTGCCAAAATGCCAAGGGATTATTACTTTTTATTCTAATTATGTACTGACAACCTATCTTCAGGCTATAAATAGCTAAATCGAGGTGCTTTTGATTCTACTTAAGGCACCCACTATCAACAAAATTATTGCTTTCTTCACAACCTTTATAAACATGTCACCTTTTCTCACAGAAAGGCTCAGACATGCTTTGCTCTCCAGTATTCCTCATTTTTCACTTTTTCTTCCTCCCTGTATTCAATAAGAGGCAGGCTTTCACTGCTTCTTCTCCTCCTTGGCTGGAACAATAAAAACACATCTCCAGTTTCCACTGGTTTTAACTAACAATCTTTTCTCTCTGTTGGTGACTCAGTAGAGTTTCCTTGGATGGCTAATTTCTCCTAGAATTAACTACCCATACACCAAAAGGCAGCATTCACCACTTTTTTGTAACTTGTATAATTTTAAAAAGCCTACAGAATCATTCATCAACCAAATCCTTGCATTTTGGTTTGTATCTTTTGGATTGGAGACAGTTTTGACACACAAGATTGCTACCAATTTAAAACCAATAATGTTACTTGGCCAGCTGACTGATGGAGTGACTGAGTAGAAAATCCTAGTGACTGACAGCTTTTTTCATCATTATGAAGAAAAAAGCTTCAGTGTGTATCTGTATGTTTCAAATGTGTATTTTGTACAGAATTTTCAATGAATCACAAGATTATTATGGATAATGCATTTGCAGCACACATTTTTCTCACTGGTACTAACAACATCACTTCTGCTTTGATTCTGTTCTATGAAGAAAATGGAAAAGGAAACACTGTTCTTCCTTCATGTATATACAATTTATAAAGCAACACAAAAATCATCTCCAATGGGCTAAATTCTTAACTATTTTAAAGGTTAGTTTTCCCTTTGTCACTTAATCCATAATTAAAAATGAATTCCAAATGTTCAAAAAGACTCTTCTGCTGCTTGATATTAGTTAAGAGCTTGGACAAAAAGTAAGCACTTTCTGTTTATTATGAAATAAAACTTTATGCCAAATTGCATATATGTCACAAAGACCGTCTTTCCCCAGGTCTTCTCCAGGTATAAGATTGAGGGAGGTTGAAAAGTACTTGTTATTTACGCTCAAACTTCAGCTGTATGGTTCTATTCAACTCTTGAAAAATGACTTTTTTAGGAGAAGATCTGGGATAGGCAGAGACAGATGGAAAGGTATTGTCACATCTTTTTTTACACCACCATTACACATTTGGTGTGAGTCATGGAAAATCTTTCTACACATTCTTACAGCACATGTTGATGTGTGAGAGGCAGAGAAAGAAAATCTATAGCTGCCAAGTTCAGAAGCTCAACGCATCGTGCAGTGACATTTGAATCAAGAGCTTTAAATGGTTAAAGTACAAGACCAGAACAGGAAACACTGGTTTCTTCATTATCTTGGCAAAATAAGTCATACAAAAAAGTGATCATATTTTGGGAATTTTCAATAATGTCCATTCTATATTTCTCAATATATGGTACATTGTATATACATACAGATGTTTGTGTGTGTTTGTCTGCAATGACCTACATGATATACCTGTAGGATATGCTTATATTACATCTATGTATAAATACATTTTTATTAATAACAGCATTTTTGTTTTTGTTTTTTTGCTATATTAATATCTTCCTTTTTAAAAAAGAATCTTCTGTTCTAGTCTTGTTTGTTCATTCTATTTCTGTATTCAAGCCTATTCCTGCCTTCACTTCAAATTGTAGATGGTCATAATAGCATTCTTTATAGTGTTTCTTCATCCTACCAAAGCTAATTTGAAATCAGAGTTCCAAATGACACTTTTCATCTGCCGTCTGAAATCTATATTGTCTGGGGCAACTCCCCAGTCTTACTGTGTTCCTGGAAGCTCTGTGCCATCATAATCAAGGGTGGGATTCATTTACAGATCTACATTCAGATGAATGCATGCAGCTGTCTACAAATGCAAGACATACTTAATCTGGCATTACAGTCTATTAAAATCTAGTCAGCACAGACTGTGGAGCCTGTAGAGCTCCATAAGAGCAGTTAATCAACCACTGCTTTAGGGTAACCTGAAGAACTGCTTAGGGTTATATTCATCAAGACCTCTCAGTTGTCCTACTGGTCAAGCATCAGGTCGTTGGTATCCTGAGTGGTTCTTCTCCAGTAGGATATTAGGTCTTACGATCTCTCCGTCACCTGTGTGTATTTATCCTGGGTAACCATAAATTGCCTCAAATGGTACTGGACACCTATGTCTAGCCAACCAAAGCTAGATCCCAGGGGAATTTAGATATCTTTGAAGCTTGCAGGCACTGACAAGTAAACATTTTAGATATATAAATCTAGAGTTGTCTTGTTCTTTAACTCACATCTCCAGCTCACTAAGGAATCCAGATTGTTCTTCCACCTTTATAATCTACTAATAGGTGCCTTAATTCCCTACTGAGTAAAAAGTCTCCTGATTTTTTTCAAAAAAGAGAATAGTAATAGAAGAAAAAAAGGAGGAGGAGTAGATATTTCTCAACCTTGGAAAAAAAAGAGGGGAAAATAAATGCAATTGCACAGGAACTTATGTTGGATTCTCATATAAAGCACAACCTGCTCTGGAGGTGGGAGAAAGTCATAGAAAAGTCTTCTGGTGAGCTCTGAACAAAATAAGATTTAGGAGGATGGTTCAGGAGGAAAAGCAATAATTGTGAAATAGTGGTTTAGACAAATAATGGTTC
The DNA here is from genome assembly GCA_013399475.1 of Chauna torquata. Classification (NCBI taxonomy): domain Eukaryota; kingdom Metazoa; phylum Chordata; class Aves; order Anseriformes; family Anhimidae; genus Chauna; species Chauna torquata. Next base: position 21,275 of record VXAL01019927.1, read on the forward strand.
CTGAAGCCGTGAAAATGAAATATATTTCTGAAAACTATTGTTTAATTATAAAGAGATTATTTCTTCTTAACTTTCAGTTACTTTATCACTGGTATATTAGAAAATATATTAATGTTCATATAATTTAGAAATAAGGTCAAAAATTTTAAGTATATATATGACAAAAATTAAATTTTAAAATTATTTGAAACAATTCAAAATAATTATTCTGTATATATCTGTGTGTTCTTCTAGAAAGTATTATTTGTCAAGGTTTCCCCAAAGGAAAGGGGAGTAGGTTTCCCCAGATGTTCATACAGAAAAGATCGCTGTAGTTTCTATGGATCTTTGTGGAAGATGAAAGTAGCAGACTGATCTCCATTTCTAAGATATTCTCTGTTCACTTTGTAGCTTTCATACATGTCTAATTTACACCTTTTTTTAGCTCTGGTCTACCAAAGCAAGTCTGGAAACAACACAGGTCATCTAAATTCAGGATCTCTCTACACAATAAATAGGTAATCAGCATAATTTCTTCAGACAATCTAATATTGTCTGAATCTCAATATAGCTTTTCACTGAGCACAGTACTGTAGAGCTTCAATTTTATTTATTTATTTATTTATTTATTTAATCTGGGTGAGGACAGCTTGCTGTTTAGAGGGATAGCACCCCCAAGCTGTTAGAGGGAAAGCACTCCCAAGCTGCCCTGCTGAAGAGTAACCCACCACAAGAGCTGCTCCTTCCAAGGAAGTTCAGGTCTTACTGTCCCCATGTCAGTCCTTGGGCCCACACTCTGGAGAAGGATCAAATCATCTATTTTCACTCCCAATCAAAACAAAACCAAATTTCAAAGGTATGAAACTGAAATTTGTTTCTCTGCACACCTCCCTACCATGAATATGTATTAACTGACCTTTATCTTTCCCACTAGGAAACCATTAAAATTCTTGTTAGTTCGGCAGGCTTCAGTAGTAAAACCTTCCTTTTGTCCTTTCTTTCAGTGCAGTTTTCCCTTTCTGGTTGTGGATTCCTTTAGGCAGGCTCAACCCATACTCTACAGTTTCAAAGACATTTACATCGCTGCATGAGATACATAACTGTGAACTAATAATATTGAGTATCTTCCTTCTATCCTTCTGTCTTAAAGTTTTTTCTTTCTTTGAGAGATTGCCTTTTACACACAGAAAGCAAAATGAAATTGTTTTAATGCAGAGAGTAAGTAATCAAAAAGCATGCAGTAAGGGGTTGAGAAAATAACAGATACATTAGAAGTTAGCTCATTATCAAATTGCTAAAATTCAACCCATTCCATTTCTGTCACAGATATGTTAACAAACATTAATTACATATGTCCTGTAATCTTTTTGTTGAACTACGCAAAAATGTTTGCTGTATCTGTTGCTGATACCAAAGTCCAAACATTTCACACATAATAACAGTGGGATAAAAAGAGAACAGTTCAGCAGTAAGGCAGCAGTGATCAATAACCCACTGTTAAAAACATTGAGAACTTCCTTCCTATAAGAATGCAAGAGAAGTAATGTTTATTTTTCGCCATCATAGGCTGAAATGTCCCCCTGCGCCAAATGTCCCCTTGTGCCATCTCTTCGATCATTTTCCTCATGCCTTACTTTTACTTAATTTGAACAGCTAGTGGAGGAAGAGAAATTAGAAAAATGTCCAACTAAAAAAAATATAATTAAAGTAAGCTGAGGACATTTCAAGATGAAATGTGAAGTGGTTAAAGCCAAAACTCTGGTTTCATGTCTTTATATTGACTTAGTAAGTAAACATGAGTAAATCATTGTCCTACTCCTTCACTTCTTTGTAACATTTCCTTAAAGGAAATGCAACCTTATTTTCACAATACCGTCCAATACATTAAATAATACAATAAAAATACAATACATAAATTAAACAATAACAAAAAATTTATCACAATCACAGCTGAAAATCACAGTCACAGAATGGAGCCAACTGTAAGCAATGTGAATTGAAATATGATTATATCACCATATTAATGATAAGACTACATGTATTTTATGTCTATATTACAAACATACAGATTTCCTAATATGAGACACAATGTACAGAAACACAGAGTGTTCAGTTCTATTAACAGAGGAAATACTCCAATGGTGTATGGTAGAAAAGTAATGTTCTGTTTTGTATATGTGATTAAAGTCACTACTTTCCCAGGTGGTATTCTACAAAGCTGATAATCTCTCTTCTGACTAAAATCAGTGAAAGTTTTGCCCCTAACTTAATAGACATCAGAGACTTTTTCTTCCATAATATTTCATCTACAAACATTGTAGAAATGTATGAGCTTCTCCACAGTAACTTTATATGTCCCTTGATTTGCATCAGTCATTTACATTTTGAAGGTTCTTTCAAACCTTATAATAGTAAGATTCTCCTCTCTCTGTGAAGAGAATCTCAAAAAACTCTTATGGTCTTCCCATAGCTTTGCTGAATTCAAAGCAGCAGAGCTGTTTCTTTACAACTAATAACCAGCAGCAATCAAGAATTGTTGCTGCAGTTATTATTCATATAAGCCAAAGTATTTGTTTAAGCAATAGTTTCTGAGACATTTTTCAATCCGATTTAATTAAAAGGTCTGATTAAGATATTAAATAAACAAAAAGTCTTGGGTGAATGTTCAAGGTTCACAAACTACAAATGCCATTTCTTTGCCTCCCTTTTTCAAGGCCTCTTCTCTTGTCATCTTTCAACCTTAGAGCTAGATGGAGCAGATTGCACAAGACCTCCATGCTGCAAGCAGCATGGAAACTTCTTTCCACTACAGGAGTCAAAAAACGAGGTAAATAATATGGATAGTGCTAGACAGAGATGACTTTGAAAGTTTGCTGAAGAGAGGGAGCTTTAGTTCAACTGCCCCAAGTTCAAATTCCATATAGCCTTATGTACGCTATACTGTTCAAAATGTATTTTGAAACCTAAACACCTCTGAAAAGGGCTCATGTGTAGGCTAAACAAGAGATCAGAATACTGATGATTACATATATGTTTGCACAGCAATGCAGGTGTAGATAGGGGTATATCAAACAAATACATGTTCCAGTCCTTTGACAAAACAGCGTTTTAGCATGTGCTCTTTAAAGAAAGGAGCTGTGATTAGTGGTTACCTAGACTCTAACAGATCCAGTTGGGCTACTTGTATCATGGTTAGCAAACTGGGATGTTTGTCTGCCGGTAGGAAGAAATTTAGAGGAAAAGCCAATGCAACCGACACATCTGGAAAGTAATCTTAAGATCCTGAATTACTTAGAAGCCTTAAAAAATCTTAACTATGACACCTCTATGTGCACAGCTTGCTAAAAACACACATACACATTCACAATAGTGCATTGACTCTTTAGTCATAAAAAAGCCATCCATTTTTTGGACTGATGTGCAGATATGTATACAAGAAAAAAATTATTAGCCACCACGTGGAAAGGCAATGTTTGTTTTGAGTTGGAAAGTAAAAGCCAACCAATTTCACAGACTGGAAGGTTATTTAAGACTTTAGTAAGGCTAGCAAATTTGATTTTCTGTTGTGCTTTCAAATGATTTTTCATTGTTGTTTGTTTGGTATTTTAAACCCCGATTAGAATTTCCAGCCCTTTAAACATGTGGAAATTACTTGGTATCAATCAACATAGATAAAACTGCATTCAGGATAAGATAATTTCACTCTTTGTCAAGAAAACTGTTATTTGAGGTAGCCTTGATAGAAATCTTCTAACTTTCTGTATTTTATTTGTTTTTCCTGCTGTTTTATCCAGCTGTATGTCTGGCAAGTTCATTTCAGCAGTGTTGCAAAGGGATCTCTTGAGAAAAACATAGGACTATCTCATCTTGTAACCCCAAAATTCATTTGAGTCAGAACATTTTACAGATTCAGAACATATCTTAATCATAATAAATGCATAGTTTAGAAACATGGTAGCTGGCTACCGTGAAACAAACAGAAAGGTATGGTGGGGAAGCAGAACCAGAGCAGGCTGTACAGAAAACAATGTTGAAATCAGAATATTGACTTACGCTCCCAATGGCACAACAGGGAGAACTTCATTGTTGAACAGATTTGCTATTAATTCTGTTGCCTACATGGGTCATGGCTGCTAAATTAACTGTCTTTAGTGATATATTAAGTTCTCGAGGCTCATGGCAGATTTCGTTCTTCATCTGTTCTGAAGCTGACAGCAGCCATTTCCACTGCTTCTGCAAATCACACTGCCGCTGTAGTCTCCGAGTGTATGACAGTGACTGTAAGTAGTGTTATGGCTGATATACAGCATTCTTAGATATAAAAAATAAAAACAAAAAAAAAAATTCAACATCCTTAAGTGAGTTATCATGTAAGAGTGCTGACAGTGACAGTTTAAAACTCTTTTGCTGTATCTTAATGGAGCTAATTCAAGATATCATCAAATTGCTTTAACATTTCTATTATTACTACTAGAACTTGGTAGTGATGACCCTATACGGATAAAGCAAAGGAAAACTCTTCCTTGTTCTTTGGGTCACCTTATTAATCCTGCCCCCTCCCTCCCTTTCTCCCAGCATGCTCACCCACACACACACTATTCTTCTGTTGGTTTCCTTAACTCACCTCTTCATTTATATGGAAAAAGAGTCCTTTTTCAATGCCTTCTCAGTGAAAATGTCCAGCTTTGAAACAGCGATCGTATTTCTTGATGCTGTGTAGCTTTATAGAAAGCAAGAATGCTTAGCTCTGAAGAAACCACCCAGGTAATTGCACATATTGTCTGTGTGCTTTACAGCTCTAGAAATAAAGAACCAGGCTTTTGCTATGCTTCAGAAGTAGTAATGAAAAAACAAAGTGTTATTTTTAAAAAAATCAGTTAATAAGTATCATTTCTTAAAGCTTATTACAGTATTGGATTGCTGCAATAATTCAACTCCCAGATATATAAAAATAGTCTTCATTTGACTCAGATCATGGTTCAGATTTTCTTCTGTGTAATCCTGGAGTTGGTTTGGGGGCATGAATTTTGAAAACACAAAGGTGTCTGATTATACTGATCCAACAGTCTGTGTTAGGAGTAGCACTAGTATATATTTTTTAAAGTCACAACAATGTGAACTGAAATAGATTTGCGTAATTAAGTAATGATATACCACAAACACAATGGGAAGACCTTTGTTTATTCCAGCATTTTATCTCAATTCAGATGTGAACAAGTTACTTTAAATTCACTGGGCCAATTGGCATTCATTGTTCCTTATTTTATAACATCAGTTATAAAATATATATTTAGTTATACAACTTAACTCTAAATGTTAACATTTTTGTAGACCAAATCAAAGCTACCAACATAAACAAGAGCAGGCTGTATAGCTTGAGTGGAAGAAACTAGAGTCAATGTTAATAAATAAATAAATAAAATTCTCCCTTTAAAAGCTTAAATTTAGAAGCAACACAAATTCTTAACAAAGTTCATCAGTCAGATATCATATATCACTTTGCAAATACAATCCATTTAACAAACAGAGCTGGAATAACAGAATAGTCAGGAAGCATGAAATATCTTCATTCAGCATGATTCCCATGACAGAATAATTCAATTCTTCAGTTTCTGTTCTCATGATGAGTAGCAAACAAAAATGCATTCATAATTTATTTATTTGGGGTAAGAAGGAGATTATTTTTGTATAAAAATTTACTGCCCTTAGAAAAAGCAGTAAAGGAAAAGAGCAATGATTTTGAGAAGTAATAATTACTGCATTGGCATAACCAGACAATTTTCCCACCTTTTCTTGTACAAAGATTTGGATTTTCTACAAGAAACAGGGCTACAGAGACAATAGGAAGACAGGCTAAGAAGTGTCTGATTCTTTTTTTGTTCAGTCTGATTCAGCTTCTAACCTGTCCACAAAGCTCCACAAAAAGTCTCTAAGGAACCTACAACACGCCAGGGGGTGGTGATGTTTTCCTCAAGAAAAGTGTGAGACATTTACTCTTTCATAATCTAAGGGGATTTGTATTCAGCTTTAACAGCTAGTTCAGAAAACACCATAGGCAAAATAAGTGGGCATTTCTTAATGCAGACAGTGCAAACACACAAGAAAATTTAATTATGATAAATAACTTCAGTTCAAATACAACTCTCAAAAAACTGTATTCTGGCTCTGCACACAGGATATGTATGTTGTAAACATATCAGCTAAGATGATTATGGAATCCATCATGTTTTAATGATGCTGCATAATAATAAATCATTCTGTAAAAATATACTCATCTTCCTGAAAAGAAAATCATTTCACTTCAATCCTGAAAGCTCAGAAACCATCAAATACTCATTTTAATGTAATAGTTTGAATTAAGAAATATTAACAATTTCTACATATTTTGAATCTACTTCAGCATGAAATTTACAGTGAAAAAGAAATGCTGGAAATTGTTTATCTTAATGCTACTAGGCATCAGGAATTTTTAAATGTCAGAAAATTGACCACATTCTATCCCTGATTTTACTAACAAAAGGCAAAAGTCAAGAATGTGGAAAGTTTATTTTAATTGCACCTTGACATCTCTAGAAATTTGGTAAAAGCATCAGTTGTTGTATTCGTTGATTAACTCTAGCCTCCTGCAGAGGTGACCTGCTCTCCAAGACACGCTACAGTTTCTCATAGAACATGTGATTCTTTTGCACCACCAAGTCTCTCCACCTGAAATCAAAGCATCTCCACTTCAAACTTACGTCAAAGTCATAACACAGGTGCGATCAAATTATTCTGTTGTTTAAATAACACACTTTCTATACTGGAATGACTTACTAAAATGAAAGATAAAATAAACAGCCTCCATTGCATTAAGGCACCTTTTTTGCAGTACAAAACTAAGAGAATCCATTCTTACCAGTAGAAACAACAAGCATCTGTGCTTGGCATAAAAAAAAATCCAGAGTTAAGCATCTTATATAAAGAAAAATAATGTAGAGTGGAATAGTTCTAAGATAGTTTCTTTGCTATTGATGCAAATCAGATTTTTAATACTTGTAAGGAGAATTATAACTAGACTCACCAAGTTTCATTCAGTTTCAGAATTTTGCACATCACCAAAAAAAATTTTCTTTGTATATACATAAATAATGAAAAAAAAGACCACCAAGAAAATACTGATCCAGAATTTTCTGTCTTTATAATACCTTTGGAAAGGCATACGGCAGTGGAAATATACGTATATATCCCACATAATTAAAATTTAATTTTCTTGCCTTAGGACAATTCTGAGACACTGCACAGCTTATCCCTGCTAAATCTACACCATACAGTTAGTGCATGTTTGTCTTGTGAAGAGAAGAAAATGTGGATGCTGTTTCAAAAAATACTACCATTATACCAGGTGATGGGACATAGAAGAACAGCACAATCTCGGTTCCTGTCTGCAAAAAGAATTAACTTCCAATACCAATTTAGCTGGTCAGAAATTTATCATCCATTATGCAGAATGCTCTAAAATGATATCAAGGGTAGAAAAGACCAGTGGAACAGTTGTTTAGCTTTGGAACTTCACTTTGAGAACATGTTGTCAATGAGCCAAGGTGAGAGAGGACCTGAGATGACCTGTGGTCTCCTTGACTACATTTGACGAAGAGTAGATTAATTAGAGGAAACTAATACTGTATATTTGAATCTATGTAGCCAGACTGGTCTTGAGAAAAGGAAAAATCCTGTATGTTTGGACTGAAGTGTGGATCCCAGGATAAAACATCCCCACCTGCTAAATCTGAAACTTCTGTGTTGTCTTGAAACAACAGAGAAAATTCTGCTGTCGTTTAAATTGATTGTCAACCTGAAAACATTCTTAATAATGTTTATTAATAAGGTAGTTCAGGAATTACACCCTAAAGATAACAAGTGTAGCTGGAACTTATAATAGGCTCACTTACTGAAGATTATTCATTTATATGACTCCTGCTCTTAGACATACTTTTGGAGGGAACAGCAGTGCTGTTGGAAAACAGGAAAAATGCTATTGTCTGTTAGAAGAAAATTGCTAACAAAATTCATCAGATCTTCACCAGATCCAAGAAGAAACTCTTAGTAAAACTGCCGAAAGAAGTACCACCAAAGCAACAACAATAACAGTAGAAAATAAACTAGAGCACTGATTTCGAAAATAAGACATAAATTTTCAGTTCTTTAATTCCTTGGTTTATGTAAAATTTGCACCAGAGACCTGAACTTGGGTCTTCAGATTTCCACCTTGAGGATCCCATGCAGTGGGTTACTCATGCCTCACTCATAAGATGGTATTTTTCTCATTATTAACATCAAGTGGAAAAGAATAATGAAATACGAGAATTTTTCATAAAATCAATTTCTGTTTTCAGGCTAACCACAGCTGACTGTGCAGCATCTGTCTCTCAAATAGGGACAATGAAATGATTTGGCTTTTCAGGTGACTGGTTCCCACATGATTATATTGACCAAGAGTAGATGATAATAACACTCTTTTATTGGAATACTCACATTTATATAAAATAGATCAAGAGGCTCTGAAGAGATTGAATTCCAAGTAAAATGAAAGAAAGTCAATATACCTGTTATCCAACTACTGTACAATATGAATCATTAATCACCATTGAAATGTCAACATTAGACAAGTTGTTGTTCTTCTTGTCACTAAAATAGCCATAGTTTAGCTTGTTCACTTTATTCTACCAGTTCAGTGATACCATGAGATACACAGGCATAAAATAAATTTACAAGAAAGCAGAGTAAGGACAAAATACAGTGACCTCCAAGCAATCACAGCAAAACATGGAAGAAAATGAATGACACATCAAAGTATCAGCTTCAAACACACAAGGCGGCTTATTTCAGAATATGTGTCACAGGAATTGCACGATAAGGTGTCTGAACTTTTCTATTGAAGCAAAATTTTAAGAATCATTATCAGGGGAAAAAAAGTCCACTAAAATAAATAAATAAATAAAATGATTGTGGTGAAGGACGTCTAAAAATTCAAAGTCAATGTATACTAAATGTGTTTGATAAGTGGGCGAATAACAACAGAAATAGCCTCATACCAGCTTTGTCAAGGGAAGGTGTTGAGAAGGGAAAGAAACTCTATGATATTAAAAATGTGTATCTATATTTGAAAAACTTACATTGTTGTGACTTCAGAAAAAAGAAAAGAACAAAAACATTTCAGATACAGTATAGCTTTTCCTTGATTTAATTCTTGAAGCCATGTGAGTATCACAGTGGTAAAATTTATACTTGTAATCAGAGGTTTGGTGGGAGATAAAATTCCAGAGATAACATATCATAAGACACAATGGAGATCAGATGATTTTTGTGATGTCTGGAATAATCTATGTAGAAATGGTCTATGAAGGTAACAGTGGTGACTGAGAAGAAACCTCTGTTATGATTACAACTGGCACCTATGGGCTGAAGTTGAGCTAAATTTGCGATTTTCTGCTAAATTCAGATAAGTCAAAGAAGGTAAAATGTTGAAGAGAACCTTAGGAGTGTAATACTCATTTTTTAAAACTGCATTTACAGAAGTCCCTAGATACCTGAAATGCAAGTAACCACCTATCTTACTGATGTTAGTTTCCACTTCTGAAATCCTTGTCCTCACAGACAGATTTGGACTTTGTATGGTGAGAGCAGTTTTTTGTTAGAATAGAGAATAGAATAGAGAGGTATACACTTTTTGGGAAATTATTTAACTTCAGAAGTGGATACTGTTTTTAACTTGAAACAATCTTTCCATCAGCACTTGCCTTTATTGCTATGATAAAGTGTTCAAAATAGAAATTATACACTGAAATATTTGAATATTGTATTTTGTCAATGCAAACAAAATGGAATTTGTCCGAAGTTTTTTGCTCCTCATCACAACCAGATAAAGATATATTAAAAAAAAAAAAAAGTTCATCATCGCTTGCCAAAATTAGAATCTCTTCTACAAAATGCTAGTCTCAAATTCTCAACTTTCCTTAAATTTTAGCATTTTAATATCATTTGTCATTATTATACTTTACCAAATGGAGTTCACAATTATTCCTTGTAAAACAGTATAAAAAGTGTAAATGAAAACTCTCCTACCATCACAGGTTTTTACCATTACTCATTAATAATTTCATTTCATAATTTCCTCACTAAAGGAGCAAAATCTTCTTTTAAAAATGTTTTATGTTGATCTTTTTAGTTAAATGTTCACATTAGTTATTTTTATTCAAAAAATTACGAGTTCTTTTCAAGTGTATATCTTTTCCTTAATTAAATGCTGTATGAGGATTGTAATGCTCTTGTCAGCATAAATGTTTCTATAATAACCTTGCTACACTCATGGAACCTGTTGAACTCAATTTAAGTAGCTTAAGGTAACATAAACGTTTGCAAATATTTATGTACACTTAGTTAAAATATCAATAACTAAGCAAACAAACATCAAAAAAATAAAGACATTTACTTTAAAGTTCTGGGCACACAAAAAGGGACTAGGTCTGTCACATACAGCTGTGGACCATGGTTTTACTATCATGCCCATCTAAACCAGCATTAATATCACTTAAATACCGGAAAGTACTTTTCAAAACAACAACTGAGAATAACAGTAAGGAAGTATGCATGAAGGTGTAATTTGGTTTGAGTTCCTGATTCAGATAGGATAGACAGCATTCCAAGTACAGATAAAAGTCCACTTACATGTATAAACAATATTAATGTCAAGGCAATTTAGGACATATTCATATAAGTCAATGAGTTGAGATGTGAAGCAAAATAAGAAATCAAGTTCTGTGGGAAAATCTTGATACTGTTAACGGGTTTAAGAACTCTAGGACTGAATAGCTAACTACTTTATCCATTAAAAGTCAATAATTTTGAAGTCAAAGGAAAAGTAGGGAGGCCTTCATGTTGCAAGTAAGGGATCACAAACCAAATACTCTTGAAAGAGGACATGGGGATATGAAGCTGGGGGAGGATTCTGGTTCATTTATAATTGACAGAATTCAGGCTGTAATGGAATTCTGTCAGCAGGTTTTTGTTTTGTTTTGTTTTGTTTTGTTTTTGTTTTTTTTTCAGGCTGTTCTTTCCCTGCTAACTTCTCAATGAAAGGCAAATATCCCTTGGTGTCTTTTAGGTGAACCTGTGTAAAGGTGCAACAGCGTCTTCGAGTTCAGAGGTGTAATTTGCATCCCTCTCTGCCAGCATGTGAAGGTTTGTTCTTTCATTTCATGTGCTAAAAAGTCTTCCTCCTACAAACTCTGATCAGGATTTTTAGTACATCTCAAGTCCTCTGGAACACGTAAGTACAAACCAACTGGTGGTAACAGATTGATTTTAATTCAAGCCAATTCACTGTCAAGTTATCAAAAAGATTTACCCTTGGTACTCTAGATTCACTGCTTAAGTTCATTGATTTATCAGGCTGAACTCTTAACAGAAAATATCTGTGGAAAAAAAGACTACCAGAACAGTATTTTCTCAGTATTTGAACTTGTAATGCATAGTGCAATATGTAATTAATATCAAACAGGTAAAAAAGTTATAGAAAATGTGAGTTTTCAGAGAAATACAATTTTCTGAAAGAGGAACTCAAGGGACATCTGTCATATTCTTTTGATTTTTTAGTTGACACAGTAGACTTGGCACGGTTTGTCAGCAATTTACTGTTTATATGCTCTCATTACTAGCATACCACATTTGGCTCTGCATAAAATTATGGATTTTTTCTCCCTTTAAAAATATAAAATAACAAACAGAATTGCACATACGTAAGTTTTTTTTCCTTGAAGCCCTAACACTTAACATAACAGTTAAGCATAACATCCTTTGGATGAAGGGACACTTAACAAAGAACACTCTTGTAATAAAGAGTGTATGACATTTTACAAGGGTGTATGAAATAACTATTTTCTCCTAGACAACTCTTACAGTTTTAATGATTCAAATAAAATCAGAAACTTATTGGAAAGTCTCAGAACAATTCACTGACTTCCCCAAATGCTTATATGTTTTGAAGACTGTATTTTTCAAGTTACAGGCACTGTTATCAGCACTAAGCGTGAATATTCTAGCACTGAAGTGCATGAATGTAAAAAGGCAGATGTCTATAGTCCATAAGATGGAATAAGATAAATGCAGCATTAGTGATGAGAAATACTGTGACCTTCAGGAGGAGGAATCCAGTTTAAAAAACACAAGATAAATTAATTTATCTTATATGCTATCTAATCATGCTTCATTTATTCTTAGGTTAGATGTGATTAGCATGTTGGATCACATATGCAAGTAAAAGAAATTTAACCCTCTTGACAGTCAGCACCAGTACATCAGAAAAAAAGTGCAGAAATAGCATTCAAGTGGGTTTATGGAATAAGCTCTCTTCAACATTGTTAAGGCTGCTGGAAAGTCACTAGGTCACTGGCATGTGGTTACACGAACTAAATGGGATACAAAAACCTCTAGTCTTGACATGAGGTATTGCTGGACCTGACAGCCAAGAGTGTGAGCATCAGACAAGAATTAGGGATAGTACCAAGCAGTTTGTGGCATCTCACAGGTGGCTACACAGGCCAAACCTCAAAGGTAATTTGGGGGGATCACAATATCATATAAGGCCAAGATTAACTAGGTAAACATATTAAAAATACTAAATTTGGGTATGTGTGTGGCAAAATGGGCACTAGCAGATAAAAAGTAATTAGAGATGGCTTGTTTATTCGGGAGAAAGTTGAGGTGCAGAAAGGGAGGTATAAGGGTGGTGAAAAGGAGGGCCAAGTGACAAGTAAAAGGGTAATAAAGAGTGGAAATCCTGTGAATGTGTCCACACGGGTTCCCACGAGGCAGCCTTGCACTAGCTCACTGCTGCAGGAGCAGGGCAATAAATCAGACCTGTTGCTCTGGCTTTACAATGAAAGCCGATGTGTTTCCACTGTCAGGAGAGCAGGGGTGGAAGCAGGGTAGGTAGCTTTCCCTATGCAAGAGAACACCAGGTGGACAGGTCGAGTACCCTAGTACCACAAACTTGGTGCTCATTCCAAGCCCTGTGACATTCATAACACGCAATACATTGTATCTTGGTATCACAACAAAAAGTTGCTGAACTCTGAAGCATGGAGTTTTCAGATCCCTTTCAGAATTGTTCAGTTTAATTATGGTAATTCCTGTATTCTTGAGAGACATGTTGATAAGTAATTTTCTGAAGCTTTTTTCTTTAATGCTAATTTAATTATGGCAAGGCTTAGATAACTTTGGAGTACAACATCCAACAGATTTCTTTACAGAATATAAATGAATTAGGAAGAGTGGATGCTATTTTTATTTCATTTAAAGAAGTATTGGAAGTATCATCAATGCTACAAAAATTTGTTACTAGGGAAATAAGCTCGGGGTTTTTTTCAGTCTTTTGGAGAAAAAAGGAAACAATGTGAGATAGAAAACAAAAATTCTCTTATAATTTCTTTTTAAATTTTAAATTCAAAATAGTCAATTCTTATAAGTCAAAGAAATTAGTCAAGACAGCTGGACTAGAATGCTGGGATGTGGATTTTTTTTTTTTTTAATAAAAGGTGTAAATGATATCTGGAGCATGTATCTCTTACAGTAACAGATTTCAGACCTGAATGGCAAATAAGCAGCTCAGAAAATGTACTGAGTCTTAAAAAATATGAAAATAAAACAAACATGATTTTTACGAGTCTTCTTCTTTCTTTTTTTTTTTTTTTTAGCAGTGAATCTGTGAATCCCAGCACCCAGCAAGAAGAGGCTTTCAAATGAAGCACAGAGCTGGGTTACCGTCATGTACTGAGAAGAGAAAGCTGGTCTTAGTGGTCAGTACCAATTCCGTAAGGATGATTTGAATTCAATATTGGAAAGGATTTATGTCGTCGGATTAGACGGCTGAAGTCATGACATACACCAATATGGTTAAATCATGCTCCTTTTATTACCCGAATAGCGACATTCTTATACTTTTCGTAGCATGCGGAAGCAGCACTGTAATTGCTGGCATGGCCAGTTGAAGCAACCAGCACGTGCTAATTCTACTGCGCTGATTGGGTCTGCATTACCCAGCATGCGTGATGCAAAGCATTCTGATATTGGTACTTAGTTTCTTCTTCTGCTTTCTTCCCATACTGGAGGAGCTGATTTTGCAAATTGCAACACTGCCTTAGTCCCTGTTTTTTACCCTCCAAGGTCAGTTCAGTAACATTCCCGCAGAACCTCCCCGCATTCCTCCCTGTAGCTTGGGTTGCTCATTTTCAGCACATCATGGCCTCCCTGCTGTTTCAAAAAATCCTCAACAGATTTAAAAGAAAAACATCCTTCAATCATATAAATTAATTAAAAATGAATAAAAAACATGACGGTGAAAGGCATTTTTTTTTGACAGGGGAAAATAATAAAGGCAATCAAGGCATGACTCGAAACAACTATATTTATATTTTTTCTTCATGTTTTTCTGATAGCAGTGATGCTTACATTGGTCCAATAGAAAAAATGGAAATGAATGCATAGAAGTAAAGGCTCCTACTGGAAAAGAGGTTGTAAAAGGGTGGGACATGTTCATACTGAATGAACCAGACAATTAAAAACACAGATTTGTCAAAGAACTGATCTATGAAAGCATAAATCATGTGGCAATTTTTAACAGTAGGATATAATTATATCATTAGAGGAATATATAATACTGTATTAAGAGAACAATGGATCTCAGCAAATTCAGGACTTGAGAACTTATTTTGAAGAAATATGCAAATAAAGAGGAAAAATAAATGGCAGAATCTGCTAAAAAAGCAACAGGATCAAAAATATGTTTTTTTTTCAGATCTATCATGGATAAAATAAATAATAATGTGCTAAAGAAAATACAATAGATCTTTAGATTGTAGGTCATTTGATATAATGCCATATGTAAAAATCTTTATTTGACATAAAGATGGGAATTAATACAAGCATTATAAACTAAAAAAAAAAAAAAAAAAGGTTCAAGATGAGATGACAACAGCCATACTGAAAGGAAAAAATACTGAATTACAAACAGAATAATTGTGAAAGGCCTAAGGAACATCTTGGGACTACAGCATTTAGCATTTCCTTAATGACCTTGGTACAAGTAGGAATATGCTTATGAAATCAGATAAGAAGAAAAAATTGTAAGATGCAACCAATGCAGAGGAGGAGTAATATTTAAAATTGGAACATTTGGATAATCTTGAAGACAGAATAACAGAAATGAAATGAAATTTATCAGTATAACATGTAAAAGTTGGACAGCAGTGGGACCCAGCACAAATAGTGAAAAGCCAGCATAGACTCTTAAGTGAAGCAAGCTCTGTTTCTAGGCTTTGCCTACAGCTGTGTAGAAACAACCTGTGTGACCTAGGAGATCAGCCAATTGCTATGTTAAGCTCTAGGACCCAATAATTTTTCATTGCAAGTGAGTACTATGGTTTAATAACAATCAATCCCTTAATTGGGTTTAAATTACCCACCTTCTAATTAAACTAAATGTTGCCTTGTTCCTGATTCTGTTTCTGAAGGAGAAGAACAGGAGATCCCAATGTACTTTTTCTGTCTTCTCATTACTTTCCATTTTTTCTGTTTCTCCCCTTGTTTTCTTGATTTCTAAAGCAAACGATTCCAGTCTTTTCATACCAAAGCTTTTTCAGCTTTACCATATTCATCATCTTTCTTAATTCCTCAAGATCTGGGTTATCCTCTAATCTTGATATTACTATCAAACAAATGATAAAACCCGAATCACCTTTCGTTACCTCATGTTTACATTCATTTCCATAGTGTTCTGCCTAACTTTTCTCCACATAATGTTGTTGTCATGGTTTTGGCTGGGATAGAGTTAATTTTCTTTGTAGAGGCTCACACAATGTTGTGTTTTGTTTTTTTGATGAAAATAGTGGTGATAACACACCGATGTTTTTCGTTGTTGCAGAGTAGCGCCTATACAGAGCCAAGGACTTTTTTGCTTCTCGTTCTGCCCTGCCAGCAAGGAGGCTGGGAGTGCACAAGAAGCTGGGAGGGGACACAGCCAGTACAGTTGACCCAGACTGACCAAAGAGATATCCCATACCACATGGCATTATGCTCAGCAATAAAAGCTGGGGGAAAGAAGGAGGAATGGGGGGACATTCAGGGTGATGGCGTTTGTCTTCCCAAGAAACCGTTACACGGGATGAGCCCTGCTTTCCTGGAAGTGGCTGAACACCTGCCTGCCCATGGGAAGTAGCGAATGAATTCCTGGTTTTGCTTTGCTTGCGCATACAGCTTTACCTAGTAAACTGCCTTTATCTTAATCCCTGACTTCTTGCACTTTTACCTTTCTGATTCTCTCCTCCATCCCACCTGGGGAGAGTGAGAGAGCGGCTGTGTGGTGCTAAGCTACCTACCAGGGTTAAAAGACAAAAAAAATCTAGCTATTACAAGTCTGCAAAGAAAGAAAAAAAGTCATGTAAAACTTCTTTATTAGACAGAGTTGCTGTGTTTTGACAAGATTTAGCCAAGTATGAAGAGAAATTGAGAAATAATTTGTGTTCTTTTTTTGTCAGTTGAGTTTAATTACGCTGAATAAGATGTCAGATAGTTTTACCTAATCATAGCATAAAACAAAACAATGTAAAAGTAATGAACTAAATTAATTAAATACACAAATTGCATTAGATTTGGCATCAATAAAGAACACAATCATATGTATGCATTTTTGGAGTTTTGTTTCCAATCTAGACATCCGGTACAAAGAGATTTTTTAAACCATTGGTGGTTTTTTTTTATGTTTCAGAACCTACTTGTCTTCTTTGCTTAATGCTTTCATTTAAATTATTATTGCAAATACAAGCATGATATCATGTGATCTGCACCCTACATTCTCATCATCTCAGCTTGCCAAATATTCTATATAAGTAAAAAAAAAACTTCTTTTTTTTTTGGTAGTGGCAGGCATGAAGACCAATCACATTCCTATTCCCTCCTGACAACCCTTACAAACCAAACAACAAAGAATCATTTTAAAGTATTGTTGTTTTTTGTGACAACCAGCATGAAATTTCAGAACCTCTACTGAAGGAAAACTTATCACAGTTTTGTCTTTCTAGAACATGCCTATTCCATGTTATTATAATTTACTTCCACATGGTGGTTTGACCTTGGCTGGCTACCAGATGCCCACCCAGCTCTTCTCTCACTCCCCCTCCTCCTAAGTTAAGATATACACAGGGAGCTCACTTACCAATTATCATCACAGGCGAAACAGAGCTGGGGGAAAATTAATTTATTTTGTGGCCAACTAAAATAGAGTAGGATGGTGAGAAACAAAGGGAAAAACAACAACAACAACAACAAAATGCCTCCCTCCCCCTCCTTCCCAGGCTCAAGTTCACTCCTTCATTCCCAATGCCTCTACCTCCTCTCCACGAGTGGCACAGGTGGATGGGGAACGGGAGTTGTGGTCAGTCTATAACAGCTCCTCTCTGCTGCTCCTTCCTCTTCACACTTCTCCCCTGCTCCAGTATGGGTCCTCCATGGGCTGCAGGGGGCCAGCCTGCTTCACCACAGTCTTCTCCACGGGCTGCAAGAGAATTTCTTCTCCACCACCTGGAGTATCTCCTCCCCCTCCTTCTTCTCTCACTTCAGTGTTCACAGGGTGGTTTCTCTCTCTCTCACCTGCTCCACAGCATTCTCACCCCTTTCTTACAAAGGCTTTCTCTGAGGTGCCACGACCTTGGCCGCCGGGCCCAGCAGTGCCCTGCAGTGGGGCCGCTGGAGCCAGCTGGCACTGGCTGTGTCTGGCATGGGGCAGCCCCAGCCCCGCCTCACAGAGGCCCTGCAGCCCCCTGCCAGCACCTGGGCACCTGCACCCAGTACACTTGAAATGGCACTTTTAAAAGAGAAATTTCACTTGATATAATAGTGGGTTTGGTTTAGACCATTAAGGAAGCTGTGGCTTCCTTAATCTTGATATGAATAGATTACATTTCAGTCCTTTTCTATAACCTGTGGATTATAGTTAAGGATTTCTAGTGAGTTCATTAGAGCTGTGTGACAAATCTTTACATTTCAGGCATCCATCTTCACTTTCATGGCAGCTGTTCAAATATTCAGGTCTCAATTTTTCATGCTTCCTTAAATACAGTTCAGTACTGAAAAGGAGTGTGAAAATATAAGGTCAATGATGAAAAATTACTTCACGAGGTGACACCTTTGGAACGGTTTTTTTAGAGGGGAAAAAAAAAAAAACTGATGAAAGTTTAAGGGCCTTGTAAGAACTGGCATGCATTATACACAGACATGTGCATACACACAGAGATACATATGTATGTTGCATCTTTTCATGGCTTTCCCTGCTGGACACAGTGGTTGAACTTATAAGCAGTGGTTGAACTGAAACCCAAATATCCATTCAGACCTCCATTAGTGTGGTGACAGAATACTGCTTTGCAATTAGGTGTCACCAAAGGATGGAGCATCTTGTTCCTGGTGAACGGCTGTCTGCCTGCTGAGGTGTTAATTGACAGACTGCCTACTGTTCTTAGAGGAGAAGCAAGATGCTGAACAGGTGCTGGATTATTTCTGTCACCAATAGAGGTTTGAGGGGCTCTGGCAACATACCTGTGAAAATCTTGTATTTCAGCAATTCAAGAATAAAGAAAACAGATGATCATTCTGCCTAATGTCTTTAATTTATAGTACATTCTCCACCATATCCACCGTCAATAGCATCATAATAGCATTACAATTTTTTGCTGAATCTGACAAGTTTGCCAGACCTAGTAATTTCAGATCTGTGTACCTTCATTATGTATAGAGATGTACATATATAATTATATTAGTGCTACTCGGTTTCTTCTCCACCTGTCATTTGTGCCTATTCTCCAGACATCATACAATAGCTCTAATCCTTATAATAGTTCTTAGAGGGCATCTGCTTACACCAATAACATTTGAAATCCCTGGTGTTTTAGGTGGACGCTTAGAGCTTCCCCATATAAAACTCATGTAACTTTTCCTCCCCTTTCAGAAAGAAAATATAACAATTTAGCTAAATCAGTTCCTAAAGTGATTTAAACTAGTGCAATTGCTGGTATAGATGCTCTTAAATTGGCTTAAGGGTGTCTAATATTGATGTATCTCATTCATTTTGATCTAAAATTAAATCCTTTTAAATTGGCTCAAATTCTTTGTATACACCATTGCCTCGAGTCTAGCAGTTTAAATTGAATTTCATGCTGCAAGGTCAATGGGCTTCAAAGAAGTTAGGACGTATAATGACACAGCTATTTTAGAAATTACTTCACAGGGCCTATGAATCAACAACTGTAAAAAATAAGCAGAAGTTTTCAATAGATGCAAATAGCTAGACTTTCTGAAGATACATTCTGAAGATAGGGGATACAATTTTTAACATTTTGAGTGAACAAGGATGGTGATATACATGGCACAAAATTTTTAGAAAATCATGGCAAAACCTGAATATATGCTGTGCATCTTTGCAGTCTTGCTCCAATTTCAAGCTCAAATTTGTCTGCTGATTATTGCTATGCCAATCAGGTTTGGCAAAATACTGGGAATAAGGATATGTATGGCCATCTGTAAGAAAAGGTTCCAGTTCATCCAAATTTCTAGTCTCCATTACATGCAAGACAAAAATACCTGTGTCTCTCTTGGCTGCAGAACCAGCAAAATTACAGGTGAGAGAATGGACGTATGAATACAAAATTTTCAAATTCCCTTTTCCCAGAGCCAATGACAATTATTTTTTTATCCACACATAGAAGTCAATAGTCTTTCTACCCTTTTGCTGTGCATCTCTGCTGCCAGCTGACTCAAAATTGTTATTACATTCAGTGATACTCATGAACGTATACAGCCCACTTTGAAGACTTCTTCAATAATGCAGGCTGGGACTAGAATAGGAAGAAATACCTTGAATGAAATAGGGGAAAGCAGAAAGGGGAAATTATATAGTAATAGCCTGAAATCCGACTGTTACTTCAGATATTGAAGCTTCTTGCCATTATCAATTTCAGCTTGACAAAATTTGCTGTTTACTCTCCAGTTAACACTGACCAATTTGCTGCTGAAAAAATGCTGCTGCTTTCTTTGATTTTGGGTTCAGCATGTTCCTGCTAGATTTGGACTGAGATGGAAAGCACAAAACCTCTCTGTCTGGCACAGGCTCCTTTGCTTACAGTCCCAGCAGCTTTGTTTCATTCTTCCGCATAAATGGAATTTAAAATATAAAAAATGATTTTCCTAATGGATATTCTGAAAGGCCTATGTAAATCAAGGTGCTTTTTGACTATGTAGAGATACAGTCCAAACAATAGCAGTTGCTATGGAAGCAGAGCAGAGTGCTTTATGCAGACATGAAGAAAGAGGAATGGAGAAGGATTGTGTGTAGTGGGCAAATCCAGTACAGATTGGCATAAACATAGATTGGCTCTAAGCATAATGTTAGGTCCCCAAAATATACTGTGGTAAGTCATATGTATACATCAGAGGATACAGAAGTTTATATTTAACTGAGTTCCGTTTATTTACTCATAAGAAATTTATGGTCACCAGGCGGCTCATTAGCATTGATTTTCATAGTTCCCACTGTGAATTAATGTGTCCTTGATATAGGAAATTACACAGAGTTGATACTCAGAGTAGATGGCTAGTTGGAATGATTCCATGTATATTTAGTGGATTTGTATTATCTTTTGTGGGGTAGCCAGACAAAAGATCCAGCTTTCCTGAATGATAGCAACAACAACATTATTAAAAAATAATGCAGGCATACATTAACGCAGTAATGAGACCACCAACGTTGTTTAAAATTCTAAGGTCAAAAAGGGACATTTGTAGACCAAGGAACAAGTCAGCCCAAGAAAGATCAAATGACATTATATTTCCTTCAGCAAAACATAAAAGGTCTATAATTACTTTCAACTCACCAAGGCAGCCTGTAACATGTACATGTACCTTTCCAGTGTGAAGTAGAGGGAGGTTTCTTTGGCAAGGAAGTTTTCTTTTGTTGTTGGCTTTTGTTTGTTTGCTTTTTGTTATTATTTTCAAAATGGATTTAGAAAGGGTTTGGGGATTTACTTATGTGCAGGTTGTCTAGGCAATAGTTTAGTTCCATGGGGCAGAAGACCTTACAAAGACTAGCAGCTAGATTATTTTTTGTTCATTTAACATAACCTGTTCATTTCCTTCAATCATGTTATTTCTATGAAGGAATCTTTAAAAATGGTCATTTCACTCATACAAAAGAATCAGATATAGTAACCTGGCAGCACAGTTAATTGACCTTGTTACATATTTTTCCTTTCTATATTCCTATATTACATCCTTCAGTGAAATTATTACATTAGGCTCCTATTAAGCTGCCCTTGGAGCTTACCAATCCATGAAAAATTCACCTGTTCCCTCTTCAGTTTTCTCACTTTTTGATACTAATTGGGTTTTGGACTTTTATTCAACTTGAAATACAAATTTGCTTTAAAGGTAAAGTTCCTTCAGGAACTGTATTGTAACCATCTTCTTCCTGCTCCAGCACACCAACATATGCTGACATTGTCTGGATAGCCCTGATCCCACAAAGAATGATTTTGAAGCATGTGAAGCACTTGTATGAAAAGCATGGACAGATAATTTCAGGCAGATGACATAAGATACTATTACTTATTAGTTGCAAGCTTTAGCTGGGGCAACTTACTGCATATCCAGAATAGTCTGACAGTGCCTCCATGGTGGAACATATTGGACTGCTAGGAACCCCACTGCTTTCAACACTATCTCCTTAGCCTTTGAGTCCATGAAGAATTTATAAACAAGTCAGTGTTGAATAGCTAACACGTTAATATGAATTTATTAATTAATATACAAGCTCACCAACTTTCTACAAGCTTGTGTGTTTAACCCAGAGTCAGTCAAAAGAATCTGTCTTTCATTTTGTTTGTCTACTTAGTCTGAAGATATTCAGACTGTATAGAAATATTTCATTCTACATTTTATCTGTAATACATATCAATTTTAAAACCTGTATTTTTTCAAAGTGTCTGGGTCCTGAAATGATTACTGCCAGAATAATAAATAGGAAATATGTCAATGTACTGTAGTTTACCTTCAGCATCTATCAATATCCTTGAAATAATGACAAAAAAAATAATATCCATTGTCAAGATTTTTTCTAACTCTCCTGTCATTGAGTGACAGGCTAAAGTGACATTTTTTAGGCAAAGCAGTCACTTTGAGCCTGACAGAATTTGTTATTTTAGTCAGTAGTCATTCAGTATTGATAAAGATTGAGGAAATCACAGAAGTGCTAGCTTGACAAAATTTGAGACAATATCAGATCTAGAATTAATCAGCCGATAAACTAGCAAAATGATTAAGTTCTTTCCATTTACAGAAGGGTTAACTAGTTAACAGTTGTGCAAAGGGGAACATGCTTTTTTGTTTGTTTAGAAAAAATCCAGACAATGCAAATGGTGCTAATGATAAGAGAGAACATTTCCCTCCTTCCTCTGTAGATCTCTAAGGGATGATGCACTTTCTCCGACAGAAAATTCCCCAACTCAGCCAATAGTTTCACACATAAATTAGACTGGAACAAGCCAACTCTACCACTAGAAGAAGCAGTCCTTCTTGATTATTTATCGTAATGTTTCTCGACCCTTAATTTCTTCTAGAGCAATGAGCTCCATAGGCTTATTCTTCTCTTTCTTCTTTCTTCTTTTTTTCCCCTGAAGTGAAAGATATATGGATGTATATATGTTAATATATGCACGCTAGTTCTTACAAAATCCTTAACTACATTTTAACTGAGTTTTGGCATGAATAGTTGTCATGGTTTTGGCTGGGATAGAGTTAATTTTCTTCATAGAGGCTCACACAATGCTGTGTTTTGGATTTTTGATGAAAATAGTGGCGATGGTTTTGGTTGTTGCAGAGCAGTGTTTACATAGAGCCAAGGACTTTTTTGCTTCTTCTGCTGTCCTGTCAGTGAGGAGGCTGGGGGTGCACAAGGAGCTGGCAGGAGATATAGCCAGGGCAGGTGACCCAGACTGACCAAAGAGATATTCCACACCATA
>VXAL01019929.1:694-39547 GCA_013399475.1 Chauna torquata
CCCCGATGGCAGAGCACCCCCAGGGTGGAGACGGGCTGATGGAGGGGCTTACAGCCCCCGAGCTTCACTGAGGCCCCCCCCGGCCACCCTGTGTCCCCCCCCCAGCGCTCCACGCTGGCTTCGAGGAGGTGGAGCGGGAGCTGCCCGGAGCCGAGGACCTGGACGGGGCAGCGCGGGCGTTGATGCGGCTGCAGGACGTCTACGCGCTCAGCGTCAAGGGCATGGCCAACGGCGTCTTCCAGCCCACCGGCACCGGCCGCCCGCCCCTCTACAGCCCCGGCCGGCGCGTCTCGCTCTCCGCCGACGACTGCTTCCACGTGGGCAAGGTGAGGGCAAGCACGGCGGCCCCGTCCCCATCGTTCCACGCCAGGACGATGCTGCCGTGGAGCCGCGTTGAGTTTTTCCCCTTCCCGCACGGAGGCGAAGGGGCCCCTGTGAGTCAGCCCGCAGGCATCCCGTGGCTCTCGCCCAAATCGTGGGGTTTCTCGCTGCCTCGTGGCTCGGGGAAGGGAAGAGCTGAGCTGATGGCTCGTCCCAGCGCCCCGGTCCGGTCCGGTGCTGGTCCAGCACTCGGTGCTGCAGGGAGGGTCTCCGGATCCTCGTCCAGGGGCGAAAGTGGGTCCGGGGGCCCCTGGGAGGGAATTTGGGCATTTTGGTAGAGACCGAGACGTTTTCAGGGCGGAGTCCCCACCACAGAGCCGGGACTGAGTCACGAAGCGTGGGATGGGATGGGGCAAGGGGGGTGGGAGAGGATGGGATGAGCTGGGATGAACTGGAGGTGGGGATGGGGAGGTAGATGGGGATGGGATGGGATGGGATGGGCATGATGATGAGGATAGAAGGGAATAGGGATGGGGATGAGGAAGGGACTGGATGTGACTAGATGGATGGGAATTGGGATGGGATGGGATGAGATGGGATGGGATGGGAAGGGAAGGGATAGAACAAGATGTGTTGGGATGGGGATGTCATGGGATGGGAAAGGAATAGGATGGGACAGGAGTGGAGGGGCTGGGGATGAGGATGGGATGGGACGGGGACAGGACACTGGCCAGGATGAGCAGCCAGCAGCTCCGAGCACCGGCTGCGCTGCCTCGCAGGTGGCCTATGACACGGGCGACTACTACCACTCCATCGCGTGGCTGGAGGAGGCCGTCAGCCGCTTCCGCCTCTCCTACGGCAGCTGGAACCCGGAGGAGGAGCGGGGCAGCCTGGAGGACGCGCTGGACCACCTCGCCTTCTCCTACTTCATGGTACGGCCACCAGACCCCATCCCCAGCACCACGGGGCCGAACCGTGGGCACGGGGATGCTCACCCATTTCCTGCTCCCAACCAGGCTGGAAACATCTCCCACGCCTTGACGCTCTCCAAGGAGTTTCTCCTCTATGGTACGGGGGCCAAGCTCAGAAGTGGTCCCAGGGAGTTGGGGAAAGGTTTGGGGGCATCCCCATCACCTCTGCATGGCACCAGCCTCGCTCACCCCATTTTTTTCATCCCCACCTGGGGCATGGTTGGGGTAGCTCTCCAAGGACCGAAGCCAAGGAGGGAGGTGATGGGGAACGTGGGGCTTTGGGTGACGCCTCCTCTCTGGCAGACCCCAGTAACCAGAGGGTGACAAGGAACGTAGCCAAGTACGAGAAGCTGCTGGCGACAGGGGGGGACCGTGCGGGGGGACCCCTGCAGCGCCCCAACGTCACCCACCTGCAGAACCGGGACGCCTACGAGGAGCTGTGCCAGAGCCTGGGGGCGCAGGTAGGGCCGGCAGTGGGGTGCCATGGGGTGCCATGGCNGGCAGCCCCTACCTCCTGCTCCAGCCCGCCAAGAAGGAGACGCTCCGGCTCCGGCCCTACGTCGCTCTGTACCACGACTTCGTCAGCGACGCCGAGGCCGAGACCATCAAGGGGCTGGCGGGGCCCTGGGTGAGCGGCTGGGGGGGACGGGGATGCTGTCCCCAGGGATGTCCCCCTCCCGGAGGAGGATGCCCCCAGGGCTGGTGGTCCACGCACCGCCCTGAGGATGCAAAAATAACGAGATCTTGCTCAGCCAGCGCTTCCTGCGGGGTGGGGAGCCCCGCTCGGCTCCATCCTTGCTGCCGTTGAGCCCACCAAAGGTTTTGGGGACAAACCGGGTCCTTGCACGCACGTAACCTCCGTCCCAGCCGGGCTTGGACCGGTGACAGCCGGCTGCGCTGCATGGCCAGCATAGTGCCCCCACCACCCCGAGGGGACACCTCGGGGTGGGGATGTTTGGCCACCAACTGGCATAAGCACCCCAGTTTGGTCCCCGAGTGGAGGCCCTGCTTGGCGCAGGGGTCCCCAGCTTGGGGGTGGCCCCGTCTGCAGCAACGTCCCCTCCCCGTGTCCCCTACAGCTGCAGCGGTCCGTGGTGGCCTCCGGGGAGAAGCAGCAGAAAGCTGAGTACCGGATAAGTAAGAGGTAGGAGCCACCTCGTCCCCTGTCCCCCAACAGGACCGATGTGTCCCCACTGCCACCGGGAGCCTTTGGTCCTCAGTCTGCTCCCAAACGAAGCCGGGGGGGCTGAGGGTGGGTGTCCCCACAGCGCCTGGCTGAAGGACACGGCCGACCCCGTGGTGCGGGCGCTGGAGCTGCGCATGGCGGCCGTCACCGGCCTGGACCTGCGGCCACCCTACGCCGAGTACCTGCAGGTGGTCAACTACGGGCTGGGTGGCCACTACGAGCCACACTTCGACCACGCCACGGTCAGGAGGGCTTGGGGGGGTCCTGGGGTGGTCACCAGGGTGGTCCTATGGGCACTCCTGGGATGGTCACTGGGGTGGTCACTGGGATGGTCCTTGGGTGTTCCCGGGATGGACGTGGGTGGTCCCTAGGATGGTCCCCATGGTGCTTCTGGGATGGTGCCTTGGGAGGGAGGTCCCCGAGGGTGGCCCCGTGGTGTTCCCTGGGACGGTGCCTGGAACAGACCCTGGAGCGGTCCCTACGAAGGGAGAGAGGAATGAGGGGAGGTGAGAAGAGAGGAAGGAAGGAGAAAGAGAAAGCGAAGAGAGGAGTGGGAGGGAAGGAGAGGGAGGGACCTCCCTGGGGACAGCTCAGAGCCATGGGGTCTGTTCGGGCACGAGGAGCATCTGGGCTGAGCG
This sequence comes from Chauna torquata, assembly GCA_013399475.1. Taxonomy (NCBI): domain Eukaryota; kingdom Metazoa; phylum Chordata; class Aves; order Anseriformes; family Anhimidae; genus Chauna; species Chauna torquata. The sequence continues at coordinate 3,811 of VXAL01019929.1, forward strand.
GTGGCAGTGCAGGACTGACCATCTCCGCCTCCCCACTCTTGGGGCAGTCCAGGAAAAGCCCGCTTTACAGAATGAAGTCCGGCAACAGGATCGCCACGGTCATGATCTATGTGAGTCCCCCTGTTTTGGGCTGAGATTGCATCTGCGTGGTCATCAGTAGGGTTCAGAGTGAACGTGGTTTCAGATGGGTGAGGGCAGCCCTGAATCAGACTGTGGCAGGGCATTAAACGAAAACCCAGCATCGGCGGAGTATTTCTGAGCTTGTGCCATGCTGTAGTGAGGAAAGCACGTCAGGAGGAACAGGGGAGGGTTCGTGCCTCAGTTTCCCCATTGCAAAGCAGTTGTATCTCACGGGGCGGGGGAGGGCGAGGGCCATGGCTCACATTTTTGCTCCTTTTCCAGCTGAGTGCGGTGGAGGCTGGAGGCTCCACCGCCTTTATCTACGCCAACTTCAGTGTGCCCGTGGTTAAGGTGAGGGGAACCCGCACGAGCCCCCGGGAGCGGGGAAGGGGGGGACACAGCTCTCCCACGTCTCATCTCTCGCAGCGAGTCACAGCTGAGCCTGTCCCAACACCAAACCCTGACCTGCAGCTCCCTGAGCTGTTTCGGGGTGCCAAAGCCCGGCCCTGGGGCTCCTGGCTCCAACCTAGGGCTGTCTAACCCCAGTTCTGGGGGGTGAGCTTTGTTTTAGGGGTGCCAAACCCCAATCCCACAGCTCCCAGCTCTGAGTTGGGGTGCCAAACCCCAGCCCTAGAGCTCCAGACTGTTTTGGGGTGCTGATCCTTAACCCTGGAGCTCACCTGTGTGTTTTAGGATGCCAAAATCCAACCTCAGGGCTCCCAGTCTGTTTCGGGGTGACAAAACCCATCCCTGGGGCTCCCAGCTCTCTTCCAGAGATGCCAAAACCTCAACCTCAAGGCTCCGAGCTTTGTTTTAGGGCTGCCAAACCCCAGCTCTTGGGATCCTGGCTCAGTCTTAGGGTACCAAACCCCAATTCTGGGGGCCCTGGTTCTGTTTTGGGGTGCCAAACCCAGGGCTGTGCCCCCTCTCTGCTCCACAGAACGCAGCCCTGTTCTGGTGGAACCTGCGGAGGAACGGTGATGGAGACGCGGACACCTTGCATGCCGGCTGCCCCGTCCTGGCTGGGGACAAGTGGGGTGAGAGACAGCGCCTGGTGGCACCCCAGGGTGATGCGGGGTTGGAGGGACAGCTCCGCCAGTGGGCAGGCGAGAACCGCTGGGAACAGAAAAAATCCTGGATAACAGGAAAAAAATGTCACCGATATTGGAACAGGGGGGAGCGTCCCCTTGGGGTGCACAGGGGACAGAGGCAGACGGGGTCCTTGTCCCTTCCAGTGGCGAACAAGTGGATCCATGAGTACGGGCAGGAGTTTCGGCGGCCGTGCAGCCGTGATCCCCGGGACTGAGCGACGGCGCGGGCTCAAGGATGCAGCTCCTGGCCTGGATGCTGTCATTGTCACCGCAGCGGGGGAAAGCCACCCCAGCGGGGTTTATCCCGGAGGGAAGGGGCTGGCAGTGCCAGTGACCGGGTGCTACCGGGGGGAGGATGCGCTTGCTCAGCCGTGGCTTCCCTCCGAGCCCAATCTGGTGAAAATAAAATGGAAGGAGACCAAACTGGAGTCTGGGAGAAACACCTCGGTGTGGCATTAGGACACTGGGCTTCCCAGCAGGAAGGTGGCGAGACTCGGCAGCAGGCCTGCCACACGCCCAGCCAGCTCTGCCCTGGCACAGCCCTGAGGGGACAAGGGACAGACCGCGACCCCTCCACCCTGTGACATTAGCGCTCCTGGTCCTGCCAGGTGCCTTGGGCTCAGCCCCACGGGGACGCACCCCAGAGAGCATCCCACGCTGCACGCCCCCAGGCTCGGCCCCCTCAGGCAGGGCTGGGGTGTACGTGTGGGTGTGGGAGTGCACACGCGTAGGATGGTGCGTGTGTGCGTACGTGTGTCTGTCTGTATGCCCCATACCCGATGCCCGCCTTGACCCTACACGCACCCTGCCTCCAGCCCGATAAAAAGTCTCTCTTCTAAAAGGACCGGCAGTCAGTGATGTGGCATTCCAATGGCAATCAGTATGCTTCAGAGTGAACAAAGCAGTCATACAGGACCAGAGCAAAGACACAACACTACCCTTACTCAGAGGAACCTGCCGCAGTGCCCGGCTGCGCCTCAGAGCTGACTGCGTGACCCTGTGCTCCGCTGTGGTGCCGGGGTACCATGCGGAGAGCAGCACAGGCCATCTCTCCTCTGCCTGCATCACCCAGGGAGGAGGTTTTTTTGTAGAGCAACTGCTGTAAGAGGGATCCTGGTGACAGAGAAAGCAGCAGGGGCAGCTCAGAGGTGTGAGTACAGCAGGGCCGGTGCAGCAGCTGCTGCCGTCCGGCCTCCCTGGCCCCCAGCCCGCCCTCGTCAGCCCCGTTCCCCCAGGGCACCGCAGACAAGCTCCCTTTCTGCAGCCGACCGCAGCTCCAACGTGACTGGAAGGCAAAGGAGGCGGCCGGGCTCCCCAGCAGCACCTGGAGATCGGGCAGGGACCCCATGCCGCTCACGCTCGCTTTCCCTGTGCGTTTCAGACAGGACAGCCCAGTGACGGTCACAGGCAGATGAAGTGATGCTCAATTTGGGGAGGTTGGGGTCAGCCCCTGCCTGCACAGAAACTCCCCGACGTGCCTGGAAGAGGTTAAAGGGCTCCCCCGGCGCATGGGCTCCGTTAAGCCTCCTTGCATGCAAAAGAGCCTACAAAACTTCAGACCGCACTGCCCCAAATTCCTGCTCTTGAGATGGGAACTGCAACCCAAGCACTCAGGGTGTTAAAAAACACATGGTCCAACACAGCACAGGTTAGTGAACAGCCAGAGCACCACGTTTTATTACTTTCAGATGTTTCTGTACATGTGGGAGCAATCAGTCATGGAGGGGAGGGGAAAAGCGCAAGCTGTGGCTAAAGCACACACCCCCCTCGCCACATCGGAGCACACAGAAAGGATGTGGGGACATTTCAGAGGACAAGAGGCTTCCATGAGTCACCAGAAAAACCCAACGCGTCGATCTCACCACTGAGATGGTCCAAGAACGGTCAGATCTACACCCTTCCTCCACAGGCTACAAGGAGACAGGAGTTCCTAACCGAGGCTTTGCACAAATGCTTTATTTGGAGGCAAGAGAAACAGACACCAAACAAGATACTAACAGGATGAGGCTGACACAGGACACAGCGCGCAGTCTCCAGAGAGCCGGCGGACACATACACATTTTCCTTTTGGAAACAACAGCAAATGATAAGAGGTCACCTGGGAGCTACACCCGGCCAGACTGGAAATACTTAAATCAGCCAAGCATCTGACGGCAAAGCTCGGAGCAAGAACCCAAGCAGGGTTCCACAGGTTTCGGCTGCTTTGTGGACACGGTGCTGAGCGCGCAGCGTTGCTGGAGGAGCGTGGGGGCGATCAGGCCTGTCCCAGGCAGACAGCACAGCCAAAGCAGGCAGGTTTGGGCTGCTGCCAGCACAAACTGGCACTTCCAGCTCGTGAGCAGAGCGCCAGGCTCACAGACGGGTGCTGTAATGCACCAGGGCCAAGTTTATTTGGAAATGGCAGCATGGGGCTGGTTGGCAAACTGCTTTTTGACCTTACCGAAAAGATCTAAGTCTAGATTTTCAGGAGCACTAAGCACCAGTTAAAACCACTAGGTTTGCCAGATACATCTGATCTCTCTCCCAGGCCCTTCCACTCCCAAGATAAAAGGCAGCAGAGGAGGGGAGGAGAAACGTCAGTGCTAAAGTCGAGGCCGTGCAAATCATTAGCCCAAGGCTATTTGGGCTCTCGTGCTCCAACACCTGCCCTGTGCTCCCCTGTTCACTGAAGGCCTGCTGAGTGTGGCAGCGGACCGGCGAAGTTTTTGAAGTCCCGCTGTCACGGCATGGCCACACTGGAGCAGAAAGCCAAGCAGCTGTGCCCTACTGCGATCGCTCAGCCATGCCCTGCAGAGACAGGAAAAGCCAGAAGGTTCACTCCAAGCTGAAGTGACACGCGGGTGAGAAGCAGGGCTGGAACAAGCTGTCTCAAGTCACCCAGTCCTTTCCTCTGCCAAAAGGGAAAATATCACCCACAGCTACGTGATCTCCGAAATCCCACTGTGAGACTCTGGAGGAGGAAACCCAGCGGGGCTCGGGGGTCTCCACAGCTGTAAGGACAGCCCGCGGACCGTGGCAGCACTGCTCTGCACTTTCACTCTTTACCAACAGTGCTGATTTCTTTAGAGGGTGTCTCAGTTGCACAGAAACTGACCTCCAGTTGCAATAAGCATCAGTATTTTTAATTGGCTTTGGTATAATCTCCTACCCGCTTTGCTTCTGAAGGCGTGTGACAAGGGCAGGCTGAGCGGAAAAGACCGAAAGACAAAGCTCAAAAGAAAAGCAAGCTCCATACAGCAACGCGATGCGGCAGCCACTTCAACGCAAAGTCCGGCCTTTCAGCTGCACGTGTCACCCCCTAAATTTCAAAATGCCCGCACGGAGGAACAGCCATTCAGACTTACACATGTGCAAAGATGTTCACTCAGGCAATGCGTTCACAGGATCTGTATTCAAAGCAAAACTGCACAATTTGGCAATACGGGAAACATCTTTCTCCAACAGTCCCAATGCTCCTGGAATCTACAAGTCACCGAGGGTTTTGTCTGATGCATATAAACCCCAGAGCTGGCAAAACCCATCCCAGGTCTGATTTGAAAAATTTAAGAAGTCAACCCTTAAACAAACCAGTCTCCCAAACCACATTTTCTGCTCCTGCCAAAAGCCTTCGGATTTTCCATTGTGAAAGTTTCCACTGATCCTCGGTCCAACAACTGGAACGACGGCAAGAGAGATTTCTAAACAATCAAAAGCTCCAGCATAAAATCAGTATCCTTTCAATTCAGCCTCCTCAAACTATCTGCTTTTACATAAACAGTAAAATGCTGAAGGCTGTGAAAAAAATGCAGTGAAGAGCTGGCAGCTGAGGGGGAATTTTCTACATTTCTCTATTTTAAATGAGTGAAGGAGAATGCTTCTCTCTGCAGTTACTTTTACCATTTTCTGTGCTATCCTTCAACTAAATACCATTTATCTCTGCCTGTCGCTTCTTCCTCCCAGAAAAAGAAGAAATTACAACGGACAGAAATTTTTCAGACAAAAGTAGACTCTAAAAAACGTTCGCAATTCGACACAGCAGGAGGGATCCCCACTCCACCCACCCCGCTATTGCTGCTGTCCCCGTACTACCTGTTCTGAAGCCAGCACTATGCCAGTCCCCAAATGGGTATGACGCCAGTCCCCAAATTCTGCGACATCAGGACCAAGAGCTTGGCATGGAGCAATGCCACATTAAGTAGCCTGTTGAAATATTTATTTTTCATTCACTTCTCATATGTTAACAGCAAAATGTAATTCTGAGGAGCCCACAGTATCCAGAAACAGTTGTTTGATTTCCAAGTGGCACTTATACAGAATACCAAACTGATTTTCTTCTGCTTTCCATGGAATTTTTTCAAGATCTCTCAAACCATAATAGCAAACGAAAGGGATAACACAAGATGCAAACACGAGGAGTTACCTCAACAAATCACTGAAAGCCAGATCCTCCAGGTTACTGAAGCACAGAGGAATGCAGCTTTACCAAGATCATTCATGAGTCTGACAACAGACACATGCTTCATTTTCTCCTGAAGCGAGACTCTGGGCACACACTGTATTATTTTAGTCTCCAACAATTTGAGCACAAGAATAACGTGGAAAGGACTGAGAATTTTGCCAATCTTCAGGATACATCTGGAGAAAGTGATATTTAGCATCTCAGCTACTGAAGGTTCATTTAATCCATCAGCAACTAAACCAGGGCTGGTCGTTACATCACAGGCACAGTAATTAACACGGCAACTTACAGAGAGAAATGCCACAAGCCAGCAATTGCTCTTGTAACACCTGAGTGCCAATGGCCCAGGAGAGAGCAGAGTGCTCTGGAATTAGGCTTTCTCGCCTCTAATTCATGCATTTCCTGCCCTGATGTGGTGGGGGAGGGACACAGCATAAGGCCACGACTGCTGTGTCCTGGGCTCACACGTGAACAAGTCAGACGAGAAGAGCAGCCCTCCATCAGAGTAAATCTCCACGTTTAGCCGGCTTTACCAGCTCTTCACACTGCTTCCCTTTGCCCCACCTGCACCTCAAAAACGCCAGGAATGCATTATGGCTCTATACACCCAGCAGCCCATTGCAGCTCCCAAGATCAGGCCAGTAACAGAACTATGCCTCAGCAAAACAGCATTAAAATACTGCTTTCATCATACAGCATGAAAGGGTTACGGACATAAGGCAAATAAAATAAGATTTCAGACAGCCACCAGCAATATACCAAGAAAAACTGCTTCGATACATGCCAGCTCTTATGCTCAAGAGCAATACTTAGGAGAGGTGAAAGCAACCTGATGAACTGCCTGTGGATAATTAACCCTGAAGAAAAGTTCTCCATGGAACTACTGATTTACATGGAAATATGGAAAGCAGGCAGTGAAACAATCTAGAAAGTGACAGTGAAAATGAGGTCTTTCCTCCGGTACTGGGGGAACATATCACAGCAATCAGCTGCCTGCACCTCTGCATCAACATTAGCGGGATTGACTCCAAGCTCTTCCAGGATTTTATCTACTGCACTTCTTGCATCTTTTTCATCCCAAAGATGCTGATCTCTGCTCAGTCATGTGCAGCAGCTACACAAAGGGAAGCATAAACACATTCCAGAGGCAGAGAACAGCCAAACAGGCAAACTGCCTGTTATTCAGGCTATTTTTCTCAGTAAGAACTTGAAACAAATGTTAAGAAAGCTGCAAGACTGAAATGGAGCTCATGGTTCCCCCTCACCTTTTTGTTTTACAGTCCAAATTTGCACAGGAAAGTAGCATCAGACTCCTGCCACAGCTTAACCCGTAAGGCTGACATTGGTGAGATGAAACTTGAGCTCCCAACGAAGCTGATTCCTCCTCTGCTTTAGGGGGACAAAAAAAAAAAAAAAAAGTATCTGTAAAAAACAAACCTAAGGGGTACTTCAAAGACAATCAGACGATTCCACGGAGAAATCCTGAAGCCTTTGGATATGCTGCAATGCCCTCAGTGGATCTGGACTGCCAACAGCCCCTTTGCAGATGGGTCCAAGAAAGCCTGAGAACTGACGAAGATGGGTATGGCTGACTACTTGGGATTTTAGGAGGTCTTTCCTTGTGGCAGCAGAGAGGAGCCCACTTTCCAAGGGTCTGAAGAGCTTTTCATGGTCTTCAATACAAGCTGCTTCCCAGCAAGGAAGTCCCTAAGCATTTACACATTCTGGAGAACTAGTTCTATGGGATGAATCTCACACCAGCTTCTCACTGCTGCTGAATTGGAGAGATGAACAGATATGGGATACATCACAGTGGCCTCTGGTGCAGTTTATTTACAACATGACTCAGTGCTGGAGAACACCGGGGTATTAACAAGCAGGAAACACACTAGGAGGGAAAAAGGAGAGCAGAAAAAAGGTCACATATTAAAAATCAAGGTATTCTCTGAAGACATTTGGCTGTGCAACACCCTAAATTTGGTTTATTATCTAAAGTAAAACAGCCAAAAAGAGCCTATCATGTAGGTTAAAATCAGCACCAATGCATCCAACGATAACTTGTATGCTACGTAACAGGGAGAAGCACAAAGCCTTAAGATATTGCTGTCAATGGCTTAAGGACACAGGAATGCTAGCAAGCCACCTCACTTCCTCCAAGCCTCCTGTTTTAAAGCTGCTGTTGCTATAATCGTAAGAGCAGAAGCAACAGGCTAGCGCCTTCAAAGGCTCACAGAGATAGCACAGGCTGCCAAATACCCGGTCAGGATTCAAAACTACGACGACGTACAGCCCTTTGGTCTTCTCCCTCTTATTTATATATCACCCTACATCATTTCCTGTCATTGAATTTAAAATATGCAGTCCACAGCCCTACAATTCTACCGTTTCATCCCTAAAGGCACAGAATAAAGGGGAAAAAGAAAGAGATCATTCAGCAATACCCCTTCAGTATTGCCAGCCCTACAGCATTACACATTTTGAAGGTTAGAGCTTCTGTTGAAGAATTCTTAGCTAAAAGCAGGAAGATTTTTCAGGACTGCTCAAACCTGAAAGATGATCTTGAAACAGCTTAGTACCTTCTGTGAGCATGGCCTAATCATTGCTGTAGTTATTACCTCTACGACACTGTAACTAAGACCTTAGGAGTTTTTCCAAGCAACCTGATCACAACCTACTCTCCTTGCTGTATGGCTCTGTATGCCAGAGGCCTAGCTTCTATAGTTCGTTATGACACGAGAACACACGAAGTAAGTATAGAAAGTCTGCAAAGCTAAGCACACAGCTTTACCTGTCTAATCTCGCAGTATTTCTTGGCCAAAGAAGTGTGGTACAAGTTGTTTCCAGGGCACAGAGCCTTGATTATTTAAATAAAAAACTGTTTAAACTAAATACCACAAAAGCTTGTAATTTTGCCTTCTGGCAGGCTATAAAGAAAGGAATCAACTAGGTTAAGATCTGCCTCACTCCTTTACTCCAAGGAAGGAGGTTTCGTTAACACAAGTTAATACACGAAAAGTTTATGGAGAACACAAACATCAAATAATTACTGGCTGTGATTCAAAGCTGTTTGTTTACATGTGGTTTTAGCATTACGCTACAACTCCAAGCTACCTCCCACACTGAAAACCACAAACACACAGTAAGAGCAAGAACTCTGCTCAAGGACTGCACAGCTCTAGCATTTGCAGAGCCTTACCACTGGAATCCACCGATGGGCTCTGTAAACCTGTGACGGATCAGGAACGTCGCAACAGCTTCAGCAACCTGAGGGAAGGAAAAATTGGTCAGCATTTAAAGGGACGCAAAGACAACAAAAAATCCAGGCAGTTTTCAAAGGCTGCAGCAGTTCCAGCTACAGCATGTGTCCTTACGACCCTCCGAATTAATCTTGTAAAACTAAGAGCTCTGTATAACAGGCTCAAGTCTAAAAGGAGATACGCGCTTCCACACTTCCACCTTTACTTTGACACTGACCACAATCAAGAACTGACAAAGCTTTTTCACAAAAAAAAAAAGCCACCACTTAAATTCAGCACATAAAAAAAGGTCAGGTGAAATCATGATGTACTTTATTCCTGTGAAGGATAAATCAAGACAGTGTCCTGACACTAATAGTACCACTTAGAAGCTATATTAAAAACAACAATATTTAGATGAAAATCCTTACTTCAGATTGGTAAAGTGAAACAGTGACAGACTGAGTTTTGCACTCACAACAGTCAGCGTAGAATAAGCCTTAAAACCAGCTCTGTTTCCAACCACAGGCTCCACTGGCTGTGCCACATTCCTGCTTCTATCAGGACACTAACTTCAGCAACACACAGAAGTAGCCCTGCTCTGTCAGTCTAAACTGTTTCAGCAACGTTTGTTTCATATTTGTAAAATTTGAGCCATCCAACTAAGCAAAACACAGACCAACTTCAAAAGCTGCAGCTTAGTACTAGGAAGAGTGGAAAGCTTCATGAGGGAAGACAGGAGGTTGAAATCGATCCACGCTCCATATGGTAACAGTTCTATCACCACCAGCCTGAGAGTTAAATCTATAACCTAGCCAAGCTCTGAGTCTCATCTAACATCTTAGCTCAGGCTTTCCAGCCAGCTTAAAAAAAAAGTGATTAAATCCAAGCTGTTTTGCAAAAAAACAGTTACGGTATCATGCCCAAAAGGCCCTTGAAGTATAAATCTCTGCTTCACAGTAAGCAATGGCCCCTTTTGCATTTAAGCTGTGAAGACCACCATGTGTGCAGCTTCACCCCCAAAGTGGAGCTCACCTTATCTGGAGCATCTTCATGGACTGCATGGCCACACTGTGGAAGGACTTGCATCTGAAACTTCCCTGCAGATCAAGAGAATCATCACTGGAGATGCTTTTTAAGTGGTCCTGCTTTCTAATAGCAATGGTTTAGGCAAGTAATTCCAGTGCATACAGGAAACAACAGACAGTGAACCCTTAAAAGCACTGTGAATTTACGAACTCTTCTAATAAGGATCTCACATTCTTTACAAACCTCACTAAGCCTCACTATACGCCCCTGGTGAAGAAGGACCAGGGAAGGCAGGGTCTAAGGGAAACTGTATGACATGCACAGCAGACAGTTTCAACAAAATGCAAGAACTGGCCACTTAATTCATCCTCCGCAGCTGCAACTAGAGCAGGTTCCCAGGAGATAAAATGAAGCCAAACTTCTTAAAGATTCTCGACACAGGTTAGACTACCTTTCAGAGTTGAAACTGTTATCAGATCCACCTTAACATAATGTTTATCCTGCTGCCCAATACTACCTTCCAGTACTGATTGCCCTAGAAGTCTGTGAAACTGGGACCAGAAAAAAAAAAATACACTTATGCAGATGCTGAATCTTTATCTGATGTCTGCTAGAAACACTGGGAAACCAGACAATTTTGGATGGTCCCCAGTGTTCTAAGCTAGGAACATCAAGAATGTCACTAGAAGGGGAAAGGGGGGTACAGATTAAAAAGAAACCCTCATAGAATACCATCCTGATTCCCCAAAAGAAGCACGGCAGCCCCATTGCTGGAACCATGAAACACCAAACTGAACAAAAACCATGGTGAAAGCCCTTCATAACTTCCAACTCAAGCTTTCCCTTCTCAAATTCGCCACCTTTCAACCACACACAGTTAAGGAATACTTTGGGATTGACTAAGTCTTTAATGCACTTTTGTTTTGCTATAGACTGCACCTGGTAAGAGGCCATTCCAGCTCTCTTGTTCATGTACCCATAGCAATCAGCTACCATCCAAAAAGAGCATTACAGTAACAATATTAAATATTTACCTTGCATCTGTCCAATTGTTAGATCTTTATCCAGCCTGTCAACACCTACAATCAAATAAACAGATGTATTGGAGAAAAGCCAGGGAGAATATGACTGTCTAAGCAGATCTTTACTAGGCATTTTCAAAGAGACATTTGGCATAAAAAATGTGAACCAAACATCATCTTTGACACCCACTAGGATGTTTCACTGCTGCACCTCAAGAGAGTAAAGTGGCAGGAAAGAATCCCAGCCAAAACTGTAAGAACTCATCCTTCCTACAACTTAAAAGTGTATTTATCTTGGTTACGCACTGTATTTCCTACCAGGGCGCAAGAAGGGCCTACAGCTGGCTGCAGGACATTGATAATCTGACTTTCAGGGGAAAATCATGCCCACATCTGTAGGAAAATATCATAGTGGAGGCTGAGGGGCAGATTGGGTCTACCTCTGTTTGCTCTTCTCCCCCATCATACAACAAAAACACCCATCCAACAGCAGCAACATCCAGTACATCATTACGTGCTATCTTGATACCAGAGGCTCTGAACTAATTCCAGATCTGCACGGTTCAAATGGACTGGTTTATGATATTTCATGATACATAGAAAATCCAGGGTGAAAGAAACAGGTCCACTATCCTCAGAGAAAGACATTAGCCAAGTGCTGACCTTATTTCCTAAAATACAAGTGGGACACCACTGAAGTGAGCTGCCACTGAATTTAAACAAGACACATACCAGCTAAAAGCAAAAGCTTTGGAGTTGGACAGCTTAGGAAGAGGTTAGATAAACCCCTGAACCAGCCATCCCAGTACTTTTCTGTTTTCGCCAGTTCAATTCGCCACGTGTATAAGTGCTCCTTCTTCGTCTGCAGGGAGGAAAGAGCTCAGCATTAGTGATCAGTAAAACATCTGAAGTAAAATGAACTCAGACTGCCACCTGGAAGCGCAGCTAAAAATACTGGCTCCCTCTGGTGGATTACACACTCCCAGCAGACAGTTTCTTCTTGCTCCCTATTTCCCCTCCAAATCACAGCCAAAGTACACAAATAGGGAGCAAGAAAGTCAGCAGGAGCTACACCTAGAGATGAACAGAAGGCTGCAGTTTTCAGAGCACTCAGTTTTCTATTTTTCACTGGCACAAACAGCTCATGCATTGTCTGAACTTTCAGACTTGGCTCTCAACAAGACTTAGGTCACAGAGAAACACAAGCGGCTAAGCTGGCTGCAATGATTTGCCTTGAGGAATTTACATTCTTAGGTTGCGATTGACTGTACAACCTCCTGAATGCTAACATGTCTTTGAAATGAGCAAAAATACCATGAAGAGTCAGAAAAGAGCATTCCTCGTTCACGACATAAGCCCCATTTCAGGTCGTATGCACAAAACCTGAGAGTATCTGAGGAAAGAAAAACACTCTCTCTCTCTCTCTCCCTCTCTCTCTCTCTCCCCCCAGTCCAAGGCAGAATCGGTGGGATAAGACCAAGAAGAAAAACAACAGTCCTAATATAAGTTTTCCACTGGAATTGCTCTCAACTATATTAAAAGTCCTTTGGATAACTGTTGGCTACTTTTCTTACAGGGGAGTGCCATGCAATCACAAGCTGAATCACAGCAAGAAACTCCCTACCTCTGTGTCATCTTCTTTCTTCCTTTTGTTGACAGAGCCTCCCCCTTCATCATCCTCTTCCTCTTCCTCCTCCTCCTCTTCAATAATGCCCTCCACTATGGCTTTAGGGCATTCAGGACTGGCAGCCCCTTCACACCTGTGAAAATAAAACCAGAAACTGATTCCCTTCCAAAACCCAAAAATAGCACGTTTTAACCTAAAGCGGTCAGCAATTTCTCAAACACTGGCTGAGAAAGATCCCTCCCCCCCAAGTTTAAAAGTAGCTGTGGATGAAAGATACAGTCAGGACTAGCCATGAGACCAAGTGCCTCTGCAGCACATGCATCCCAGTCCAAATATAAATGCAAATAGCTATTTAAAAGAGACAGAAATGGTCAAACACGCAACACCACCTCTTCTTAACTTAAGAGTATGAGACCTTTGTAAAGGTTCCAGATATGTCACGGATTAGAGTGGCACAGGCAGATCACTCTGATCCTCCAAACCCACCTCAGACCGCTCCCGAAAAGCAGAATTAAAAAATTTCTAAAAGGAAGTGAAAGGTACCGTATCAAGAAGGCCAACCCAACTTAGGCCAACATTTCTGAAGAGACGTTAGACTAACACTTATGTCCTCAACGTGTGCAGAAAGGCAGACAAAACAAGGAATATGCAACCAGCAGTAGTTTTTTGTTTTTTTTTTTTTAAATAGGGATTCTGCTCTACTGAAATTCTGGGCAGGTTTTCTCCAAGTGCCATAAGTACGATTCAGTGCTGCTGTGGGTATCAACTGTGATCAACTGAAAAGAAGAAATTTATACTTGCTAGAAGAAATTTCCATGTTCAAGAGTATTTATGTTCTGTAGTGATAGTATTGTAAAACAGATGAGAAGATTTCAAGAGCTTTAAAAAAAAAAATGACAACCTACTGTTTGACTTGACCGACCATAGAAACTCTAGCAGATTCAAGATTTCTTATTTGTCCACTTTTTACACTAGAAAAAAAAGTGAAGAAAGGCAAAAACAGTTACTAAATGAACCAGTGACTAGCAGGCCCAGAAACAGGAGCAAAAACAGATAACAATTTTACCCAAACCACCTGTACTCAGTACTCAGAGTGGGTCACACTATATGCTGACTTACCTGAACCACCCATTGTCACTGTAACTATGGATTTAAAAGACACATAGGAGAAGTGCTGGTGGGAAAATAGTGAAATACAATTACACTCATTTCGCTGTGGGGCATGGGGGGTGGTCAGAAATTACGTGGGTATTTGGCAACAGCACTGGGCTTTCTGTACTCCCATCTAAAGGCCTTGCCCTTTCAGCCTGAGCTGCCGAACGTATAAGCCATTCTTTCTGCATCAGAAAGAAGTTCTACTTCCTACGGATTGGGATGTCTCAAGCTTCTTCTGTAATAGCTGGGACATTTAAAAGGAAGTTACAATTCATACCAACGAAGCTTCCCCTTAGATGAAGCTCTTGGAGGATCTTTCTCCAACACCAATCCAACTCCAAGGAAAGTAATTATCTTTGGGACCTCTCTTGCCCTGTCAAATCAGCCAAGTAATTGGTGGCAGAATCACACAAAGGTTGAGGCTGGGGGTACCTCTGGGTGCATCTGCTGCCCCCCGGCCCCAGCAGGGCCACCCGCAGCCGCTGGCCCAGCACCACGTCCAGGCGGCTTCTGGAGACCCCCACGGGGGAGACCCCAGCCCCTCTCCGGGCAGCCCGTGCCAGGGCTCCGGCACCCGCGCGGCACAGGAGCGCTGCCCGGCGTCCCGAGGGCACCTCCCGTGCTCCTCCGCTCCCGGCCCCGGGCACCGCCGGCGAGAGCCCGGCTCCGGCCTCTCCGCGGCTCCCTGCGGGCCCCGGCGGCCGTGGGCGAGCTCCCCCGGAGCGGAGCCGCCTCCTCTCCGGGCCGAGCAGCCCCAGCTCTCGCAGCCTCTCCTCAGGCAGAGCTGCTCCAGGCCCTCCCGCCCCTCGGGGCCCCGCGCCGGGCTCTCTCCGGCAGCTCCGGGCCTCTCTCGCCCCGGAGAGGGGGGCCCCGCGCTGGCCCCGGCACCCCAGGGGCGGCCTCCCCGGCGCCGAGCGGAGGGGCAGGATCCCCCCCTGCCCCTGCCCCTGCGGGCAGCGCTTTGCCCCGTGCACCCGGGCCCCCCGGAGCCCTCTGTGCCCGAGGGCCCCCGGCCGGCTCCTGGGCAGCTCGGTGCCCACCGGGCCCCCAGGGCCTTTCCTGCCCGGCTGCTTCCCAGCCGGGTGCCCCCAGCACGGCCCGGGGCCGAGGCTGGGCCCCCCGGGGCAGGGCTCTGCACGGCTCCTTGCTGAACTCCATGCGGTTCTTGCCAGCCCACCTCGCCAGCCTGTCCAGTCCCTCTGGATGGCTGCAGGGCCCTCTGGTGAATGAGCCACTCCCCCCAGTTTTGTATAGTTGAGGAACTGCGAGCTAAAGGAGAAAAACTGACAAATTACATAAAGTTCGTTTCCTTCAGGAGTCAAGCTAAAAAGACAAGAGATTTTGGAGACTACATAAGCCCACGCATTACCTCCACTCAATTGCATTCTCAAGTGACTTGAATGTTTTGGGACGACTCCTTAAGAAGTTCTGCATGCTGTTCAATGCATCCATGGCTGTACCTAAAAACAAGTATTTTAACTTTATGTCATCTAATGCAATAACTACCATGTTTGTCTATACAAACCTGGCTACCAGGGAATACCCTCAGAGAGATCTGTGATTTAAATCCCCTAAATCACAGGGGATTCAACGCAGGAAGGAAAATACAGCTTAGCATTCCTAAGCCTACAGTCATACCTGTTCCCATATTAATATTTGAACAGGTAGGACATTCAGATACTAATAAAAACCAGTAACCATTCATTGGCACCATGCATTATATAAAAAAGCCATCCTCCTCCAACCCGCCTCCCTGCTAACAACAAAGTATTGCAACCAAATTATGAGGACAACAGCAAACAGAGATCCCATCTAGGAAAAGTAAAAGGAGGGGTCCCACTAGAAAGACTATTTTACGTACGTAATTTCTGTTAAGAGGATGGAATTAGCATAGGTAGAAGAACTGGGCAAAACTTTGTGTTCAGGGTTTTTGGGATAAGAGAAAAACATCAGCATGGAAGAAAGAACCATATCCAAGGGTACTCATGCTTACCTTCCACAACATCTATCATGCACAGACCCAGTAAGCTTGGCACCAAATTTGCGACTGCTGTGTGCACTGCAATGGCACCACCCATGCTGTGCCCAATAAGCATGATAGGTGGAGGAAGGTCCCCATACAGAGCTTCAACCACATTTCCAACGTCTCTGCCAAATGAAGATAAAAGCATGGTCGGCACCTCTACATTCATACATTTCTGAAACAAATTCAGACAATGGGAGGAGAAAGTACAGATCTAAGATAGACGTCTGGCTCCAAATCCTCTCTGCATGCTTATTTAACCAACAGATCATTGAGACAAGTTTATTCCCTTATCACTGTCCAGTTTCATTTATGCACCAATACAGGAAATCATTTAAGCCAATACTTGCCTGAACAAGCATGTCATATCCCTTTTCATAAACAGAAAGTGCTCATTTGAAAAGAAAAAAATCCCTGAAGAGAACATTTTACATTGACATTAGTTGGTGGGAGTTTTAAATAAAAGGTGAGAAAAGTGTCGCATTCTCTTGCATGGAAGTGTAGACTAAAAATTCACAGTTCTGAAAAGAGAAACCTTTTGCAATTAAATAGAGAAAAATAATCAAGCCCTACTGACCAAGGCAAAGAAACAACACTGAACACAAGCAAAGATTCAGACTCTCTCTGGAGCACAGACGCTACAAGCTGAGCAGAGATTTCCCCTCTCTTCCATAAGGGGCCTACTTTAAACTGAAGTTGTCACTTCAGTAAGTGAATGCTGGCTGGCACAACTCACAAAACCCGAAAGAACAGCATGGCTAAAGACTGAAACCTACTGAAGAGCACGGTATTTTAAGACAGCCTCTAAGACGCCATAAGTGGCTTTCCAGTTCAGAGGAACTGAAGACCTGAGCAGCCTTGCACCTCGTAAACAGAAAGTGAGTCAAAAAGAAAGGCTGACTAGCTTTTTTGCTCTGTCAGAGAGAAAATTACTTGAGGATTTAATAAAAGATAAAAATTAGCTATAATTTAAGGCTCCCATTTAAAGGCTAATGAGGAACAACTTTCGAGATCATTACTAAGAGGAGAGGTTTAAAAACAAAAGGCAACTTGTTTTCCCCCACAGTAGTGCTGCTGCAGATCTGAAAACCCAGTTATTTCATACAGCACCTTCTCAGGACACTGACATATCAGGATCTGACAAGCTGTAAGCAGCAGCAATACAGTAATACAATGGAAGTCAGAATACATTTCACACATGGCCTCCCCACAACAAATCCAGTAGATTTGTTCATATGAAGGTTACAAAGTCCTTTGTGATTTGATTGTAGTCATAGGAAAGAGTCTCTTTGTACTAAATGTGGATATAATGTGATGTGCTTAGTAGTAGCTATTTGCTTCTCATGCAGCTTGTCAAGAAGAGGATTTGCATCCCAAAGCAGGTCATGACAATTTGTAAAAGCAACTCCCTCTATGCTTGAGTCTCAATCCTTGACCCACACTTTGGGGATGCTGCCAGTCCAAGGCAGACGCACTCTGAAAACTCACTAAAAGAGCAGAAGAACCACCAAACTGGTGATTTCAAGCTAAAATGCCCAAGTCAGATATATCTGAGGAAAGCTTTCTCCCTTCTATTAGGAAACCTCCAGCAAGTGTTACTGAGTGTTGCAGATTTGAAGTGTTCACTGCAATGAATTTACTGATCTTTAATTTGGGTTTAAAACTGAAGGGACCTAGAAAATGAGTCCAGTTTGGAATATGACTGAGCTGGTAGAGGCGTAATTCCAAATAAATTTTAAAACTGTCCCCAAATGGAAGGAAAAGATGTGACAGCTACCAGAATCACGTGAAATGAAACTATTCTTCCAGTTCCCTTGAATGAAGGTTGTGTCCTCCGGTAGTTTATTGTTCAATCAAGAAAAGAAAATAGATGTGTGAAAAGTGAAATACTGAGGGGAGCGCAAAAGCTTCCTTACTTTGACATAGTCTCTGCAGACAGATCTTCAGGATTCCTAACTTTTGTTTCTCCTGAAAGAACAAAAAAAGTTAAGTTCACGTAAGCTGAAAACCTTCAGACCCCTCAGGACTTAGAGCAGCGAGTGTACAAAGGTTTTTGGCAGTTATTAAGAAAGAGCCTACTTCAGTTAAAATGAATAATTAAGAAACCCAGAATTAATAGAAACACTTGGTACTTTATCACATTATAGCTTAGGGGTAGGAAACACTCCCCATGACTGTTCCATATTAGCAAATGTATCTTAAAACTGAACAACACACCTTATTTCTAATGGTAAAAACTGTCTCGAGGTTATGAAAATATAGAGGGGGTTGCTGCCAACAGGTAGGAAGGAACAAGACCACCGCTGCTTTGCATAAAGGCTCAGGGAGTCTCAGCTGCTGATACATGAGGTCAGGCGGCTGCAGAGCTCTAGAAACCACTTTCCCATCCCTGCCTTTAAATAAAAATAAGGATGCCTTAAGGATGATTCCTTAGCCGTTTTGGGAGGGATTCATTACATCTCCTTTAAAAATAAAGAGCATGCAATGTGCTTATGTGATTTTTAAATTTATTATACTTACCATGGCCTCGGAGATCTAAAGCCACAATCCTACACTGAATCCTGCTAATGATTGCAGACTGCAAGAAGGGACAAAGACAATATAATTTGCAAAGTGCCGCACCTCATCTACAAAAGGATTAGCAACACTAAGCACTCACTGAAACAACAGCAAAGGCTAGGATGGTGTGACAAAACCCTCCACTGTCAACGAAGTAGCTGAACCTGGAGGTTCAGGTCCCACAAAGAATATTCCATATAAGCTACCCTTAATTAACCAAAACTCCATCCTTTCTACCATTGTTCACACGATCTCCAAGGACATTTATTTCATTGTGCATTAAGACGGTATGTGTGTTTCCTAGGATAAATGAATTCAAGCTCTATAGCACCTCTGAAATGCAGCAGAATTACAGATGATGAAGTAACGCCCCCCTTCCCCAAGCCCAACACGTTCCAAAATTAGCCTCAGCTATACAGCAGACATGAAGATGAAGCAGCTGCTTTGCGGCACACATTCAATTTGCTCCTGAAGAATGGAATTTTACAGTAATGCTGGAACATACAAAATTGATTAGTCCAAAGAGGTTGGGGGGAACAAGTGAAGAATCTTTTTAAAAGTAAAGCACGGCTGCAATATGATGATGCCTCTATTTGTCCCTGACAGCTCCATTTACATAAGTTATTTCAGGCATCACAGTGATTAAACAGAAGTCTTCCTTTCAACAAAGAAAGCTGCGTTAAGGAATCATTGATTATTTAAATAATGGCCCTGCAAGAGTAGGACAGTTTGTTGAGGGACTGTTAATAAAACCACCTAAATAATGGGTCGAGATCTGAAAGCCGCCCAGTCCTCATATTTTAGTTGTTCAGCTATTCAACTCATAAATGACTGTAGCAGTTGCTTTCCCAATAACCACTAAATCCACAAGTTAATATTTTAGACCCCAAAAGTCACCCTGAAACCTCAATTTGCAAGGTGCTTATGCACCTAAGCAATAATTTAACTAGTCAGATGAACAGCCTACTGCTAAAAATCAAACCATTGTCATCAGAAAGCAAGGAAAGAGGATCATCAACATGATGTGACAGAATGGGAAGCCTTCCAGCACCCTGAGTTTTATCCAAACAGAAATACTTTGGGCAAGAGAAGTACAAGGACATCATGCAGAATCCCAGTTTGGGATTCTTCTCCCACCCCCTCCCCTTTTGTTTGGTTTTGTTTTAGGTTCTTTGGTATTTTAAGCATTAAGTTTAATGTCTGGTTCATTTAACTTGACTTGACTGCTTGGGACAAACTTTTTTTCCAAAACACACACAGGAAGTAATTTCATTCTAGCTGCATAAAGGCACGAGCTAATTGTTGTGGCAATGTCTTTCTCCAGACGCGCAGTCAGGAGCAAGGCACACATCTATGTGAACCTTCCTTGTTACCTTTGTTAGTTGCCAACAGTAACATAAAAAAGCCAGAAACTGTAAAGTACAGCGTTAGAACTGCAGTCACCCCACCAAATCCAACAAGCTTGAGATTTTTAAATATGACAATGGTATTGGTTTTGCTACTGGAAATAAGAGTTCTAGAGAGTGTGGAGGTGTCTTGTAAGAAGTCTGTTCTTTAACTCTGAAAAATAAGACCTTCACTACGTCTGTTTAAGGCACTTGTACGCCATGACAAAAAATGCTAAATAAGCAGAGGAAAATAAATCTGTCCATCTCTGCAACTACTGACCTACAAGCAAGTAACTACAACATTTAGTAAGACAGAGATTTAAGACTGAAAGTTCAACAGTTTCAGAAGACAAGAATTTGCACCAGTCTCTGGGTCAGCTTAAGCCGCACATGTAACCAAACTAAGCTAGGTGCCAAACTGCTTGAGCAGCAAACAAGATCCCTCGAACAGGACCTCAACCATGCAAAGATCACAGCGCTACAATGAGATAACGCTGTTGACAATGCAGGAGTATTCATGGAAAAGCAGCCTTCCAAAAAAATAGATACCCCATGGCGAGAAATGTCTTGGCACTTCATTAAAACATGCAGGTTATGTGGAAGCTTTGGACACTGCTGAAAATTAAAGGCTAGATAAACCTTTGCATATGCTTTGCCTATTTAATACATATACTTAGATGACCCGAGTCAGGCGCATACCAGGAGATTATAAGACACAGTTTTCTGAATTAATGTTCTCCATGCTTAACACAGCTGAATGGTTAGCTGCCTTCCGTGCTTAGAGGACTATATCTGCATACATATATACTTCTATAAATCAGCAGTTTACTTACAGTAAATACAGCCCAGGAAAGAGCAGAATGGCCTCCACCATGTAAGAGCAGTAAGACAGGTCCCTCCAATCCGCTTTTGTAAATTCGAAAAGTGTATGAACAGTTAAGGACATTTCACAGCATTATTTGATGTTACTTAGCTGAATATATTTTGGAGTCTGCAATATCCAACAGTGTTTTGTTTCTAGTCTTATGTACACAAGGCCTCGTTTCTGCCTCTGAGCAACGGGTATAAATGCAAGCATAACCTGTACAAAACTCAGCTTGTTTTAAGAGTTCTTTTACTACTGCGAAGGTCTTCTCCTCCTTTGTAACTTACACATCTCCTGCTCGCACCCTTCCTCCTCCTTATGCAACAGTGAAATTGAACTACCAAGAGAAAAACAAACTATTACCAGTATGTGCTGTGGAGCGCATTTTGATTTGGCATATTTTCCTGTTACATCTAAGAAAAAATGTCAGGTAAGCAGCAGACAAGATTTTTTGGGCAGTGTAACTACTCTCTGGAACATACACCGGTAAAGAAGCTTCACTATGGTAGATACTGTAAGGGGACATCAGCTATTTAGAGACAGAAAAATCAGTTCAACTGCCACTAAAAGCAAGGTCACTCAGGGAAAGGCACAGAACTGGGAGTCATTAGATCTGCATTCAGTGTCCGAAACTGTGACTGACAGACCAGACAAATCACTTCACCTCCTTCTGCACTTCTCCCTCTGTTCTTGGGGGGGACAAAAGCGCTCCCCTGAATCTCACCATGCTCGAGCTGAGGTGACTGACCAAGCCATTCATTGTGATTCTACTGAATACTGGAGTGCCCTTTGGATCTGCTGCTTGCAAACACTTCACACAGCTGCTCTCTAAGCCATTTCAGTTACAGTGAGCTGTGTCAAACAGTTCAATCAAGTGGAGTTTGTTCACACGAGGAGATCTGACAGAGTAGTAGCAGGTGGAGGAGAAGAGTGCGCACGAATTCCATTTGTTAATTCAGCTGCTTCTACAGTACACACCTGTCCACAACCTATCACAAAGAGCTCAACCTTCTGTTAAAGGTCAGAGGTACCACAATAAATCCTAAATAACTAAGATTTGCTTCAGTTGAAGATGTCTACATACATCACCTATCCGAATAGATCCATCTTTCTTATTATTTATAAAGCCTCAGGGACATTTGCAGCACACTTCACAAAGCATGTAGACGAGGTGCACATCATGAAGAATTCGTATCATCAGTTGGACAAGTACAATTAATGAGAACACAAAATAATGACAAGGTGAACAAAACAACATGGGGGAGAGTTTCTCATTTTGAAGCATCACATGCTATTGGCAATCATGAAGTAATTACTAAAGTGATATTGGGGCTGAAATAGCTTGGAAACTTGGTTTTCTTAATGGCCTCCAGCAAGCTCGGATACGCATGCTTAAAAACTATACAACTATTTAAACTGCAGGGTTGTGTCATTCAACCACAGATAAAAATATTTTCGTTTTGCAATTAGGTCAGAAGACCGGGAAGTACCTCTCAAACCACTTTTGTCAGATGCGTAGGGAGAGGTAGGACCCATGGGAAGTCTTGTCCCGGCACCTTCGCACACTGTATTTTTGGGATGTTCCCAGGGCCCCCAGCCAGCAAACAGCCCGGATAACACCAGCAGTTGCTGGGAACAGGCGACCTGTGAATGGAACACCCAAAGCCAACTGATGGCCTTTGCCTCCAACAGAGCACATTAAAGAGGATTACAGCCATCAGCTGCATTAATCAGTAACAGGAAGACTTGCAAAAGGAGTCAGCTTGAAGAGAAGTATAAAAGCAGCATGAACATGTGTAGAGGGGGCAGAAATCTTGGAGAGCAACAGTCAAAACCTGGTCTGACAGTGCCAGAAGTCTCCTTGCTGGCACCACCACCTCCGCCTGGGCCAGAGGGAAAAGCCTCCCTGTCGCACACTAGCTAGTGGACTTAGAACTTGGGGTGCAACACACTTCTTGGGGGTGCGCACGACTGTGCATGTACATTTGTGCGCGTGTACAGGAACAGAACTTCCTGGGATTAGATGTAGACGAGCCTCTGGAAATTTGTAGGTATTTATTAACACTTAAGTGTTTAGTGTTGAGGCTTATATGTTGTATCGTTGATGTTGATCCTGAACATACAGCTCACTGACTGCCAGTTAACTCTCTGTTGTTAATGAAAAAAAATCAGCAAATTCAATCCCGATATGGTTTAAACTATCCGAACTGAAGAGTTTTTCCCCTGCAAAAATATATTACTGAACAGTTGGAAATACTTTTTAAAATTCGTGATTACTAATGTAAAAGAAGCAATACCATGAACAAGCCTTGCTGGTGTCTTGGATAGATTTAGTTACTGATCCATACAAAAGAAAAAAGAAAAAGAAAGATGAGAAGAAATAAGTGAAAAAGCTGAAGAGAACCCCAATAAACTCAAAAGACACATGATACTGCCCAGTCATTGAGATTAAGAAAATCTCAGTCTGGAAAAAAGGATATATCCTTGCCAGTTTCATTTTCTACCACAACATCCTCCATAGATTCAAAGTACTGGCTCCAAAGCACTGGGGAGAAATCACGCTTTCTTCCGGGGCTGCAAGAAAAAGAATTCCATAAGTAACAGGTATTTTAATAAGTCTTCCATTTAAATTGTCATACAGGGGTCATGACACACATCGAAGAGAATACAGCACTGTTACACAGCGGTTCAGGACTGGAAGCAAACGATACATAAGTGAAATTCCCTTATAATGTTAGTGATTTATAGTCAGTAAGGAAACCTTTTTTTCCGAATCATTGTCCAGTTGAGGAGATCACAAAAATGCACACGAAAACAAGCGGAGACACAATGGGAAGAATACTTCCCTTGTAAAGCAATGCCAGGGAAGACTGAACAATGGCAATTTAGACTACACAGACCTAAGTCAAGGGAAAAGAAAAAAGAACAGGGCAATGTAGAGACACTGTCCCAGAACAATCTCCCAATTCACAACAACCCACAGATCACACCCTTCAGAAGTCAGAGGCGGTACCTTTGCATTTAATGGTCCTTCTCTGGCCCTGAAGCAAGCCTGATGCTGACATGACTGGGAGCACTCCAGTGTCTGGAGCACAGGAAGTCATCCTAAATTTATGACTCAGCCCATGAATCATAATTTAAAATTATGTATCTATATATCTGTATCCATATATCCATCCCTCTCGGAAGTCACCTTGACACCATAGCTTTGAAAAGTAAAGTGTCAGCTATATACAGTAGGTTACTACCAATCTAGCATGGGATATAAAAAATAAAGCATCTTATTAAAAATAAAAGTAGTACTTGCCATGAGAGTACATCTTTCCTAGAAATCCCCTCAAATTTTTGGGAGAAATATCATTCAAACAGAAAGTCAAACTGTCCCAAAAAGCAGGATCTTTAAAAACTTGTATTTTAAATTAAGGACCATAATGGCAAGGCTGCATAACAGACGCTGACAGTACTTCCTTGAAAGTATGGGCTTTCAGGCTTCAGTTTGCTCCAGGCTTTGCACTTATTCCAAGGTTAATTTCTATAATTCCTTTAGAAGTCATAACCCACCACATCGTCATCAAAAAAAAAAAAAAAAGAAGTAAAAATCTGGCCAAACATATCCCAGTCACTGGAGACTTCCGGATGCCTAATGCTATCCAGCACAAACTAGGGAGCTAGTGCCCAGAAGCAAGACTTCTTTTTTTATCAGATCATTTGCCAAACGCTGATGAAAGAGCGCATGAAAACCATGGTGGTGGACACCAGGGGGATGGAAGGTGCTCTGGAGATGGGCCAGAACTGTCGCGTTAAGGACTCGTTACGATGAAAGATTTGGGGATCGGGGCTACCTGCGGACGGCAGCTCCCCACCCGCACCAGAGCTGTAAGCGAAGCGGAGTGCCGCCCTGCTTCGTGTCCTACCTGGAGGGGCTTCCTCCCTTCGCACGAGCTGGCATCTTGCTGCCCGTGCTCCCCGGCGCAGGGAATAACTCCCAAAGGGAGGCACTAAAACAAGGCCTGCTTTTCCCAGCAACGCATTTCCAAAACACGAATCACAGTCGTTACTCCTCATACGCAGAGACTCTTCCCCTCTTTATACAAAGGCTAATTTCTGCCGCAGTTTGTTGACAAGTACATCACAGAACGCTGCAACAAACTATGCCTTAAATTAGTAGCGCTAATTTCAGGTTGTGCCCGGCACCTTGGGGAATACAATTCCCCTGAGTTACTGGGGGAAGGCAGACCTGTTCCGTGGACATTATGCAGTCCAGGACTCTCAGAGGTGCCCAGCTGACAAACCCATTTAGTTTTTGCTTCAATCAAAAGGTGCAGCTGTGCCCTCTCCTCGTTTCCCATTACTAATGAAAGGCTCTGCAATAAGAATTTTGCTGATGACTCAATTGATGCAAAATCTGTTTCTCGGGCTTATATTCACTCGCTAACACTAAAAGAGTAGTGCTTAATTTTGGCAGTGACATAATCAGGCTAGATTCAAGCCCAGTACACAGGATGAGTAACAGTGCACCATTTTAACAGTCCCTTTGCACTTCAGCTCTTCTGGGGGAGGCAATCAGCACAGAATATGAAAATCAGGCATGGGCGTGGGGGGTGAGAGACCTTCACAGAAGAAAATCTCCGTTACTGAAGGAAGTTTCCCCTGAATTCTTGGCTTCCTAAGGAAGTAAAGGAGCAGACAAAGCAGATTTTCAATTTTGTAGAAACAAAACTCCTATTTCCCCTGATATTTCTAGAATACGAAACACAAAACAACCACCCCCTGAATGTTTCAAATTCAGTTCTGTGGGTTTCCAGACTTCAGTACTGTTCTTGTCAAACTTCAATTAAATAAAATGAGACATCATACACCTACGTAAATCCGGAAAACATTAATCTCTTCTACTGCCTCAGCTTAATCTCATTCTCCGACTAGATTAAAAATCACTGTATTCTTTCAAAGAACACTGTAGATCAAGAGGAACAGAGTGATATGATAGGCACGACAAGCTACCATAACATTGGGAAGAAGCAAGCACACCCGCGTAGGTGTGTAAGTATCCAAGGAAAGGAGACCACATTTGCTGTGACACTGATATGACATCCTGCTAGAGAAAAAAACAAAAAACAAAAAAACAAAAAACCCACTACGGATCAAGATCCAAAAAACAACCAATGCTAAACTTCTTACGCAAGAACTCGGTATGAGATTCAGTGAGCTCATACGATTGATAAGTTTCATGCTACCTGACTTACAGTGGGTTTTCATCCAGGACCACAAGAACCGGTATGATGAGACAGAAAAAGGTCCGTAATGCGTCACCATGAGACACTAGCATAGCAAGTGCTCTGGAAAGGGTTAAGGAGAGAATAGGGTATGACGAGCCTCCAAATTTTCGCTAAAAACACGATGGGGATCTCCAGAGGCCGCATCCTCAGCACTGGGTTGCACTAACGGAGGACAGCTTCCATTAGCTTGTCACCTAAAATGAGTCACTCGCAGCCAGAGCTACTTCCACAACATCTGTGACAACAGTGCCCCAAGTCAATTAGGCTTGCAGCAAAAAGGAGTACTTTGTTTTCCTGTTCTTTACAATATTAATGACTGTATAAACCCCTATTATATTTCCCTTGCTTAGCCATGTGCTTTTCCAGCTGAGAGTCCTCCTTTATGGATTCTCTCCTTGCCTGGAAGCCATCCCAGCCCCTACCATACTCTCGCCATGCCACTTCTTGATCTTGCTGGAGACAGAGTGAATGGCCCACAGCTTGGATCATTTCTCATCTCCTGTCTTTGTACAAGTAGGATGTGCAGTTAATGACAGCAAATTTCATCACACTTTTAAAATGCTGCATTCAGATTCAAATGGTGCAGTCAGACCTTTCCACAGCATGCTACTGATGATTTAAAGTTTGATTGTCCTGAATAAATCCATGTGATTAGTAAATATCATCACCAGTCTGGCTATACCCCTTCCAACATAATCCAAAAATCTGGTAAACAACAGGAACTCCCCAGTAACCTCCCCTTTAACGTGAGGCCAGAACATTTGTAGGTTGTTCTTCCTACCCATAAGAGGGGTAGGACATGGAAAACACCTGACATACGTTGCTGATTGATCACACCATACTAGATGAAGATTCCTGGTCGTGTGACAAATTAATCCACTTTTGTGAAAACAGGCTTACAGTACGGACAGCAGCTATCACACAAGACAAGAACTAATTCTGGGAGACGCAGCAGCCTGCTGGCTAGCGTGAGGATGTTAAACCACTATCATGTAGTGAAGATGAAGAAATCAGGTAAGTCATCACTAGCCCAAGTTTGGGATATTTAGAATCAAAACTAATCAGTTGCATACCAATGCAAAAACGATGTGAAGTAGCTCAAGTTATTACTGATGACATCTGGCTCAGGATCTGTCACAAACGGCAAAACCCATCCCACAGTTTCCACCAGTAAGAGCAGATCTTCAAGCAGTTATTAAGCACAGCACTGACTGGAATCAGCTACCAATAATCAAGCCACGCCGAAAACGTTCATTAATCCTGCATGGGCAAGAGCAAGTTCTTTCCCAGCCCTACAGCCCTGTGACTCAGTGGCATACTCCGCTAAGCATAGGGAAGCTTTCTCTTACCGAAAACTCTGAAAGACGTTTGAAAGAAGTCACATTCAGCTCACAGCAAAACACCCCCAGGTTTCTAGAGTAACACAGAGCAACTCCCTCGCACAAAAACATTCAGTACAGAGGATGTCACCTCCTTTTCTCACAGACAAAGAACAGATCGCAAGCCTAACAAGGTGAAGTCCCATACCTAGGAACAAAGCTAGGAACTGCATTAGCAGTATGGGGCAGTCGGTCCTGCGAGGCGCCGTCTCTGGAAACCTCGGAGGCCAGTCGCAACCTGGAGCACAGGCTGTCCTATCACTGTACAAGGTATGGGTGCCAGCACGTCTGGAATAATGTACCTACGGCTGGAATCAATAATTTAAGGATATAATTGAAGAGTACTCCAAGAACTATATAAATAACTAAGACTGGAAAACAGGCCATACAGTGAAAGCCTGCTCTGGAGAAACACAATGCCAGGAGTGGCACGGGGCGGAGGGCTGGAGGAAGGTAAATTACTTCACCTAACTTGCTCTTCAGCTCGTTTTCCCCCCCATCTCTCTCAAGCACATCTCCTCAGATCAGACAACCTGGAGGCCCCAGTATCGTTCTCTAAGCCTTATAGACGGACCCGATGCAGCTCCTTCTCCTGGAACTGGCAGACCCTCCAGTAACTGAGCGCACTCATACACTCGCTGCAATGCAGGATAAACCTGCAACGCTACAGAAGACTACCTCCCCTTCACTCCCCATTCCTTAACATTTAACTGCTCACCATGAAACGGTTTGCAACCAGATCTGTTCCCTACCTGGCTAACCATGAGGCCACTCGAACACTACAGGAGAGAAGATGAAGACAAGTAGCAGGACCGTAGGAGAGAGACCGCTCCTTTCAGCGGCAGCACAAGTCCACGCAGGGCTGGCCTGATCATGTAGCCGCAGCCTGAACTCCTCAAGCAACTGCTGACTGAAATGGTTAAACTTTGCTCAGTTTCACAAAAACCGTCCATAATTCCTAAACAAACGTGACCTCAGACTAGTCAAATTTCCAGCTTGCTTGCGGAAAAAACGAATGGGAAATAAAAACAAAACAAAAAGCAAGGGCAGAAACCAGAGACTTGTATTTTAACATCTCCAATGCCATTTCTGGCAGGAACAGTCCAATGGAAGGTCTACTGCTAAACCTCTATAAGGTCTATTGACCACCTCCTGCTAAAATTTTCATGCAGGAGGCAGTCAGATGCCAATACAAAGACAGATCCATGAAGAATAACTCACGGGTTGCAAGAGGAACCCATGAAATCAGAGCTGAGCTGTTCCCTGGGAACTTAACGCCCCACTTCTTGTCATATTGTTTAATTTAGTGGTATTAGTAAATGCTTCATATTCAGCTTAATAAGAGTTAACTCTTCCAGAGAAAACGTTAGCAGTTTTGTTAGATATACGAAACATATCGGAGCAATATATACTGGGACCCCTATGTTTGCAGGGGAATTAGAGCAGAAAGTGAAGAAGACCTGGGAGTCAAAAACTACTCTCACCTCTGATGCAACTGTGCAGATTGTAATTTAAAGCAAAATACTTGCCTCCAAATAATGCTGGGGAAAATGTGAAGGACCTCTGATTCAATATTGGACCCCAGAAAGGGTACGAGTGAGTGTGTAGTTTTCCATGAGACAGCTGGTGACTGCAGGAGGCTGGGCAATGGCCGATTATTAGAAAAAAAAAAACCACCCACCCACCACACTGGTGTCTGAACCGCACGAAGCAGCACAGCGCTACAAGAAACTGAGCTTGATTTTGTCTTTTCTCAGAAGAAAAGAATTGGTACCTTTGATTCATTATTCTTATAGCGCTGCTTTTTTCAGTGATACATCACCACACATGCAAAATTAAGAGCAAGCCCCATAAACAACAGCTGTGGTTTTGCACCTTGTTATGCTGAAGCAGTATTTTGCCAACCCAATATTTAAACTGACAGAACTAATTACTGCTTTTTAAAGTATCCGGCAGACCAAAACAGAAATGGATCCGACACAATAACTTTTCTAGAATGAGTCTTAAACTCAAAGCCAGCCAGCCACCATATCAAACTGGAATCACAAAACAAATTCTGGGCACACTCTACGGCTGGTTTTATCCTATTTGTGCAGTTTGTCCTCTTCATCGTGTATGAAGATGTGCCCATACTGCAAGCGATCCAGAGCAACAGTCCACGCGTTTCATCAAAATTCTCACCAATCTGTATTGGGTTTTTCCTTCAGCTATTTCAAAAAAAAGAAAAAAAAAGTTGTATCAAGCAGGGAGAACCATTTTTAGAAATTCTTTTGTCTGTTGACCTACAGTCCATATTTACAACTATGAAAGCAATTACAGAACACCACATGCATGGATGAAGATACTTAATCCTTGCATCATATTTGAACCCGACCAAAGCAAATCAAATATAATCCTTTTAAGAACCGCCATGGCTGATGAGTTGTATTTTAAAAAAATATCTAAAAATTGGCAAGAAAATCATTTTAAGTTCTGCCTATGACCCTGAATACATAAAATGTTTCTTTATGAGAAAAAGGTTTCAGGAAAAAAAATAATTAAGAAGGGAGAAATTAGTTACTATTGTCATGATCAAATTAAACAGATCACATTCAATCAAGGCCTTCCAGCTAATTAAAAGATCTTAGCTAATATACATCACTTTTATTCCCACTCTGGAAAAGAACAGCAAAGTTCATTTTCAAATCTCATCTGGATCCTCAACTCTGAATAAGCTAGTTCTGTAAGCCAGCTAGCTGAAAACTTAAAGTGAGACTGCAAACGCAGAAGCTGTTACAGCTGTCAGGAGCGGCTTCTGTAGTCTCGGCCCCTTTGTTTCACTAGTGATTTTATAAGCTCCATTACTTGATTTCCCCGAAAAAGAACTCTGACCATAAAGTTTGATTTTATTTCCATTTCAACCACGTGAAATATCAAGTGAAGACCTTAATATATGCAGGCAATTAGACAGATTTGCTCCTTAAAATAAACAGACACTAAAAAAATGAACTTCAAGTTCCTCTCACTGGCATGGTTTTCATATACTGCTCAAGCCAAAGAGAAGCACCATCCTCCTTCCCAAACAGTTTTTGGTAACATTGGTCTATTCAGTTGAACAAGGCAGCCAGAGAGCACTGAAAAGACAAATACAGGCAGGAGAGCGCGGCGCTAGCAAGAAGGGTATTGCTGAACGGTGCACGCACATGGGTGTCTGCAGATGGGAGGAGGCTGTAATATAGAGAGAGGTAGCAGCAATCAATGCAATGTGCTGTGAAATACAAAGAAACTCAAGCGTACATCTTGTACTACTGCAAGAGCCTGTCAAAACTACGTTGCAGCAGCCATTTTAACTATTCAGTCCTGTGTTTTCACTTAAATACCAGTATCAGTGTTCCACACGAATCAAGGATGCGGTATCCCTGCTGCTTCACCATGCCTGTGTGCGGATTCCCATGTACCATTCTGCTGATACACAACCGCAGGCGTGGAAGAGTCTGCAGATGGAAGCAGAGCTGAGATGCACGGCAGCGGAGCAGAGCAGCATTCAGCCCCGTGCGGCACTCCCATGGGCACAGCGCAGCTATTTGCTTCCGCCGCTTTGACGTCGTGAATGAGACTTCCCGGTAAAGAAACACGAGGAAGCGATCACACTGGAAAATGGCAAAAAAAGATACAAGTCTATTCTCCCCAGTTTGATGTAGTAATGGGTGACGTTGTATTACACACTACTGAAACATATTAACCTCTTAACACTGCATGACAAAAAGGATGTAAGAATTTCTTTTGGCTAACAAGTCCTCAATACTGGCAAAAGCTTCCTCACAAAACTTATAATCTCAGGGTAAGCTGGAAAACAATGTTCTGAGGAAAGCATCCTACCCCTGCAACTTGCCCTTCCAGTCAAGGATGGCTGATGCCTGAGAAATCTCAGTGCTGCAGTAAATTATTTTTTCTGTTTGCCTAAAGCAGTCTCACTTGTTCCACCCTCTGCTTCTTACGGTCTGCTTTCAACCACCCCATACAGCCATGTTAACAGAGCCTGCCTGGCTGATAAAAGAGAGAGAATTTTAAAAAAAAGTTAAAATTAGAATTAAAAAAATAAATTAAATTAGAATTAAAAAAAAAAAAGTACCCAACACTCCAGTCAGAGGACTGATGCATACAAAGCAAAGCATTTATCGGCGGAAAAAACAGCTTGCCAGTGCTGCTGGATATTAAGTTTAAACGCATTCTGATGGCCCCGCTTCCAAGCTAAGAAATTCATCAGAGTCCGGAAACAAAATAGATTTATAAACACAAGATGATAAGAGAGCAAACAAGTCTTTCTCTAATTTTAGTTATTTCTGTTCCCCACAAGAGTTTGAATTTTAAAGAACCATTTCAGCATAGCCTTGTATATTTGCCAGTGCTGTAAGTCACACAGTCACACAAAGATTTTTCAATGTGTAGGTAATCACATTCTCCTTTGGTGGCTAAGCCTAATCTAAAATTATGTAGAAATAATTCACACAAATACAGAGAAGATGCAAGCAGCCACACAGCAAAACTGTAGAAAACAATCTGAGCAGAGAGAGAGTCATGGCACTGAAAAAAAAAAAAAGAAAAGAAGCCATTCTGCTGAGATGGATGAATGAAGTTATCATCCACAAACGTGTATGAAATAATCTTTCCAGTTCACAGGTGGGTGAAAGCCTCTGCTGAACTTCCATTTCCAGTTTGGGGCACTGCTGTCCAAAATCAAAAACACAACTTAAGACGAGATCAACAGGAGACATCCAAAATCTTGAGGGTAGAAGTAAAGGTTACAGGAAACACAGCATTGAGCCCTCAGAAGCAAGCGACTGGATGACATCCAGTAACACCTCAGCTGTGATCTCATCAGCAACAACAGGCAAATGAAGGAGACAACCACAAAAACACAGCTCGACAAGCTAGATCCCATGCAGCTCTGGCACTGGAAAGACTAAAGATCCGAGCCAAAGCGTCTGCTACCCCACTAAGACCAGAATCCATTACCCAAGCCGTGTCTTCAGACAAACGCTGGAGCTCTCTGCTGTGCCACCCTACCCACGTGGGAAGGATATTCCATACGTATGAAAAGCCACCTCACCAGATCTGCCTTCCTGTGCCACAACAACCATAAAAACTTCCACAGCATGGCAGTTTTACCTCACCCTTACTCTTCGCTGTCTCTGTATTCCACTTTTTGTCATCTCCTTTTTACATTTAAGTCTCTCCAGATGAGGCCGTTCTTGTGTCAGACGTGTGGTGCCTGCACAACAGGAACATCATCCATAAAGGGATTTACTCGACGTTAGAGCAGTAAACCAAAAATACAACAGCACTATGCAACTACAACGTGATTATGAACTGCTCCCAGCTGCTTCTAAGGGGAAGGAAATTTTTGATCCTCACCCACAACACCAGACTTCATATCAACATTTCAGAGAGTATTTGAAAGGGAAGAGAGATGTTGATAGCATTATAAAACAACAGAAAACCAACTTCCCTTCATAACCATTTCCCTCTCTAACATAGAGCATTCAAAAACGCTCCAAAGATGGGAAAGATAGGAAGCATTACATAAATTACTACATCAGATTGCTACTAAGAAGTGCTCCACCTGCATAAATATTACCAAACTGCAAAAATACCCCACAGACATGCATCATAAAATGCATTAAAAAAACCCTGGAAATGTTCAGTTTTAATTTGTTTGTTTACCTGTTTGTTGTCATGAATAAGTGAAGCAACAAGCATCATGCGTGCTTTGTCAGCACCTCGTTAAGTTAGTACCTTAATAGCCTTTAATTTTGTCTGTTTTCCTAACAAAAGTTATCATGAGACTGGATTTCCAGAAACAACACTGACATGGAAAATACTTCACGCAGCACAGCAACATTTTGCAAGAAGGCAGCCAATTAGAAGCGCAAGAAAACCACACTGGTTCTGCCAGCCTACCGACTCTGAGGTCATGCAGCAGAAAGCAGATCACCTGATGTTGCAGGAAATTAATTTTCGACTTCTTATCATTACCGTGGAGACATCTGCCTTCAGGAAACATCTGACAGGAGTTGACACTGGCAGCAAGACAAACTGAAAACTAATTTTCATTCTGTTTAAGGCCACCTTAACACCAATGCTGGAGGTCTTTAAATTTATTACCGAAGTACAAATACTTAATTGAACAGGCAATGAGAGATGGTGTTTATTTATAGTGCCATCACTGTATGCACTGCTTTATGGAAAGAATTGGGGTGCTGACAAGGTTCACAATCCATGATACCACTATAAAGTGCATTGAAAATTTCACAAAATAACTGCAGGGGACAAGACTAAGTTAAACAGGATAAAAGAAGAGGAAGAAATAAAAACTTCAATTCTTTACCTAAAATCGAAAAATTCTGTGTTTGGCAGACTTTGTATAGTATAAGGGTTTGCTTGGTTAGTCCTGTTTTAAACAGAGACGGCATAAGTAAATAATATATTCAGCATTAAATGTAGTCTTGTATGTACCACGTAACCTTCAGCGCACTCCTGTGAAACACAAGACTCTCCACAACACAAACGGGTGAACTCGTGCTTCAGTGGCTTGCACACAACCCCACAGCACAACACAACATCAGGAAACAGAGTCGTCCAAGAGTCCCAACTCTCATTTTCAGATAACCAAGAGACACAGCAGAGCAGGCAGCAATCCTGAGAGCGCATCCCCCTCTGAAAGTCATTCAGAACTGCTTCTAACTCCCAATTAATCTTTAAATACAACTTTTCTGATTAGTCTCAAAGCCATGCCATTCTATATGAAGCTTAGCCTTAAATTAACTCACATTAAAAAAGTATTTGAAGATTTGTTAGCATTAGTTCAGATTCTGACTGCATCAATTGCATTGTATCTATTCAAACATAGTATAAAGAATGCAATGTAAAAGAAACATTTTAAAACTACATTTTAAAGGAGAGGGGAAATAGCTGTCATTTAGATGTCCATCCACAAATACCTAAACATTTTACTTCAGTCATAGCAGAATAGCTGTCTTTTTCATTAATTATTTCGTTTAGTTATCTGATTTCATGCATCAAGGCAAAGGAGATTTCCTGTAGGAATTGTGGGATATTTTTAACCTCCAAACAGAGCACGTCATATGATCAGGAACTGTGCAACGCACACCTGGACCTTGCAGAGGCTAGCTCTCCCATGGAGGACGGCGTTCCTCCACAGGATCAGCCCCTGGTCTTTGTCAGGGTCCAGATCGCTGTAACAATCATCTCTGTTCGAAAATTCACACACCCCTGAAAAATGCATGTTCTCTAGATTTAATAAAGTATCCATGTTTCTGCTATTTTGCTCAGATTTACGCTCTCCCACCTTTTGCATGGGGCTGAGACTGTTCTGCTCTGCATCCTGAGACTGCACCTCTCCTGAGCCCAAGTCCCTGTGATTATCGCCAGATTCCTCTTCGTCACTCTGCAAGATCACCCTGCACTCCTTTGACTGTAACTAGGCACCTGCTTGGAGTATAAGCTTCTCCCTCACACCTTTGAAGATGAAATTAGTACTTCTCTTCAAAGCCGTCCTATTTGCAACCCATTTTCTCCCTCTGCCTCTTCATTAAAGAACACAGCTTTTGCCAAGGTTGTTCTTGTCCAGTCAGTCCTTGATAGCTCCCATCCACACAGCTAGAGACCAGTCAATCTTCTCTCACGCTCCCAGAAGACGTTCTCACTCCTGCTTAAAAGATTTGACATCTCTTTACTCTGTGTTGCACTGTACCGGCCTATCCCAGATGAAATATTGTCATCACCTGAAGCACAGACTTACTCCCTTGGCAGTGCTCACCTAGCGTACAGTTTCGTGTAAGCTTCTGCTGCCGAGAAATAACACTTAAATATACCTTTCTCCCTCAGCTATGCTTTCATGGACTTTGAGGTGCCACCCAGACAAATCACAACACACAGAGCCTGCCTTCAAGCAAAAGGACTCAGAGAAAAGAGCTGCTGAGGGGCAACAGGACGTCCAAGAAAATAATTCTTACTGAGCTCCACTCTCAGGAGGAAGATATCAAGAAAGCTTCATAAGCCAGTGGTATCCACGTATCTAATGAGTCTCAGGGATAAAGCAGTAGGGACAAGCGAGTTAGTACAACAGGGGTACTTTTGTACTTCTATTTTTGTACTTTTTCCCTTAAAAGGGAGGGAGGCCAGGGAACACCAAGCTGTGCTCTGTCTCTCACATCCCAGTCCCCACGAGGAGTCACCCAGCACTGCTGCAGTAACACCCCTGCCCGCCTCCTTGGCACGGGGGCAGCTGGAGCAGCCCAGTCCAGGCGCCGCTCTCCCAGGGCACTGGTGAGGAGCCCAGCACGCAGTGGGGCTCACCAGCCTCTCGCATCGTGCCATCACATCACCTTCCGTGGAGGCCCACCACGCTGCTGGCCACCTCCATCGGGCTATCACCCCCACGCAAAGGCCCTCTCACCCCAAACTCCCCAGCACCCTGCCCGCTCCCCCAGACGCAAGCACCCCCCCACCACAAAGCTCCCTCTCCCA
>VXAL01019929.1:39961-88522 GCA_013399475.1 Chauna torquata
GCCTGCGTTGGGTTCGCTGGGGGCCGGGGTGCTCGACGGGAGATGTAGTCCCGGAAGTGCGTGAGGGCGCGCCCCGCTCCCGCCGAGGCGGCGGTTGCCGGGCAGCGGCGCGGCCTGAGGCGAGGCGCCATGCGGCAGAGGAGGCCGCGGGCCCCGGCCCCGGCTGCGGGGGGCTCTCGACGGCGGAGAGACGCGGGTGGTACGCCCCGGGCGGGAGGGGAGGGCGGTTGGGAGAGCGCCGCGGTCGCTGACGCCGCCCGGTCCCTCGTCTCCGCAGGTACCGGCGACATCCCCGCTTCCACCAGCCTGCCGCCGCTGGTGGAGGGCCCGCCGCGCTGCTT
Source organism: Chauna torquata (assembly GCA_013399475.1). Taxonomy (NCBI): domain Eukaryota; kingdom Metazoa; phylum Chordata; class Aves; order Anseriformes; family Anhimidae; genus Chauna; species Chauna torquata. The sequence continues at coordinate 40,303 of VXAL01019929.1, forward strand.
CCTCCGCTGCACCGTCGGCCGAGTCGTGTGGACGGCCCCCAAGCCGCCCGCCGCCACCCTCGTCCGCCTGAGGTGGTGGGGAGAGACGTCGGACGGCACCGTCTTCCAGCCCGGCAGCCGGCTGGGGCAGGCGGCGGCGGGAGCCAGCAGCCGCTACGCCGTCCGGTGCGGGCCCCGGCAGTTCGCTGCCTACCTCACAGGTGAGCCTGGGTCGGGGGAGAGCCGCGGAAGCTGCGGGCTTACCGCCTCGCCGAATACCCGCGGTCCCGTCTTCACTGAACAGCCTTTTAGGTCGCTTCCCGCGTTCGCAAAGGCTTTGATTTCTTCCTGAGTGCTGGCATCAGTCTCTGGGATGCAAGCAGTCAGGTTTAGAGCGGGTCTCCAAAATATTGACGTCTCCTGTAGTTTCAGGATCAGATGACGGTTAGCAGCGTATGTACCGTATTAAGTATGCAACCAGTTTTATAAGAGCGTGAAGGATAAAAAGATACTTAGATGAGCTTGTGCTGTTATTAAGGTGCTTACTTTACTGAAAGATCTGCGGGAACTTTATTGGAAGTCTGATGTCTAGAGCACGTCTTCTGCTGGCTCTGTTGCTGCTTACGCAGAGATATTATGTGGTCCTTATGTGGTACACTGGATATCTTGTACTTGTTTATTATAATTTGTTATCACTGCAACACCTCTTTACCTTCTGTCTCATGTCCTGATTTCGTGGTACAGCATTATGTTAACCTCTAGCATCTCTTTCATTTTAACAGACAAGTTTCAGTTGCATTCATTTGTGACCTTGTTGTGTCAGACTGAAATGAAGCTCTTCCTAATCGTTGCAGATATGGGTGTGCTTGTCCTGGAGGTCATGACCAAACTTGACCGTCTTCCAATTGGCAGAGTGCAAATCACTGAACTGTCCCAACTCTCTCCCAGCCATCCGATCAGTGGGTTTTTCACCATAGTTTCACCAACATCTGATAAACTAGGAGAGCTGCAGGTAGTCCTTACATCTTTGCTCTTCGTTGTCATACATAATGCTGTAATACAGTATAATCAGGTGTCAGGATCCAGTTGTGCTGTGTGTACAACCTGCCCCCAGCCCCAAGGCATTTACAGATTAAGGTAGGAAATAAAAAATGAGTACTGATGGTGTTGACACTGTTTCCCTTAGACAGATATGTGGCATTGGTAGTACAGCTTGAGTAAGAAAATTTGTAGACTCTACAGTAAGGATGAGTTTTTAACGGTGGATTTAAAAGTGGATACTCAGTTCTTAAGTTTCTCCAGAGCCTCATTGGGCTGACAGTATAGAATATTTTAAAATCTGGAGAAAAGGTATTGTTCTATTTTTTAGCCCTGGCTCTGGATAATTTATGCTCAAAGATAGTTGCCTGTGATTTGGAAACATGGAATGTAAAATAAGTAGCTGTAGATATGTCTGAGTTTTAAAATGTCACACAACTGAATGATATAAACATCACTTTGTATAAAAAAGTGGGAACTTTTCATAGCATGAAAAGTAAAGTTGAATAGAGTGTGTGCTGCACCTAATTAAAAAAAAAGGACAAAATACTATTTTCACATTCTATTTTTCAGGTTTCACTAGTTCTTGAACCTCTATCAGAAATGTGTGACACCAGCAGCTCTGTCCTAACCACAGATGCAAGTTTAGATATCGCTCCTGCTCAGGGAAGCAGCAAGCCCCAGTTTCTTGCTCCGTCACAGCAATCTAGGCAAACGCGGATGACTACTGCTGGCCAAGAGCCTGTTAACAATAGCAGAGCCACAACTCCCAGGTATCTTTATTTCACTGTGACAAAATTCTGACTCATTTTGCATTTCACACTTTTCTTTAAGCAATGGCAATACACTTGTGAATTATGAAATACTTGATTTTCTTTTTTTTGAACACGCATTTTATGAACTCCAGAACATTCAGCATTTAAGAGCTTAAAGGGGCAATTTCTCATCTGTTACAAAATTGCATCCTACATTGGCTTAGTTCCAGCTATGCTAGTTGAGGTGCCACAAGTCTTTTATTTACAGCTTGAGTCAGTCTGTCTGATGGTATGAGTGGAAGATGAGGAGTCTGTAAAACACGTTTCTTTTTGGAGTGGATATGCAAGGGAAGCAGCTGCAGTGCTAGGGAGAATTTGAAGAGGTTTGAATCCCTTTACTGATCCACTTCAAATGGATGAAATAATGTTTTGTTTTTCAATAGAGGAAAGGACCATTTATTCTTTCAAGAGAACTCTGAAAACATAAAGGACATTTCCTCTGCTTCCTGTCACCATCTAATTTTACCAGATGAACATTTAAAAGTGAATCCTTCAAATCAGCAAGTGTCATTTCCTACCAGCACTGATCCTGAAGCATCTCAGAGAACAAACACGCATGTGTTCTCTTTGCATAATCCAACTACAAAAGACCTGCTTTCAGGTTTGTGTGTAATTGACATCATGTTTTAGATATCTCAACAAATAGATCTTGATATTATTCCAGGTGCCTATCTAGAGATAAAGAGTCAAGGAAAAGTGATACTTCGCATGCTGTTGCTACATTACTTCAAACAGAAAATGATAACAAAAAGATCTTTGCTTAAAAAAAAAAAAGATGATTTTTAGTCTTGTTGGAAGATGGCTTGGCTACCCAGATCAGGCAAAATGTGTAAAACGTACTGCCTTATCAGTATGCCTGAGCTCTGACCCGAAGGGATACAAGAAAAGGAGGTTCAGCTTCACAGGCTATTTAATCATTGACATATCTTCTGAGATGGCAATCAAAGGTGCTGCTCATGTTCAAACAGGGATTGGGAGGATTTCTCTGGCATTGGCATTTTCTGATAGAAAATGATTTCTTTTCCATCGCCTGCTAGTTAACATCCCTTTTAGATTACGGACCTCGTGGATAGGATTCAAATGAGCGCCAAGCAGGGCATGTTTCCATACGTGTAGACTTTTGAGTTGTTGTATTTTCTATATTTATTGAGAAGACTTTAAATTGTACTGTTGAGGCATCCTAAGGTGATAAGCTACTCTTCCATAAATTAATCTTGCTGCTGTATCTTAATAATGCCCTTCTAATGCTTGAGTCAGTGTGTGCAGATGAGCTATTTCACAGCTACAGCTGTGAGTGGGAGACTGATGGAGGATTGCTGTCACTCCCAGCTGCGCTTTATGGTGTATAGCATGCGCTTCATCTCTGTTATGTCAAGATCTCTTTATAATAGCATAAAATAGAAGCTTCATGACTGTATCCAGCATGTTTATTGTGTTTATACACAGCTTTTAAGTTGCATTTGAATGCTGAGATTTAATCCTTCTGCTTATTTCTCAGCTCTTTTGGATCAAGGCAATAAACTCCGTGATGCCATGGTTGTTTCTGCGATGAAGTCTAGCCCGGACATGGAGATTGAACTGAATGAAGTGCCTCCTTTTGTAAAGACAGATGGTTTCAAAGCAACAGCAAAGTGAGCTTGGAAAGGGGGAAGTGAGATTTAGTTCCAAACCATAAATTTTGAGGCCTTGTCAGGAAAACTTGAAATACTGAGATTCAAGTGATATATTTTAGGATTCTCAGTCAAATGGGAAATTAACTTCTCTTTGTGAGTAAAAGCCTCCATTTTGTGAATTGATTTTAATCACCATGTAGTAAGCCTTGATTTAAATAATCAATTTTAATTTTGTTTTGCACTATATTTGTGTATAGTACAAAATTATTTGATAACGAAATATCAAATGTTGATAAAGAGTAGGAGTATGATAAGGAACATAGCAAATTAAGTGTTACTTGATCACAGAGAACAGGTTTTCGAAGAAATATAAGTAATTAGTGACATAAAGTGAGTTCTTTTGCACATTCTATGCCTATTTGCATCCATTGATGCCAAATTCCCATGAAAATTTGCATCTATAACTGTGTTCTCAGAATTAGTAGTCATTGTTTTTTTTCCATATGATCTTTGCTAGCAAATTGGTAAAAATAAGTTTCCCTTTTCAGCTTCTAATTCCAATTTTTTGTTTTGTGGTAGACTTAGTAAATGTTCTCAATTCAGTGAAAGTGAAATTTAGAAGTATTAAGACAAATGCGCGTTTTTGCAAGAGAAACTTTTTAAATTCTTATTTTTGGAATAATGAATGAAAAGCAATGAATAATTGCTTTTTGTTCCACTGTAGCAGGAAAATGGAGTCATTATCTTTGACAGTCAATGCTGCTGTTGCAAACACAATTTAAATCATTCATATGTGATTGTAGTAAATAGTAGTAATATTATGTTTACATTTTTTAGAAATATTTTTATATTAAAAATGTTTATTTAAGTAAAAAAATCCAGTGGAAATGAAAACATAAAGTATGTTTTTCTCCACTTCACTTTGTTTTCAGCACTGCCATTTGCTCTCCAGATTGGCACTGGATCAAAAATCGCTATCACGTGAAAGACATCTAACAACACATATAAAAATTATTGGTGGTTCTCTGTTCATCTTTTGAAGTATAGATGTGCATATGTCCTTTCTGTGTGATGAATTAATCAGATCACACAGGTTGACATTCATTGTGCCCAGAGAACTCATTGGTTTGGAGGAAAGCAGTCCCAGTGCTTTTGCTCAAACTACTTCAATTTGTGTAAAAGTAGATTATTTTTTGGACTCTCCAGGAAAAATTCATAAGCATCACGTATAAACATCTTATTTGACTTCCTCAAGCCCTCCATCCTCTTGCTTGCAGCAGCTGTGTTTAAACTGCAAGGTTGGGCCATCCTAACACATTGCAAAATATAAGCTTTTTGGATGAGAAACGTGACTTGCAGCAGACTGCAAGGTTGCAGAAAGTTTTTGTGTACCTGGAGGTTAAATGACAAATTGGAGAAAGCTATATATAATCTTTGATTTTTACCCTTTATGTGGCTGAAATCTTGAGCATGCCGGAAAAACTTAATACCTTTATTTTTCCTTTTACTGCTGTCTGTGCTGCTGTCACTTTTTACCCAGGAGCCCAAAAGCCTTGAACTCAAATTTTGTGCGTGCTCCTGCAGATCCCCATCTCTTCACGTCTGAAGTCACAGGTCAGCAATTAGACCTCAACTCTGAAGAGAGAGCAATACAGTTATTATTGGGCAAGTGAGTATAACAACTGAGGATTGCTGCCATATTGTCCTCATTTGTCCACTTTATACTGAAAAATGCCTTTTGACCCTTCGTATTCTCCACGGTTCTTGAAATGCGAATCGTATGAGCTAGTGGTGACAGGAGGTGTTTTATCAGCTTACACTCAACTTTAACATAAGACAACCTGGATAGCTCAAAGTCCCTTGATGTAAAGATGTCAGGAAGATTAACCACAATCTTTGATAAGATTAAGTTATTTAGTAGTTGTAATTGTTGTGTCCTAAAATACTGAGATGTACATAAAAAAAAATACGTTTCTGTGAAGAACTCGCAGTCTGTAAATTAAAAATTGAGAGAACTAATAGTTATTTTTAATCTCTCTCAAGTATTAAGTTGACCTTTCTCTCTTTGTGAAGAGTAGCAAGAGTATAATTGATGCTTACATTGTCTCTATTCCAGTCAGGAGTAGGAAGCATACAGCTTCTGTGTCAGATGTGGTTCAAAATTTCAGTTCATATGCCTTTCTCCCTGCAACTACTGGATAACAGTGGAGAGTTTGCGGGTGATAAAATGGTTTTGAACTCATAGCACAGATAGAAAACCCTTAAACCACACAAAACTCAACTTGCTCCAACCATGCTTTAAAGGTGCTTATGTTTACACACTCATAGTTCTTATTTATTTTTATTCAACTGTTCTTAAGTATTACTGATAGCTTAAAGAGTTCCAGAAGTTATGACGAGCTTATGAGTAAATATTTTAAGTAGCTATTAACAGATACCTTTTACACTGAGGGTAGTCTAGGGACCTAGGAGTCCTGGTGGACAGCAGGCTGACCATGAGTCAGCAATGTGCCTTGTGGCCAAGAAGGCCAACGGTACCCTGGGGTGCATTCGGGTGTTGCCAGCAGGTCAAGGGAGGTGATCCTCCCCCTCTATTCAGCCCTGGTGAGGCCACACCTGGAGTATTGTGTCCAGTTCTGGGCTCCCCAGTACAAGAGGGACATGGAACTACTGGAGCGAGTTCAGAGGAGGGCTACTAAGATGCTTAGAGGACTGGAGCACCTGTCGTACGAGGACAGGCTGAAAGAGCTGGGCCTGTTTAGCCTGGAAAAGAGAAGACTGAGGGGAGACCTCATTAATGTATATAAATACCTGAGGGGAGGGTGTTGAGAGGATGGAGCTGGTCTCTTCTCAGTTGTGCCCAGCGACAGGACGAGAGGCAATGGGCACAAACTGAAACACAGGAGGTTCCGGCCCAACATGAGGGGGCACTTCTTTACTGTGGGGGTGACAGAGAACTGGAACAGGCTGCCCAGAGAGGCTGTGGAGCTTCCTTCTCTGGAGATATTCAAAGCCCACCTGGATGCCATCCTGCGCAACGTGCTCTAGGTCTCTTCCAACCTCAACTGGGTGTATATATTCACACACTTTTTATTTCAGAAGGGTCCAGAGATGTTAATGCAAGGACTATTAGGTGGGCACAGTCAACAAATCCAGTGTAGAATAGGCGGTGTTGTCAGAATTCATATGAAATTGACCGCAGAACTTGCAATGCTAAGTTGTGTTTCTTTCTCTTGTGTCCACAGTGCTGACTTATCTCCTGTGCATTTCTGGGATCAGACAGGTTCCCTTTTGGATTCTCTCTCTATTGGGAGCGAGGTGTATGACAGTGAACTCAATGATCCCCACTATGACCAGAGTCTGCTAGAGAGTCTTTTTTACACGGCTCCTGTAAGTGGAGAGCAAAAGGAACGTGCTTAATATGCAGTCCCTAAGGTGAAAGAAAATCAGAAGCCTGCATCAAAAAAAAAAAAAGGCTACAGATTTCAGCTTAGTAAGGCTTAATTTAATAAACATTAAGTATCCTGCAGAAACTTGTGAGAACGTTGTTTAAAATTAGTAGTATTAAAAGAATACTGTTAAGCCTACAAAACCAAGTATTGAATTTGGAAATTGCTAGGACTGAGGCTGTCATGAAGACTTGTTTTTTATATCTCTGTGAAAAATTTTGATACAATATTATTTGTTTCAAATTATGCAATCTACAAGCTGTGTTTTTTTCTTTATTTATCGTGACCTTTATATGTCTTTCTTGGTAATGATAGCTAACATTTTATGTGCATTATTTCCATTTCAGAAATCAGATTCCAGTTTAAGTGATTTCCTCAGTGATGAAGATGTTAACTCTTCCAAAGAAGTAAGCAAGACAAAAACTGCAACAAAAGCTGATTCTTTGAATCTGCAGAAGGATTCCAGTGCCTTTGATCAGGATCAGAAGGTGACAGAAATTAAACCCAGGTAAATATGTACATTAGTGACTCCTTTAGCAGCATCTTGCTTACTGTAAACTACTCTTAGTAAGAATCACACTATGTTATCATGCTCTGTCATTATCACGATTTACTGAATAACCATTTTGGTGTGGAATTTTCAAAGCGTTTCTGGGAATAATGGAACCCAGGAATTGCTGTGTGTTGTTAAAGAAACTGTTTTTAAAGAGGTGCAGTTAGTGAAAATGGTGAGTTTGACAAAAATGCCATAAGCCTAACTATAAGGTTTTGAACGGTCGAAATAGAAATGCTACGGCCTGAATGAGCCTCTTGACTGAACTCTCACCCTGTTTCTTGGAACAATGATCACTGTGTAACCTTCATGATAAATTAGTCCTTGTGTTAAAGAAAGCAGACTCCAGACCAGCCTTGTACAGTTCTGTGGCCTTGTGTATGTATCAGGTATGAGTAGCTCACATCATGTTATCTGTCTGTACATAGCCTTTCTAATTGTGTAAACCATATCCGCTTCATAGGGACAGAGTTCACACCAGCAGAGCCTGATTTGTTGCTGCTCTGTGTACACTCCTGTATCTGTAGTAAGTAAATTTGTTCCATTCTGAACTGATCTAAATGGCATTCTGTTTTTTCCACCACAGAACCAATGAAACCCCAGAATATTCTGGGACCAAAATTATTCTTTTTGTCTAGTGCTTTGACTTTCCTCTAACTTGGGTGAGGAATGAAGTTCATTTTTTGTTTTGTTTGTTGTCAGATACATGTTCAGCTTGTCATGTAATTACAAAGCTGCGCATGCCACAAAGGAGCAAATGTCATGTAACTTGAATGCAAAAACAGAAGCCTAAAAGCCCTTTTATTAATCACAGAACCACACAGTCATTTAGGTTGGAAGGCACCTTTTGAGATCATCCAGTTCAACCCTGTGCTCAGGCAGCGTCACCTAGAGAGGTTGCGCAGGACTATGTCCCGTCAGGTTTTGAATATCTCCACAGGTGGAGACTACACAACCTCTATGGGCAACATGTTGCAGTGATTGACCACCCTCACAGTAAACAACTTTTTTTTTCAGTTGATGATCAAACTTTAAAAAAAAACACCCTAACTTACCAGATTTGAAGTGATTTCTTTAATGCTGAATTTATTTTAAAAGTTTATGCAGATTGCATATTGTCACACATTTTGTTTAATAAGTAAAAAAAGCTCCCAGCTGTTTTATTTAATTTATAAAATGAAAACAATAGCATTATTCTTCTTTGTTTGCTAGTTTGCTTGTGTACATAGAAAAGATTTTGGATTCTAGCAAAAAGACAAGAGAGTTACATTAAACAACAGTGAATTAGAAGTTTCGCTGTTTTATGTGCTTGTAACAGTGTCCCTCAAAAATCCAGTTATCAAGATTTACTAGTACAATACCAGTAAGTATTAAGGTTTGGGTTTTTTTGCCCTAATTCAGCTCCAGACAATTATTTCTGAAACTTTTCTTACAAACAATACTGTTTTTATATTCAAGTAGAATTCATATCTCCAGAGGCACTAGCACAAAACCATTTACAAGTCAAGTCTTAGAAATAAAATATACTGTGTATGGTATGATTTCTGTTGCAGAGACCACCGAATTTGTTGTAAAAGGTACATTAAAAACGTGCGTTTTAATGATCCATGAGCAGTTTTTAAATGATATCCCACCAAGCTACGATTTTCCCTTCGTGTGGTCGTGTTAATGGGTGTATGTAACCCTGATTCTCAGTTTTCTCTCTGCAGCTGCTGTCCTACTAGACAACTTGCTCCTCCGGACGTTCACACAGAAGAAACTCGTGTCACATCCTTGAGTGTAGATAGGTTGGCTTTGCTGGGGCGAATACACCTAGCCAGAGTCATCATTGAAAGTTTGAGAATCCCTCCTGAGAGCACCCAGATTACACCAGGAAAGAAAGGTTTAGTGGGGAAGCCTCCAAGGCCTGCATCAGTTAATAAGTGGTAAGGTGGACTGCTATATTCAGTTTCATTATGTGCATTAGGCTTTTGATGGATTGTGATCATCCATTCACTTTTTTATTCATAGTACCTTCTTCGTTGAGTACCACTTTCCTGTGGGAGCCTCCAAGAATGAAAAAGAACAGGTCTCCATAACAACAGAAGTAATTCGAATAGCTTCAAGTAAAATCACAGGCAGTGGTAAGACCATTGTTTTTCCCGTCTTGTATGTAGTATTGTTGACTGCCTCATCTCTTAGAAATTTAGTAGCATTTTCTCTGCTGCATGAAAAATATTCTCTTTTATATTATGATTAGCAGCACCGCTACAAACAGAGGTACTGCGCTGCAGGTAGTGGAATGCTCCTCTCTGGGAAGAGGAAACCAAGTTTGTTTGTTTGCTTGTTTTCCCTTCCAAGAAGCAGCCATATTGGGATTTTCACATTTCTTTTCTTAGGGACATAATAGCAGGTCAGTATGTCCCTTCCTTCATATCAGCATAAACCCAATATCTTTTCTGCAATATTACTTAAGATGATAAAATACTTTTAGAATCAAATATACTTCTATTGCAAATAAATACCTAATTTTTCCAGATGCTGAAATATTTCCCATAACGTGCAAGAGCTCAGGGAATCTCCTGGATCCAAGAGATCCTGAGAAGTCCTATGCTCAAATCAGTAGACTTTCATCTCTTTACTGAGAGTTACCACTCCTCATATCGCCAAGAACAATTTTACGTTTCTGTCCTCAACAAGCAGAGAATGATGCATGAGCAAGATCCTCCTTGCCCAGTCTTCCCAGAAACTGGAATTCCAGGCTGGTTTTCAAATGACTTTCCCTGATGGTTATTCATTGGCTTTGCATCCTTCTGGGTCATATTAATTCTGAGTTCTCTTGTATATTCTCCATATTTGTACAGATAAAAGTTCTGAACCTTGGCTCTTTGTAACACAGGAGTAGTACAGCTTCCTGCCCTTTGTCTTGTGTAGTTAGATTCCAGTTCTTTGTAACTTAGAAAAATTGATGAGGCTGGAAATAATTTGAAGAAGCCGTCTAGTCAACCCCATGTACCTTTATCTTTCCTGAGAGCTGTTTATCTCATTTATTAAAGATACCCAACGAGAGAGATTCCTTGGACTCCCCATGCAAGCTATAAAAGTGCTGCCCTTCCTGTCAGTAAATTTTCCTTATGTCTAACCTGAATTTTTGTCATCGCAAGACTACTTATTTTATCCATTGTGAACAAGGAAAGCATAGTACTTGAACACTAATATTGTACTTGTTCTTCTCTTTTTCCAGACTAAGCACCAATCTGTTCAGTCTTTTCTTGCAGATAATATTTTTCTCATGAACCTGTGATTATTCTTGCAGCTCAGCTTTTAACTCTCTCCAAGATATGTCTTGAAATACTTTGCTCAAAATGAGCCAGAGCTGCCCTTCTGCTACTTTCTGGCCTTAGGAAATGAAGAACAGTTTACTTTGGGTTTGATGTTAAGAAGTAATGCAAAATCAGATGATCATGTGTATATCTGAGGAGTGATTATCTCCACAAGAAAGTCTATTAATATTCAATAAATTTTTAATATTGGTTGCTCCTGTGAGATACAAAAAGTTAATTACCCACAGACTTGCAGCATAATTTAATGGGTTGAAGTGTTGAGAGATTCTTGTTGAGGGTTCTAGCAACAGCCCTTCCCCTTTCAGCTCCCAGCCTTGCTAAACCTCTTATTCTGGCAGATGTGCAGTTGCTCTCTGTGTTTGTCCATCATTCCCAGAAGTGCCATCACTCTCCTCTCCTGCCTCCTGAACTTCCTGTGTCTCTATTCACCCTGCATATTCTCTGCAGAGACTGAAGATTTATTTCTCTGTTTCTAATCAAGTTCAAAAGACACGTTAGCTATGAATCCAGCTAAGAGCTCACAAGTCTCTGTCTTCCTTACAGTGGTGAAATTTCAACAGCGGTTTGTGTTCCCTGTTCATTTCGGTGGAACGATGATAGAGCACTGGTGGAGCTCTGACCTTGCTTTTAAAATCTACATGAGAAAAAGCACACAGAAAAAGGTACTTATTAGAAGTTGTTTATACTTTGTGTATTGAAATCGAAACGCCAACACTTTCTTTGCTTTTCCTCCAAATACGCATAGAGTAGTGGCTTCTCTAAGTCTTCTGCAATGCTTCCTTTCAATTGCTGCCATCTCAGCCATCAGAGGCAAAGCAGACGTCATGTGGCTCGACTGAGCCGCTTCTTAACCAACCATTGCAGATGTTTCAAAGGGAAATGACAGTATGTGCTGATTCTGTAAGTTGAACTAATTGCTGTTCAGTCTTGTCATGCAGCTAAATGATTTTCTGAGTTCAAGACTGACACGGAAAACAAATTGTCCTTCCATCATGTTTGAAAGTGAGCTCTTGCTGTTTAAGCATATTGGATCAATTGCAAGCACTAGTCTTCAATGAGAGCACAGCTTGTTTAGATATACAGAGTGAGTTAATGTGGATGCAGTTGATATCGTTACTCTGACCAGGGTAAGGCGAATAATGTGAGTTGCGAGAAACCAGCATAACTTGTGCATTTAGGAAAAAAAAATCTTATTTTGGGCAAATAGATGCAAGTAAGCATATTTGCATAATCATCTGCATGTGCTAAAAGTCAGTTAGAGGTGTTAACTCTGTGCTTTGTTTTAATCAACACTGAGGATATCTGCCCATCTGTTCTAAAGGGAGCTTTTCTTTTAATGGATTAATAAATTGCGTCTTTAAGTATGGAAATCTTGCTCAGTAGTGAGGATTTGGGATGTTAATTTTTTTATTAATCTGGAACTGTTTACTGTAGGTACTGGAAGAATTTTCCTTACTGTTTTCCTAGTGATGCTTGAAATTGGAACTAAGGGAAACTTTCCTACAAATCCCTGTTGGTACAACTAATGGTGTAAGAGTGGGGAGGGTGAGTGGCTGACCATGGCTTTCCAGCTCTTTCAGAAGGCTTTTGCTTCACAATATGCCCTTAGTTGTTTAGCCCTTACAGAAAGCTTGCAAAATATATTCTTTTTCTACCCTCAGCCAGTGGCCATTGGCTCAGCAGTGCTTCAGCTGTGCAAGGTTATTCAGTCAGAGTTGCTCACTGTCAGTTGTGAAATACCTGTGGAAAAAGAGGGAGATCAGATACAAGTTGGACCACTAAAGGTATGGTTTTTACTACACAGGGTTTGAGTTAAACCACCCATTGTTACTGCTTTTAGCTAGATGTTCTCTCTCTCTATTTTTTTTTTTTTTTGCTTTTCCTCCTTTTTCTTTTCTATTTTTTAATTTGCCAGGTCTCGGATATGAAGGTTTGTGAGGCCAATAGAAGATAACATGAAACTTCTTTTTTTCTTAGGGGTTTTGGAGAAATATTTATAACCTTCTCCAAGTCTAAGAATTTTGCTGTGTGAAGTTCCTCTGGCTGTGGGGTAAAAGAAGGGTCAATACGCTAGGCCTTGGATACAAAAGCCACTGCCAGCAGATTTTGAGTGGCACATGTTCAGGGCTGGGAGCTTTGGTATACGAGAACAGGAGTGCAGTAGCTCTGCGTTCCTTAGCTCCACATGTGATATGAGCTGAGGTCTCTCCCAACACTGAGGCCTGAGGCTCCTGCCCTTGGTAGCACCTTGTCTAGTTGCCTTGTCAAGTTGCCTTCTTGAGCCAGAGTTTCAACCAGAAATGTTCAGCATCTGATGGAGAAGGAGTTACAGTTCTGCACAGCACACTTGAGGTTTGCCAGTTCTGAGGATAAAGAGCCCTCTAGATTAGCAAATGAAGGGTGAAGAGAATATTTGGAAATTTTACATTCAGAGCTCCTAAATTATTCCCAGAGAATGCGAGCATGGATTGGTTCTGTCACTTCGTAGTTCAAGTTCAAGGTATGCCTGATGTTCTCTGTCATAGGGGCCTGTGAAACTTGGTGGCCCCCTTCCAGAGAAGCCATTCAGCAGAGCTGCCAGTGGAGGAGCCACAGAAAAGCGAAACACAAAGCATTCAGATTAGGTGTGGGAGGAGTTAACTGAAGGTAGGAGAAGAGAAGTGGTATGTGGTAAGGAGACAACGGAGCAGAACAGGATGTGAAAGGAGAAAAGTGGAAGAAGGAAACTGATTTATAGGAAATTGATGAAATTGTAGGAAATTAATGAAATGAAATTCAATGCAAGAACTTGTGGAAGGGGAAGCTAATCTTTATTTTTAAGAAAACTGATTTTGGTCGCTCTGTCTCTTAGATTTCACTCGGTGTAATACCTCCCTGTCATCAGTACACGTGTGTCCAGCTGTTCTGGCCGGAGCATGGAGGATAGGGGATGTCAGCTGTTGAGTCCATATCACATTTCTTGGGCAATTTCTAACGTATGGTCTTGAATTCCTCATCTTTGGATGTGCCTTTTATACCCTTTAGCAATAAATACTGTTTGGGATCTCTTGTCCCAGTATCTTGTCTCATTCCTCCTAATTCTTAGTCAAAATTCTTGCGCCTGATCATTTTGCTTTCCTTAACTGGGCATTTTATGGCTTGAGTCCTTTATTATGCTGCCTTATCTTCTGAGTTCAATTTGTTCTTCCTCTTCTTGCTGTCTTGTCATGTGAGTCAATCCAGCATATCTATGATGCTCTTTAGCAATCAACACCTGAAATTCCTTTAGCCCTTGTTCTGGTGTTTCTTCCATTGCTTTCGCGCACACATTTTCATCCATACCATTTTAACTATTTCTCCTGCAAATCTTGACAACATGAAGAGGCAACTCAGATGTAGGACAGTGTGTTTAAAGAAATAAATAAATAAAGAGGAAAAGTGAAGACAAATGCCGTGTAACATTCAGACCATTGGAGAGAAAAAATAGGAGCCCACAGAAGGGCAAGGATTTTGGGACAGCTAAAATCAGCAGGGAATGTAAAGGTGAAAGAGAACTTTGAGAGAGAGAAACACTTCTCCTTTTTCATAATTTTACTCAAGCAGTAATTGCTATAGCAAGGTGAAGGTAATGACCATTATGATATTTTGTCACACAACTTTTCACCTTGGCTAAGTGAGTGTTCAGTACATTTTTCGGTCAGATTTGTGACTGGTTTTAATTTTTTCCTTTATTCAGCTGTAATTGCATGTTGTTGTACTTGCATTACTGCTTTCTTTGATAAAACTGCGTGTAGTTTATTTTGCAGTCACAGCTGTAGCTTGTAACCAGCGCGTATCTGAAGGTAAGCACTCCGGGTGATGATCTAACACAGTTCTTGAACAAACCATGCAATGCGTTATTCCGGAGTTCATGTTGCAGTCTCATCTTGGTATGGGGCACGTCTTCTGATCAGCTCCCTTTGCCTCGTACAATGCAGGTGTCGTTAGAGCTTGCGGCTGACAACAAAGACTTCACTTGCACCACTGCCAGGTCAGCAGTGGCTGTGCAGCAAGTTCCAGCTCACGCCATAAGAAGTCCCCGGCTGGAATTCCGGGAGCCCAACAGCAATAGTGTAAATGCAGACAGCTGCTTGAAGTTTAGCAGCCATGAGGACTCGCAGAAGACAGGAGCAGCCAGGAGAAATGTTTTGCAGCCACCACAGGCTGTATCAGCCTCTGTGGCCCGTAATCTGTTGATGCAAATACCTGCACCTGAAGATTATGGGTTATTACTGCATGTGCTGCTGATGGTGCCTGATGGGAAGGATTTTATTGCTGAAGAGTATGGACTCCACACTTCTTGTAATGTGTATTTAAACTGCAAGCTGCTCAGCACAGAGGAGGCAACAAGATCTGCTGTCGTATGGGGCACAACACAACCTGCCTTTAATTTTTCTCAGGCAAGTCACCTGTCTTCCATGTTAAACTGATTGAAATGTGCTATTCCACGCTGACACACGTTTCAAAGCTAAGTTGTTTTTATGTACATAGGAACTTCTCTGCTTGGCTCTGTCCAGTATACTGAAAGTGTTTTCAGCATTGTTTTGGCTGCATTGCACAGTTTGAAACACAGCTCTTTGAATCATCCGAATAATAAACGAGACTCGAAGTACAAAAGAGAAACAGTTGCAAAAGTTTAGGTTAAAACTGGAAAAAAAATTTGATGTCTCCTTTCTTCTGTTTCGGAAAGAAAGCATTCCTGATGGCATCTTATTATGTAGTTGTAGATATTTTTGTTTTGTTCCTTTACTTGATGTTCTCTTCTTAACAGATTTATCAGCACAGAAGTGTGAGTTACTGACCTAACATGGGCCAGAGCCTTCCCCCAGCAAACAGCAGAATTTCAGATATTTAATGATGTTTGTTTAATAAGTTTGTAATATTTTCCCAGACATTTTTCTTTGGAAATGTCGGGATGCTCAAATGCATTTGTTTTATATTTAACCACGCCTAGTGATTTGTGAGACTTCTCTTCAACTGAAAAGTGAAATAATACAAACGTAGCAGAAGATGTTTGAAATACTTGTCTGATATGATTTATCTGTGGTTTAGTAAGTAGGTGTTTAAAGTTAAAAGCAATTGTTTTTAAGCTAGCATGTGATCATATGTTAAAATTTGTCTAAATTGCATTTATTTTCCTGGCTTGCTCTTTTCCAAACCTACCAGTTTTCTGAAAGTTGTTAGGCAAGTATGCATTTAATTTTTAATTTCCCCTTCTGAAGGACACAGTTCTGTACACTGTGGAGTAATACAGTGTTACTAGAATTCTCTGTACTTAGCAAATAGCTTCCAATGTGTTCTGTGCCTTAATTCTGTATTAAACTCTTCCAGGTGATGCCTTTTTCATTGACTTCCAAACACTTGGAGCGACTGAAGAACAACGTCATGATTATCGAAGCATGGAACAAGATGGGAAACCCTGGCTGTGACAGACTGCTAGGATTAGTGAAACTGCCTCTGCATCAGTTTTACGTCTCATTCAAGTAAACATCTTTGTTCCATATTTTATTGGGTTGGGAGAAATTCTGACTGGTACTCAGAGAAAGAAGAGAAGGATGGCATCTGACGTGTTGTGGGAGGGTTCGTAACAGTAATTTATAGCAAAAGGCATTTTTGTCCTGCTCAGGTTTCCTCTGGCACTTTTCTACACTGAGCAGTATCTGGATAAGTTATAGTGTCCTGGTACAGAAATAAAAGTAGACTGTGAGAAATAGACACTGCGCTGCATCAGGCTTGGATCCAGATGAATTTGCGGTACTATGAAAGAGTAAAACTACGAGAGATCAAAGTGACTGCACAGGAAAAGTGATTCCATTGGTGATTTTCCAAGGTTGTGACTGTTGGAGTGATTTTGTTCTTGGTTCTACTCTGCGTAGATCCAATTGCTAGGGATGCAGTCAGTTTGCACAGCACAGGGTAAAGCTTGTGGTATCAAATACCTGTCAACTTCGCATGTTAATTGTTATTTTATCCAGCGGGTCTCTCCAGAGCTCTTTGTTCTTTTTGGTTCGGTGTTTTGGCTTTGTGTTTGGTCAGATAAAATACCTGCTTAAAGTAATCTAAATTAATAGAAATATTGGACAGATAAGATCCTTTCCTAATGGAAAGGATTAGTTCCTTTTATTTTGGTCAGATTCATCATAGATGGGAATCAGATGGTGCTGGAGCTGACTTGCCACTGCTTTGTTAATTATTAGTGTACCATTTGTTGGTGGTGGTTTTTTTTTTTTCGGTAAGCCATTGTAGTTTGCTTGTGTATATCTTCAGCGTATTATTAAAGGTTTTTGCATTTCTTTGGGAGATTGTCCCTGTCCCTTCTTATCTTCCTGCCCAAGTCCATCCCCAGAGGTGTGTAACTTCCTCATAAAAATTTTACGTGGCTACAGTGTATTAATAGGAGTCTTGTTCCAGTTCATCACCTCACTCACAGATCTCTAGGCTGGCTTATAACTAAGGCCACTTTAGTTTTTAGAGAGCTATACTTTCTCATTGCTAAAAATAGCCGTTTCCAGTCAGCAGAACATGGAGCTGGGCTTTATGAAAGCTATAATGTGATTGAGCTGAATTTTGGAAGAATGGAGATAGATTGATTTCTAACTGCATTGAGTGTTCCATCTAAAATGAGTTGTGTAATCATGTTCATATACAGACGGCTCATTCTCACGCTAGGGTTTGTTTGTTTGTTTGTTTGTTTTAATGTACTCTAGAGATCCAAAGATTTCCCACCTGCTTCTTCAAGCTCAGTATCCAGTGGTTGCTGTGGATAGCTATATGCCTGTGATGGATGTCTTTACTGGCAGTAAAAGTGGAAGCCTGAGGGTCATTCTGGCGATGGGGTCAGCTGATCAAATAGTGGCACTGCAAAGGCTAAAAAATGAAGAAGGAATGGCACCTCCCATCACACAACGCCCTGCCCACTCTCTGGACCCTCCTCCTACAAAGCCCACGATGGTATTGTTCGCTCAATTCCCATTCTTGCTGGTAAAGACACATGAAAAGACTTTTACCTCTGGGTTCGTTGGCAGACTAGTGATCCCCAATCTCTTTTGATGTTGTAACCAATTGTGTTATAAATGATCACGTTCTGTGCAAAGTTATATTGTTTATACTCCTTTCTTATCTGCTTTCTCTCCACCAGTCTTTACATTATTCCTCTTCTTACTGCCCTGCATATCCACTGCTTCTATTTACATGACAAACGCAGTAAAAAAGTTTCTAAAAAATGCTAATTTTTACAGCCTAATTCTGTACCATACAGGTTTTGCCACTATATTTGAGTTGGATAGATACAAACTTTCATGCTTTTTATGTGCCATGGTTTTTGGCTTTTGCAGGAAAAAGGTGCTATCAGTCTTTCAATGTTTCTGGGAACTTTAGGGAAAAAATGGCATAGTGGTTCTGAGCCCCCTGTTTTGGGCTTCTTAGAATCTCATGTTCCCAGTGCTGTAGTATGCTGTTTGCTAAACAGTCTACCTTTCTGTGTGCATTTTCTTTATTTTATTAGCAGTTAGAGACAGAAGGGGAAGAATTGATGGAGCATGTCTTTGAGATTCATGTGGAGAGTGTGAAAGGACTCATTCCCCTGCAGTCCACGGTCTGGGGAGAGGCTGACTGCTACGTGCAATACTATTTCCCAGTTCAAGAGGCTGGCTGTGGTGCATTGCAAGGAACTGGATTGCATGAGGATGGTAAGTTTGTTTCATGATACCTCCTTATTTAGAGCGTTGCTTTAGTTAAATATTTCCTCAGAGGTCAGCGCGTAGCTGACCTTCTAGTACTTGGGTTAGGTCAGTAAATGAAAAGCCTGCTTAAACTGAGGCAGATAGCAAAGTTTCCAACAAAGAGAGGTGCCTAGTTCTGAATCTATTCACACAGTACTTTTTTGTTGAAGAACACAGAGGGGTTCACAGACTGATCTTGCAAACATGCAACAACAAACTTGCGGGGAATACTAAGACTGTATATGGTTAAATGCAATGAAGGCTTTACATGCACAAGCCTTTCGAGATGCTCATTTTCATGGATACACCAAGATAAGACCACCTGCTTTAAATCATTGGGAATAGCAAGGAGTATTTAAATAAATGCAATTGTAGAAAAGGATTTAGTGCTGATTTTGTGTAATTTGATTCACTAATGTATATTTCCTCTGAAAAATGACAGTAATGTTGTTCCATAGCAACTGCTGTGGACTGTGTCAGCTTCCAGCCACATTTAACAGTAGTTTTCAGCCTGTGGCTCACGGATTCATGGGACTGTGTGAATGGCTTGTAAAAGGTTTGTGAAGTGAAATTCGGAAGCGTGAGCCTTTTGTCAGGAGGTTTTATTGTCCATGGGTCCTGCCTCCCAAAGGACTGCAAAGAGGAAAAGGCTGAAACCCACTCATGCAGACAACTGAAGCACAGGGATGTTTCTGTCCACACGGTGTGGCCTGCGCAGAGGCTTCCCGAGCTTCCACCAGCCAAAAGTAGGGAGTTCCCGTAGTGCCATATGAACAGAACAGCTTTGCTCTGATTTTGGCCAGGCTTTTTAGCACAGGTGTGGCACTACAGAAGTGTGGCTGTATTGCTTCCAGACCCAGCATTGCTTTCCTGTCCCTACACAGGTCTTCCCAGCACTTCTGATTCCAAGTTAACTTGCCCAAAACCAGTTCAGATGTTTGAAGCTTACAGTGTGATTGTCTTCTACTTCTCTGCTTGGATTTGAATTCAGCAGTAGCTATTAACCAACTCTGTTTAACTTGTAGGCGTCAAGTTAAAGCCTTTTCGCACAGCAACTACTTTGTGCATTCCTGATCCTGTCTTTAATGATGAGCATCATCATTCTTTGTTGGTTCCGTCTGATGTTCCAGTTCAAAGGCTCCTGGTCCGCGCGTTTATGGCACCAGGAGTAGCTGGAGGAGGAATCCAGTTTGAAGTCTGGTGCAGGTACAGAATAACATCATGTTCTTTGTAGTTGTCACAGCAATACAGATTGAGACATATCTGGTATTGAAAAATTTCTATCGATGTGATGGTTATTTAATAGTAAGTGAAAAATTAGTGAAGTCATCAGGATTTGGTGATGAATATCTGCATTGAATATTGTTTAAGACAGTTGAGCCTTTTTCTGCCAGAAGTGCTGATTACCCTTTTCTTCTTACAACTTCATTAGCAAGTGTGTGCTAGCTAATAAAGCTGTAACAAGGAAAGGGTAACGTATGGTAAGCTAGTTTGCTTTCTTCCACTTTATTACCAGCATAGAGGTTTAAAAATAATGTTTAAATGTTTGGCGCATCTAAATTTTAATAGCACCCTGGCAATACGATTTCATTGTTTTGGTCTTTTTCCCTACTACAAGTCACTGGCTTCAAGAGAATACGCTGTAAAATGTTTGTATATTGTATTGTTGTTCTGTATTTCCCATAGTCTTCCCAGATCATTAAAGAGTCTTAGCTTACATTTGTTCCTATTTGCACAATGTTTCATGATATAGATAAGATGAGATTATCTCATTTAAGCAAAGATCAAGTAGTAATTTCTTTGGCAACTGAAGCTAATTACTAGTAACAGAAAGTAGAGAACCTAAAGATGGGCAGCTTTAGAAAAGCCTAATTATAATAACTATCATCTGTTCATTCCATAGTAAACAAGCCAAGCTATTAAAAATTCACAAGTTCATATGAGAATTACTGTATGCTGGATGTGTTCACATTAATGTTGGTAATGACCAGAGCAGCTGAAGTTACCAATTGTTAGTACCTGGCTTTTCAAAAACGCACTTGAGCTCAGTTTCCTGAAAACAAGTAGACTTCAATTTAATTCTGCCCTAATCGTTCTCATATAGTGGCTAGTAGATTCTCCTTTGGCCCAAAACAGACTAAAAATTACTGAACCAGAAACCTTCTAAGACTTCTGTGAACATCTTCTTGTCAGCTTGCAATATCTGAAATGGAAAAAGCTTACGAACAGAACCTAGTAATTAGGAAGGAGCCTAGATACTGATTACAAGATTCCAAATCATAGAGTTCTTGCTATGACACTCTCAGTGTTTTGAATTTCTCCTGGAAGCATATGGGGGGAAAAGTAGAAACCAAACGGTGTAACACCACAAGATGTTGGGACTAGTAGTCAGGCAGTGCTCTATCCAGGACTCCAACAGTCAATTCATGTTCAGGATTTGTCCCAAAATGCTACGGAAAGTGCAAGTCTATAGCAGTAGCACGTTACTCAGTCACTGCTGCTGAAAACACAGCGGATCCCTTTCTCCTGGTCTACCTACTGTTCGTTGGATACAATGCCAAAAGTGACTTTAAGTTGAGTGAAGCAGAGTAGCACAGTTAGAAACTGTCTTGAGTCGTTTTATACACTCACAAACTGGTACCACAGATCGGTTCTGCAAGTAGCATTTTTATCTATTAACAGAAATTGGGAGTGGAGAATATTGTGTGCCAGATCCTTCTCTTGTCTTCCTTTGAGATACCAATTTCTAGCAGAGTTTTTGCTAGTTGCCTTACTATGACTAGTGCAATTGTACACGTGTAGCATTATGTACTCTGAGTGCTTACTCTTTTTTTTCTCTGTGGAAATTCACTTACATGGGTTTATCCCTTAGCTATCAGGAGACTTAACAGCTGGTGTTTGAAGATGCAAATTAAAGTGGACTTGTGTGTACTCTTGAGAGAAATGATGGTCATTTTGTCATCGTCCAAACAGCATGACTGATGCTGCTTGTTTGTCTTACCAGGTACTATTACCCAAATGTCAGAGACCAGATGGTTGCCAAAGGGACTTTGCCTTTGTCACGGCTATGTGCCATGATAACGCTGCAGCATCGTGAAGAAATAGACATACAGACTTTTAATCTTCCATTGGTCCCAAGGACTGATTCCTCAGAGGAATTTCATCTGCGGTCTTCAGGTAAGGAAGGTTTGCAGTTTTTCACTTCATATATAAAAGGTGAAAGTGTGTATTCACTGCCAAGATACATGAAAATATGTATTTGTGTTGACAAGTGATACCAGCCATGAGTGTTTTTCCTCCCAGCTTTCACTATCACCATACATAGTGAAGAATCGATGATAAACATGAGCAACCTCGAAGTTCTAACAAGTTTTAAAAAGCCCTTCCTGTGTATTGAACTGCTTAGTTGCCAAATAAGCCACAGTCTGTTGTAGTTAGGCTTCCCATGTAAGGTAGGGAATGGGAGGTCTGAAGAAGGGCTGTATATGGTACGTGGTATGAGCAGAGACATCTTTCTGTTCTGTGGTGTTTCTTTCAAATAATACAAACATCAGCTCTGGGAACGCCACTGAGGAAATCTGTACAACCTCTTTCCATCATACAGGCTTAGCATTAACTGTAAAAATTAAAGACAGCTTGTGGAAAAAGTGGCCATAAGAAAAATGCAAAGAAAAGTTGGGGTTGGGGAGGGAGTTTGATATGCTTCAGTTATTTTGCGCCACGTGCAGCAGCAGAAAATCTGATAGAAGATTTTGTCACTGCAGTGCTTTAAAAAGATGTGTTGAAATTCTGCAGTAGTGTGTTTAAAAACTATGGCAATAAGTGCACACGTGATGGCGTGGCTGGGTTACACAGGCTGTCCTGGTTTTACTATGTCATAAATTTGACACTGAGAAGGAGCCATTAAGGCCGTCTGATCTCACTGCCAGTACATCAGGTTGCAGGATGCAGTCCTTAAAATTTCCTTCTGTGCCTCCTGTATCAGGCCGTAATTTCTCGGTGAAGCAGGGCACCTTGCACAGTCAATCCCGACAATCTTTAATTCCTAGCTAAGCATCTCTGTTTTTTCCATATGGATTTTTTTTTTTGTATTAATAGAGTAAGTTTTGTATTGAGAGTTATAACTAATGATTATATTGGATGCAACTATATAAAAAACTGACCATTTCTTTGCTTTCTTTCTTTCATTTAATCCAGGCTTGCTTGATGTGAGTGTGAGATACCAACGTTCTGTGAAAACAGCAGCAGGAATGACTGCTCAAGCTGTTTCTCTTTCTGTACAAATACACAGAGCAGCTGGTTTGCAAGCAGCAGCCAGGTAAAGCCTAATTCTAAAAGAAAGATTTTTCTCTTAAAATAGCTTTATCTGGAGGCAGCAGGCTGAAACAAACGTTAGATTAGAACAAATTGTAACTGACCAACTTTCCTTCTGCAGAAACTGAGATTCAAACTGGGTTCTGATCAGAAGTGAAAATATTTTTATAAAGAACATCAGTGGTTATTTTTGTCCCTTAAACTGCAGTACAGTGTGGTAGCATTTGTTCTGCAGAAGGCTCGAGACTGTAAGAACAGGGAATGAAGTTGTTTACACTTGTGATGCATTAGCAAAGTAAAGAGCAAGGAAAGACATCATGCAGTGTTCTTTATAACAAGCAAAGCTCTAGCCGTAGGTTTTGGCTTCTCAGCCTTTTGTGCAGTGTTACCTCCTTCCACATTTTCCTGCACTGGAGACTGATATAAAATGGTACCTGTGTGGGCACTGCATCTTGGTGTTACTGGTGCTATTTAAAAGATAGCTGAGATTTGTTTTCTTGAATTTCACTGTGGAAACATGGGTAAACTAACTGGTAAATGAAACATCTCTTTTCACCAGAAGGCTGCTGCTGTTAGTGCATGCTATCACCTGAACTTAATTCTTGAAAATAGCATATTTGAAGTAAAAAAAAAAAAAAAAAAAAAAGGTGGGGGGGAGGTGATGGAATAGAGGGAGTCAATTCCGTAAGAGAAGGAAGAAGGATGACTCCTGTTATTCTAGAATACTGCCCACTGATCTGTTCTCGGTGTTGCTGAGCTCCAGACCCATGTTGATTCAAACAGACTCCGTACGATGAAGATCACTACCATATAGTGCTTGGAGAAATTAAGAAAGTTGAATGGCCTCAGACTCTATATTTCATGTGTATGACCTAAATAATACCTGGGTCTGTTTTACTTGTAAATAACTCCATCTGCTAATTTCACCTCCTTTTTCTTGTCATGTTTAGTGTGTACAAATAATTTGGCTTGGCCATTTGCTTCCTTCTGGAATAGGTTCTCTGGGAAGTTATCCTACAGCTTTGTCTGCAGTATGGGATATTTTTAAAGGTGCTTAGTACTTTCTCAGTGGCTTTGGTCTCAGATCCTGACAAGGATAAGAGTGCAGCCACTGGTGTCGGACTTTGTAGTAGTTACTGTCGCCATTTCATATCTTTTCCTACTATGTTCAGATGAAAAAATGGTGGAAAAAAACTGCAACCAGAACCCACATCTGTTTTGACGTAAAACATTTGTTGTTGTGTCCTGTCTTTTTACCACAAAGACTTGAAGCCTTGGTGTTAATTGCATTGGTTCCTAGATTTCATGTACATGAAATTCATTCTCTTCATTGTTTTCTTTTTGCATACTAAATGAAGAGCTGTGGCAGAAAAGAACCCTTCGGTCCAGTACTATGCAGATGTGGGAGTTAATGCTTATGTCTCTGTGCACCTCTCCTTCCTACCTGAGACAGAGATGCGCAACACACAAGCCGTGGCTGGTACTTTCTGCCCAGAGTTTGAGCACCGCATAGAGTTTCCTTGTAACCTCATCATTCAGAAAAGTACTGGAGAAGCCTCTTGTCTGGGGGAACTATTGCAGTCTGCCAATATCATCTTCTGTATCTACCATCAGAGTGTCAAGTCAGGTAAGGAGAACAAGTGATTATAATGACTAAATGTAGTTGCATAATGATCCAGTCCCCTTAATTTTCAGTTTAGAAGACAGACAATTCTGTGCAGTTGCTAATAGATATAATTACCTAAATGGTCTTCAGAGAAGGCTTTGGGAGGTACTGTTCCCCTTGTGCAAAGAGTTAAGTTTTCCAGGACTCCCGGTGATCAAGATCACCTTTTAAATAGAAAGGTAACGCAATTAATAGTAATAGTGCTTCACTCTTGAAGCACCCTGCCTTTGTATGTGTACGCCTTATTGCTTCCTCTTTATGAATGAGGTAATGGAGGTTCAGAAAAATCATACTGTAAAATCCTCCAATAATCCTATGACAGATAAGCAGGATTCTTTTGTAACATAACATACTGTAGAATTATTCTATAAACAGAATTTAGCTAAAGATTACATCAGTTTTTACTCCCGGGGAAGAAAAGTCAGAAGTGGCATGTTGTTAGAGTAACTGAGTAGTAATGTACACCACTAGCTCCCTGCTGATTACTTAATGCTCACCTGTTCCCCAAAACCTACTCCAAATTCAGTGGTGGTGGAGCATGTATCCTGCAATGAATGTGCATTGGAAATTTTGTACAGACAAGTTTTGTTGACACACCTGATTCTCACTGATTTTGGCTTGATATGTGCTGGACCATTTGTTTTGACTTTTTCCTTTTTTTATGGGTTTAAAGTGTTTCCAGGATGACAGATGAGCTATTTGCTGTTGAGGTGATACAGCATTCTTTCAAAGCAGACAGAGTCTGAATACTTTCTAAATTTTCCATTCTAGCTTGGTGTGTTTGCAAAATTATGTGTTTTCCAGCCACTGACACATTGGCAGCTCGGACATCAAGAGATTATCAGAGCAGACAGAGTCTGAATAGCTTCTAAATCTTGCATTCTAGCTTGGTGTATTTGCAAAATTATGTGTTTTCCAGCCACTGACACATTGGCAGCTCGGACATCAAGAGATTATCTTCTTGGGACAGTTAAAATTCCAACCAGAGACCTGCTGAGAAGAAGATCAGGTACTGCAGCAGTGTTATGCTACTGACATTCTGTGTACACGCTATTGTAATTGTTTAANCAGAGTCTGAATACTTTCTAAATTTTCCATTCTAGCTTGGTGTGTTTGCAAAATTATGTGTTTTCCAGCCACTGACACATTGGCAGCTCGGACATCAAGAGATTATCAGAGCAGACAGAGTCTGAATAGCTTCTAAATCTTGCATTCTAGCTTGGTGTATTTGCAAAATTATGTGTTTTCCAGCCACTGACACATTGGCAGCTCGGACATCAAGAGATTATCTTCTTGGGACAGTTAAAATTCCAACCAGAGACCTGCTGAGAAGAAGATCAGGTACTGCAGCAGTGTTATGCTACTGACATTCTGTGTACACGCTATTGTAATTGTTTAAAACAATTTTGATTCCCATGGTATTTTTTTAGACCAAAGTTCTCTCTGACTTTGCACATGTCTTCATTAAAAATCCTGTATTAGAAAGCTCATATAAGAGATATTGTTTGAAGATCAGTTTTCGGTGCGTAGGATGTATAGTAGCTGATTGTTTTGTGCTTGAGTGATTTATACTTGATGTAGGGCAAGCTGTTGAACTGTGTGATGAGTACACTTTACGCTGCTAACATGGATTTTTCAGAAACTACAAGAGAGCAGCCAGTTGCACCTTATTAAGGGTAAGGCACTGTATAGCAGAAACTGGAGAAACTTGTACCCATCAATTGGCAGCTGAACTGGCTGAATGAACATTAACCTGCTTAGCATTTTATTCAGTGCCGTTTATTTTCAGCTTTAAAATGGAAAGTCTAAGAGTGGTAGTGTTCAGTGGAGGACCAGTGATTGCTTTTGAGATGCCAAAGCTGGAAACAAAGCTTAGATTAGTTAGAAAGCAGTTGGATTAACCTTTTTTTTAAGCTAAATGTAACATACCTCTTCTATGTAGTGTTAGTTTGTAAAGATTGTGTTATAATAATGATGTTTTCACTATAATCTTTTTTATTTCTGCTTTAATTTCAGTATAGTTCTCATTTTCTCCAACCATGAAGTCTTGGGTTTATTTTTAATGGGAAGAGAGGAGGAAAAAACTGAGAATGTCTAATTTTGTAATTGGAGATTCATGGGATTTAGTTTCATTGTAAAATGAGTATCGTTAATGAAATGAAAAGTAAAATGCCTTTTGGATCAGCACTACTTGTGAGGCTGTCTGAGGTCTAACAATTTGCTGCTTTTTCAGGTTAGAAATGAATTCCAAACTTTCACAAGAAATAAACACTTCAAGTACTGGTTCTTGACTAATGACCAGAACGCAGAAAATTCTTTGCTGACATTTTCAGAGGGTAGGGTAAGTCTAATTATGATCTCTTCTCCTGCAGGTATTACAGGCTGGTACCCAGTTACCCTATCTGAAGATGTAATGCCTTTGCACTGCACAAATGTCACGCAGGCCATAGTGGGAGGACTGGAACTGTCTGTTACTTTTGCTCATCACAATGACAGAGAGCGTGTTTTGGAGGCTGCTGAGCTTTTGGGATGGAACAGTGAGGAAGGCCCTGAAGACAGTATGGATGAGAGCGACGAATGGGAGCAGAGTGACAGTCCAGTGGTTGTGACTATTTCAACCCCAAGAGTATGGCTGCCTGTCCACTGCATGCTGCTTGCAGGCCAGATGCACCTGAACAGAAGCACGTATTGCTACCTCAGGTATAAGCTATATAATCAGGAAGCCACGTGGACTTTGCTTAGGAGGCCAAAATTGAGTGACGACACAAAGAACGTTACAGTGAACTTTAAGAAACCAAACAAGGTGACTCTCAGAAGGAGTCAAGGGCTGATCTGGTTCTTCAGGGAGGAGAAATTAGAAATCCAGGTGTGGTGGGCATACGGTAAAGAAAACAATGTGGAAAGACCACTTGATACAGATCGTCTTATTGGATCTGCCTATGTCGACCTCACAGCGTTAGCACAGAGGTCAAGGAAAACACTAAGTGTTGGCGGTAAGTTCATAAAGAACATTGTCGTGTTCAGTCCTCTTTATTGATGTTGCTTAATTCTGTAGTCAAGCAAAAAATTTACAGCTTTGTTTTGTCTTTTTATGCAATACACACTCAACTCCTCCTTTCACTGAAGGTAAACAAGGTTAAGATGCTTGTTTCTCTGAATTCAAAACCTAGCAAGTTTAAATGGGTGCAAAATTGGCAGCAATGATCAGTAATAGAGAAAGCAATTAGTCTGGCTGATTATTGAGGAATGTTTCTTCAGAATGGCAGATTGGGCATCATAATAGAGTGAGAATAGGGCTGAATGTTTGTGGTCAGAGCAAAGGACTAAGCAAGAGAAGATCATAGAAACTTCTGCCCTATTCAGTTACTGAGGCTTCTGTTGTCCATGCGGTGTCTAGCTTAGCCACCAGCTTGCAGGCAAATTTGTGGACAGGTCACTGACTCTTCGAGTGCAGTCAGGAAAGGGAGAAGGAACAAGCGTTGAAACAAAATTTTATGCTGCATGTGTATTTTATTTTCCGTGTATGTGTTTAAAATTATGCAGAGGCACTATTCCCAGGACGCTCAGGAAGTCAATGTGTTTTAAACTAGTAATCTGAACTGCTAGTGGGAAAACGAAGTGTACTACTTTGAGGTTTGGTCGTTGTTTTTTACCTTTGCAAGCTGATAATCTTAAAAGCACACTGGGTGATACCTTGCATAGAAGTTACATTGAAAATCAAAATTCATTCTGCTGATCTGATGTGAGTTCTTACAAAAATGAACTAAAGCAGCTTTTTCCAAGATCTTAGCTTTTCTTTTGCTTGTTTAGCTGGTTGTTTGTGAATTCTCTTACAGGAGTTTACCCATTGTTTAGATGCAATGCTGCAAACCTAGCAGGGGCTGCTGTGCGTGTTCACATTGTTCTTTCTTCCACTTCTGCTGCCCTGACCAGCAGACTTCACTGTGCTGAGGAATACAGCAATAGTGAAGATGAAAGCACAGAGAAA
Organism: Chauna torquata; assembly: GCA_013399475.1. Taxonomy (NCBI): domain Eukaryota; kingdom Metazoa; phylum Chordata; class Aves; order Anseriformes; family Anhimidae; genus Chauna; species Chauna torquata. Next base: position 68,780 of record VXAL01019929.1, read on the forward strand.
GTACCTGATCTGAGCCAACAGGTCTCTGAAAATCAGAGTCAGAAACTGGATATCGTAAGTTCAGAAATCACCAGTGGGAAACTGCAAGAAGACGACACGGTGTTTCTGGAAAACACATTTGCTGTCAATATCCTTGTGGAAAGAGCAATGCATCTAAGTTTAAAAGGTAAACCACCACCACCACCCTTTTTGTTGTTTTTTTGTTTGTTTGCTTTAATTTGGGGTTGTTTGTGTGTGTGTGTGCGCGCGTGCGTGTGTGCATGTGGCTTTTTTGTTTGGTTGGTTTGTTTCCTGGGATCTGCTCATAACAGTTACTGCAAAGAGCAATTTACAAACAAAAACCCCAAGAATTTTCCTCTGACTTATTCCAGCACAGTGAATGAACGCAATGAGTTTTGAACTTGGCTCACAGTGTTGCAACCCTGAGACCATTGCATCATAGTACAAGTACAGAGGAAGCAGGAATTTAAACTATTCAGCCCATCTCTATTAATAAAAACCAAAATATAAATAATATAATGTTCACTGTTACAGATGACAGCTGAATTCTGAAGTTAAGCATTATCCGAATAACTTAACCCCAAGATACTCTTATCTCGAAGACTCTTGCAAATTTGCATTTTTAGCGTATAATCAATTTGTAGAGCTGGCTTACGTGTGCTATCTGGAGGCTGCCAGACACAGCAATGAGGAAGGGCAATGTAAGGGCAGAGCAGCCTGAACTCACCCAGGCTTGACACTCTGTTTCGTACTGTGTAGAGTGGGATTTACAGTTAGGCGGCTAGTCACTAAGCTGAGGGTCACCAAAAAATTGCCCTTCACTTTTAAATTTATTCTAAGCATATTAAAATATTCCTTCCTAGCAGGTGACGTTTGGTTCTTGATGTGCAGTAATGTAATATGGTGAGTTTGCAGGTTTTTGGAGCCTTTTTTGCCTCAAGTTGCAGTCTGTAGATGAATCTCATTCGTTAAAGTTGAGTTAAACCTTTTAAAACACTTCAAGTGCTCTGCCCTTCACCTTGCGCACCTTTAGCGCTGCGTGACTTGACCACTTTGTGTTTGCTCAGCACTTGGAGTGATCATATCTTGTTTGGGCCATTACAGATACAAATATGTATTGTTACCAAATACGAACATGAGTAAGGGACTGACTGGAGGTGAGTTTACTGGACGTGTCTTTGTGAAAATCAACCAGTTCATAGTCTAGGTGATATGCCAGAAAAGAGCACTCAGCACTCAGTACAACTCAGAGTCAAACAGAAGCCATAATTTAAGTGTGAGTGGTTCTGATACATACTGAGCTCCACAGGTGGCTTTTTTATAAACAGTGATTCTATAATCTTTTGGAATTCATAGTCTTTGGAAACTTGATGCAGCGTTATTTGCTACTGCAAAGCTTTTGGAGTGATGAGGGGGTGTCTTTTGATGGGGTGCACTACTGCAATATTTCTGTCTTCAAACAAATTATCTTTTCTTGATATTTTTAGAAGTAAGTAACTGAGAGACAGTGGATTCACTGAAACAGTGCATATATTTAAGCTGGTTGCAACAAGAATTTGTATTCTTCATGGTAAAAATTTCATTACTGTGTTACAGATAAAAAGGTTAGAATACATTTCCTATCCAGTATGTAATGGATGTTAAACTCTGCAGTTTTGGAAGAACTACTTAAGATACACAATTGTCAAAAATTGAATGAAGATACGAAACATTTTCTGAAGTCCCTTGATATTTTTTGTGGTATAAAGTCACTTTTTTTTTTGGTTTGGTTTTTGTTTTGTTTTGTTTTTTTCTTTGTATTTTTTGGAAGATGAAGAAACAGCCTAAATTTCATAACATTGGAAAGGAATGAAGTTACTTCTACTTTTACTACGAAGATTGATTTTTAGGTCTGCCTTTACATGCAAGAGGCAGTGAGCTAGTCTGGACAGATCTTGCTCGTTTCTCTATGCTGATTTCACATGACCTACCTCTGTGTTTGAGTTGCCATGTCTATAGTCTTGCCAAACTGAGAAGAGTTTCGTATGGCATGTTTTAACTGAAGCCATTGTTCATATTTAAAAAAAAAAAAAAAAAAAAAGATCCTCTTGTTCTCAAGTAAATCTTCATGGTTAAGGGATAAATGAGCAGTAATTCCATAAGCTACAGCAAATCAATCACATTTGATCATATTTTCATGGCGAATCAGAATGCAGGAGAAAAGAGATTTTTTAGTTAAATCAGCTTCATACTCATCAGTTTTGATCATTCTGGCTGGCAAAGTCTTAGAGAAGTCCACAGCCACGTGCTGAGTCCTTGGAAAGCAGAGATGAAGAAGCGATCTGTAAAAACCGAGTGCTATTTGGTTGCAAAGTGTGACCTTGTGTCTCCTTGGCTAAGTCCATTTCTCCTAGCAGATTTTGCTGGCTACAAATTCACCATCTGAACAGCTCCATTAGCAGGAAAATGCCTCTACAGCTTTGCAAGCTGTGATACACTGCAGCAAATGAATCTCAGTAATGCGACCATGACTAAGAGGGTCCAAGCCTGGAGAAAGGGTCACATGCAGAAGGGAAGTAGCAGGGAGGTAGACATCTTCTGATTCATTTTCTGAATTTCCTAAGCACCTTTGCACATCACTGTCCCCTGCAGAGGCCCTAAGCATCCTTTTTGAGCTATAATTGAGTGCTGGTTATTGTATAATTTCTGCGTCTTTCATTCAATACTTTCTAATCCATAATATCCAGCAGCATCTAGGGAATGTCTAGCTCCATCTCTGAAATCTGACCTTGCATTCCTCTAATTATAAACTATCTGCCTCTAAGTGCAAGCATACCCAATTATATCAGGCCAGTTAATTCATTATCTTTTTTCTCACAAGCCTTTTTCCAGCTTATTCCAGGATGAATGAGGGAGAAAGTGGTTCTGTTTCCAGCCCTGAACTATATTTACTCAAGGAGTCTCGTAAAGCTTTCACAGGTGCATCGCAGAGTGTGTGCCATCCCTAGCTGCTTACCTTAGCAATCACAAAGGTCTAGTTTGTGCATGGATTAAAAACAGTATTTCCTGAAGCTACTTCGTACAACTTCAGCTGCTTCCTGTATAGCTCCCTGGACTAGGACATGAAAGCAATTGTTTTTTCCTTCCATATCTTTGATGTTTTGGCCAAAATATTGAGGTGTCATCTACACTAGATTTTCTTCTCTCACATTTCCTCCTGGTGCAGTAGCAGGGCCGGTGGGAGCACACATGTACTTAAAGTAGTGATAGCGACCAGTATTTTACTCTCCATGCACTCTATCCCTGCTCAAAACGCAGTGCTGTGGGAGTGCACTGCTCCCTGCCTTCGTTGTGCTGGCACTTGGAGCTGTGCAGCCACCTGGTGAACCAGAGCAGGGAGCTGGTCCATCTGAAAAAAATAACTCAGCAGAAAAGAGAAGGCAGAATTTTCCTTGGATGAGCTTTTAGATCTGCTGGGTTGAACCAAACTGGAAGCAGGCTGATTTTCAAATGCAAGAGGTTTGGAAATCATGAGCATGCAATCTCAATAGTTTTCTGAATCACTGTCCGAGGAAAAAGCCATGCATCAGCATTCTGTGCCCTTCTCCTCTTGTGACAGCAATCCTTAATGAAATTCAAAGTGAGTTTACTCTCAACAATCCAACTGTGAAGTCAAACAGGCTTTTGTAACACTAGGTGTTTTCTGTGTTTGCAGTTAGGATTGCCAGACTCCATGGCCTAGCATGGAAGACAGGTCAAGCACTGGAATAGGGTCCCCTGGGGACCTGGGTTTTATTCCGAGCTTTGCCTTTGACCTCTTGGATAATCTTGAGCAAATTGTTTCTCTGTTCCTCCTTTGAATCTTCCGGTCTCTGTTGTATAAAAGAGTATATAAATGTAATATTTGCCCCCATTGTAAATATGAAATATTTTCATCTCCACTGATGAAAAGGAGCATTTCCTAGATGGTGAATTTCTTTGTTAATTGTTTATAACTGCTGATCTGCCTTTACTTTAAATATATGTATAAAAATAACCTGTTTTATCCTTTGAACAATTCTGTATTTAATTCTGTATAATTTTAGGGAGTCCTTTAACAGAACGTGAAGTAACAACACCCAGTAGCTGTGTATCATTTGCAGTTGCTGGTGCAGATGCTCCAATAAGCACTTCAGTAATAGAAAACACGGACTCGCCTGTCTGGGACTTCCAGCAACAAGCAAGGTAAGTGATGTGTACTCAGACACACTTGCAGAGCCTTTGGGTCTGACAGCCCCAGTGGCTAGGTGTGAAAAGGACATATCCAGTTAGGGTGCCTTTCTGTCTGCTGGGCCTGTACTGTTTTATTTCTTGCTCATTGGTTTTATCAGCTGATAGTTTTAGACTCCCTTTCATTCAGAAGCTGCAGCTTTTGATCCAGCAAGCTCTAAAAGGTGCTTTGTCCAGCTTTGAAGAGCAGTCTTGTTCAGCTTCTCTCAGCTAGAAATACTTGTTTCCATGTTTTACAATTGCCACAGGCTTATTCTGGGTACAAGGTTACATGAGGAGGCTTGATCTTAAGGCTAACATGAGGAAGGGCATTTTGACCTGCCCTGAATCTTGGGCGCACTGCATTTTGGCTTAAGACCTTGGGTGAGTCAGTCTGTTTCCACTCATCTGTAGTTTCCCCATCCAGAGGAAGGGACTGGTACTAGCTAAAAGTCTCTTGGGAAGATATGTTAAGACTTGATCCAATTTATTGGCTTTCTCTGTACATTTTACTTTGTTTCATGCTGAGAAGTTATACCTAATTTCAGGTATAATTTCAGGACCAGAGCTGTAAGGTGGGATTCACCTCCTGTAATTTTATATATCTGGAAGTTAGGTTTCTGACTCAGAGCTGTTCGGCCTTGGTGTCCCTGCACTCACAGAGGTGCATGGACCTCCAATCCATGCGTCGCTTGACCTGTGTTAGAGGCCTGTCTTAGAAGAGAATAAAATTCCTTCAGGATGCCTCTTTCTCTCCTGTGACTGTAAAATCAGTATAAGGAGCATAGCTCAGACATAAGTATCAGGGCCTAAATTAGAGCAGATGAATTGACCACTCCAAGGCACCTCAGGAGATCAAGTCATACGTAGTAATAGTCAGTAATAAACCTGTGTTTGTGATCTTGTGGTTTCTCGTGTGCTTCTATACCAGATTTTAAATTAATTCCAAAGCAATAGCCAAAGGTGTTTTCTAAACTAGGTGGAACAAATCAGATGCAGGCAATAAGAAAGCGTGCTTAGTTTATTTTGTCCATCACAAAATACTTGCAGATATATACCAGTGACCCCACAGGAGCGGGCTTTTCTCCCAGACTGCTGAGTTGGGTTTTTGGCTTTAGGGAATTTGTAATGTGAAGGTGAAACCATTGAAAGACTCTAATACCTGAAGATTAAAGGTTTGTTTCAGAGGTTGCTTATGCCCAGGTTCATAACTGAATTGCTTTAAGCAACTTAAAAGCTGTTCAGCAAAGACATTTGTCATTTCAGTGTTCAGGGTTCTTTTCCAGAAATCAGCTTCAAATATTACAGCTTTCAGCCATAACCCCAGTGTTTTGCTGTCACTGTACTTACCGAGTCAGGAGATTTACTGCTTCTTTTTCTCTTTACTAAGATTCCTCGTGGTTTCAATGTCCTAGCTTTTAAATCTACAACAAGAGTGAGGAGAGGGAAATATTTCTTGAATAAGCAAAAGTCCAAACCGTGTGAAGATAGTTATGCTTTTGAGGACTCAATGATTTCTTTTTCTTTTTCTGCTTATCACACCAGGAAGAAACTGATTTGTCTGGATAGATACAATGTCACTGAATCTTCAGAGACATTTTACTGTACTTGGTCTTTTCCTACTTCACAAAATAAGATATGATTTTATTCTTCACAGATTATCCAAAGAACTGCTGCTGGATCCTCAGCAAACCTTGGTCTTCAAAGTGTGGCATAAAGCAGGTAGAGTTTGTAGGGCACTATTGAGAGGAGTATCTCTCTGCATCCCTTTCCTTGGGTGATTTCAAGTAAACTGGAGAGTTGAATTGTAGAGATATTTTTGGCCTTGCACTAGAAGATTGCTATAGATAAATACACATTTGCTGCCCCTCAGCATCCTTCTTTTCCCCATTAATCTTCTGGCAAGGTTTGATTAGTTTGTATTTACATTTTTTGATTTGACAGGATTTTAGAGGTTGGATTTTCCTACTGAGGGTACATTCTTTACTGTGTCTTTCACCTGCTGTTGCATTCAAATACTTTCATAGTGGCATGGGTACATTTTAAGAACTAGTTTTGTATCCAGTAGTAGCAATCACTGGGTCAGTGTGAGGCCTTGGATTTCAAACCTTCTATTTATTGTTAAACGATAAAAGATACTGCTAATAGGTCAAATTGGCATTTGTTTGTTTTGCTGCTAGCCCAGATATTCCAGTATTTAATGGATACCAGGCCAGCGCATGTTTAAAAATCTGTGTGTGTATTGTTGGGAGGACAGTCCTACTTCTTCAGTTCAGACTGCTAGGATGTGATCTTTAAAATACTGATTTTTTTTTTTCCCCCTTTCTTTTTATGTATTAAAGTTCGGCTGGTGGAATTTTTGGTTCAGCATAAACTTCCTGTGTAACTCAGCCTTTCTCTGCATTATGCGGAGTACCATGTGTACACAGTGATTCTCCTGCCAGTCCTTCTCCCTGCCCTGGTCTTTCATTGTTTCTGCTGAGACATTTTTAGCTGAATGTAACTGATAAGATAATCCAAATAACATCCTCTTCTTGGATAGGATTGTTTGTTCTGTACTTCAGATAAATTTGCAAGACAAAAAAGACAAAATATTGCACAGAAATGAAATGTTGTAATGACAATCAGCATTTTTGAAAGTTTTGGCAATGTGAAAAGGGAAGAAACATGAGTTTCTGAAGTGAGAATGCAATTCCGGAGGCAGAATGCATTTGCTGAGGTCATCAGCCTTCAGGTTCTTTTTTACAAGTCTCTGAATGTCTTTTATTTCTAGCCCATTTTCAAGCTGAGTATTTTTCAATTTATTATAACCTTTGTTTAACTAGTCCTTCTGATAAAATGTTGGATAGGGTGTGTAACCTTCCTGTCCTTTCTTACGCCTGCAGCAAGACCCTCGTTCTGCTGTGTATTGCCTCTGGTGTCAGTGTTCAAGTTATCAATAACTGCAAAAGGGACAACCATTTTGGCAAATCTGCAGGGAGGCAGGGAGGAAGCTGTTTTAATTACTTGAAAGAATTTTTCCTTCTTCCCAGTCAGACACCGTAGCTATCTTAGTTCGAAGGCTGGTAAAAAAACAAATTTGTCTCATTTTTTATTTTCTTAAACCTTGTTTTTTATTACCACAACTTTCCCACACACACACTATTTACTTGTTCTTTAGCTCATGAGAGCTGTCAGCTTTTAACGCTTTTTTTTTTTTTTTTTTGAGTTTTATAAGATGTCTTTCCCTGTGAAGCCTCAATGTGTTTCAAGGACTGTATAATTGACTGACTTTTGGCATTTCTGAAAATGTTTTATTTTCATGCAGCTTAAATTAATATGTGCTTTATATTCTTTTTCCTCAGAGACTGAGCGGGTGATAGGATTTGCATCAGTGGACCTTTCTCCTCTTCTCTCTGGCTTCCAGCTAGTGTGCGGGTGGTACAATATTACGGACTTCAGTGGGCAGTGCCGAGGACAGATCAAAGTAGCAGTTTCCCCACTTCAAAATATAAATAATCTCAAAGAAGAAAGGCAGGCGAGGATCCGGACCCAGACTCCAAGTTCTTCAGTATGTACTTGAGTTTCTTACGCTGTGCATATCTTATTAGATTCCTAATGATCACCACTGACTGTAGGTTTCTGAAGTGGTGAGCAAACAGAAAGTTCACAGTACTGTAATGGGCCGGTCTGTGTAAACATACCGAGGCGCTTAATTCCTTCTTTAAGAAGGAATTGCTTTATGTTTCCGTAGTAGCCACAGGACAACACTAGTCACAGCACTCGTTTAAACCTCGGTCATGATCATCTCCAGTGGCTTATGTCATTCTGCTGTTACTTTGTGGGTGTTTGAGTTTTCTTTCTTGCGCTCCCCTGTGCACTCTTTCGCATGCTCTCTCTTTCATGCTCTTTCTTTTTTATTCTTAGGAGGAAATTCTGTGGGTTTGGATATCTGGGAGCCTGGCACTGTTTGGTTCTGTTCACACTGGTTCTGTTTGGTTGGCAGCTGATGCCCAAAATCATATTTTAAAATCAGCCTTTTGCCAATTAGGAAATTTCTGATTTGACAGATTTCATTTTCTGGAAGATTTGCCATTTCAAGTGTGCACTTTAGTCTCTAGACTTTCCGGTTGTACTGGGCTGTGATATACACGTGTGATGGAATCGCTATACCCTGCTTTTCATCAGTTTACTTTTCAGTAGGGTGGGGAGGGATCCAGCAATCCTTTGTATGCTACTTGTAATGTGCTGTTAGTAAAAGCAAAAAGGTAGAATTTTATCCTGTCGTCTAGTTAACGTTTTGTGGTTTTTGTATTATTTTATCTGATATTACTTTCAGTGTGTTTTTTACCTCTTGAGTTATTTGCCAGGTTTCCCTTGTTTGGATGGCTGTTTTATACAGCAAAGTTGGAACTGGACGATGTGAATTGGAAGCTGTGACTGACTACAAAGCAACAGAGACTGGAAAACAGACTTCCTATATTATTGATATTTGAATCTGTCCTCTAACAAATGTTTCTTAAATAAGAGCATTGTTAAATGGTACTTTGGCTCAGTGCTGCAAAATCCTTTGAAAATTTCAGTTTAGAAAACTTAAGTTTTTGTTTGTTAGTTCAGCAAGACACTACTAATTTCTCTGTTTTCTTACTGTGGAAGACTTATGTGCAGTGGTCCTCTTTATTCTAGGTGAGGGCCGGCTTTCCAACATTTCCCAGTAACGTTACAAGCTTTTCCAAGCAGATGTCGAATACCTTGTCAAAGGAAGTTAGTGTTCCTACTCGAGAACCGTAAGTCAACTGGCTATGGGTCATTTTGATCATTTTCAGGACTCAGAAGTCTACGTATCTGAAAACATAAAGCCCTGTCAAAGGTTGTTCCCTATATTTGGACTTAAAGATTATACCAAATTCCCTTTACCAGTGAGAGGGTAGCCCAGGAAATGGCAATCTTGGGACAGGTACCTTTCTACAAAACCCAGATTTTCCCTTTCTTCTTGCTGGTGGTTCCAGATTGTTTCATTTACTGCCTTCCACTTTAGGGGTTACACTAGGCCATTTCTAAAATTGGCAGTTATTTCTTCCAGGCCTTTATAAGAATAAGGGGTTTTTATAGTACGAAGAAGTTAGAATTGAGCATTACTGGTGTATCCCCTTCATTTTGCCATACCTCTTGTCCATGGCTGGTGGAATGCTGTAGTGTTGCGCTTTCCAGGACTAGGACTGTCAGATATCCTGCAGTAATTCTGCTTTCTGTCCCTTAAAACAAGCACCAGAGTGTATATGTAACTAGCAACACGTGAGAGAGTGTGTTAATATGTGGTTTGTTTATTTAGCATACGTAGGAGATGGTACTTTTCCTGTATGTTGTCTTTGAAGTTTAGAGGGTCCGTGGGCCAGCATTATTTGTCTGAACAGCCGGTTTGACAGCTGCCAGTGGGCACTGCAGATTCCCTATCAGCCGCACTGTTAGCCAGTAAAGAGAGGGTAGTTGCAGTTTATTTTATTTTAATGTAAATCTGACAGTCAGTAAATGCCATTCTTCATGACATTTGGAAAAATTAGTTTCACCCACCAGTAGCTCTTTAGTAAGTTTAAAGCTGTTGCATATTCTTAGTTAGCAGACTTCTCACAATTAGAGATTTCAAACTGCTTTCTGGCTTAAACGTAGGCTTGTTCCTAGCAGAATTAGTCCCCCTAAGACACATACTCCTCGTCATGAAGAGCACATGCAGAACGTGCGCAGATTTCACGAATCGCTGCAGCAAGCAGAGGGAAACGCACACCGGGCAGCCAAGATGGACTCATTATCACTGTCATCGCGTGCTTCTCTTCTAACTGCTCTCAGGTAAGGCAGAGCCATAGCCAAAATGGTAATGCAAAGTTTTAGATTTGCAAAGCAGAGCTTGAAACTTAAGAGTTCTTGCATTCAATTTTAAAGGAAATGAAAATACACAATAACTGATTAAAAGTTATCGATGGGATATCTGTAATTTACAGCAGAATGAGATAAAATTGGAAAAGCAGGGCCTGGGGGGCAACTCTGCATTAGGACTGAGGTGCTATAGCAATGAGGTGCATGTCTCCAAAGGGAAACAGTAACAGCAGTGTTTTCAAATCTAGATTGAATGCTTTGCTTTACCTGTCTTTGTTCATCTGTAACACAGCACGTGCTATTAAGCCAATAGTCCTTTGAGTTGCTTTTCACAGATAGAATAACAAGCCTGTAAGCACTTTCATCGTGCGTGCAGCAGGATGTCCTTTCCCAGGAGGATGCCTTTATCCTTACTAGAAGCACTTATTTTTCTTTTGGCCAGATTCTAGGTTTATAGATCAGGTCTAAATTTTGGGAGAAGAATGTTTATTATCCGTAGGCATATAGGACTGAAAGAGACTTGGAGTCATTCCATCCCTTCCCCAGCTTCCACAAGCAATGTATCATAAAATCCTTAGATCTTAAGCAGATAGAAATCCTTAGATTTTTATCATGCTCAGTCATAAAGTCAAGTAGTATCATTGCTGTTAAGACTTCTGCTGAAAGGTCATTTCAAATACAGCTTTCTTTGAATTTAAAATGTTTAAAACTAGCTCTTTGTTTTTGTTTTGTTTATATGTTTTTTTAAATTCCAGCCTGCATTTGTTCTGGAGTAAGTGTTGTTCTTTCGCTTAGGTAGAGCAACCTTAACACTTACCTCCTGATCTATTTTTCAGTAAACCCTTAATCCTGTGTTTGCATATTTACATGCTGTTGACTGGAATGATATAAATAGAACCAGTCTGCCATAGGTTGTTGGGATTTTTTTGTTTTGTTTTTGTTTTTCTTACCAATTTCTTACCACTGCTTACAGAAAAAACTTGAGTGAGCTGGATGAGGTTCAAAGGTACTTCAGTCAGAAGCTTACCAGGTCTTTTCCTGACTTCAGTTATGGTAACACATCTAAACCAAGTCGTGAAGAGCAGGACAGTGATCATCAAGGCTTGAGGAGCAGAGGAGTGGATCCCAATGGATGCCATCTTTTGAAAAAATCTGGTCAGTTGGTGTCTCAGGTCAGCAGCCTCATCAGTGGTAAGTTGTCACTTGGTCTGGAATTTTTTGTCAGAAGCTACCATAAAGTATCTTCAAATTTCTCGTGTACTCAAGACCAATCCCTGTTGTTGGTAATCAGTGTGTGTTAGTCCACTGGGAGAATGCTTCAGAGAGATTTTCAAACTTCTTTCAGTAGTGGTAGCGTTGAGTTGAAACATTCAGAGGGCAGGTTAGATGGGAGTTAAGGCCCTCTCAAGATAGCCTAAATTCTACTTAAATTTCAATGTCTGTTTGTAGAAAAAGGGAAGTCTTGTGCAAAACCAATCCACAGAATGGTACTGAGCTGCGTCTGTGGCCCTTTGTAAAGAGGAACTGACATATATCTGTTTTCAAGTGAACTGCACGCCCTATGATGAGTAGCTCAAATAAGGCTCTTTTAGGATGGGTATGACAAAGCCCTCAGTAAGCGGCTTATTTGCTGTTTATCATATTCGTTACATTTAGTCCTTTAGAGGCATCAGTGTGATTAATTTCCCGAATCGTTACTGTTGTTGGACACGGAATGACGTTCTTAATAAGGCCGGAGCATGACGCAACAGCGAAGGAACTCATATCTCTTTGTACACGTTGTTTTCAGATCTGTCTTTTCGCTCTGCCTGACATTTCTACCAGCTCCGTTATAACTGCTCTTCATTAACACTAGCCTGCTTCCTGATTGCGCTTAATTTCATTTTAGCTTAACTGTTCAAGCCACTGTGATCTTATACCAGACAGGCACTATGAAGAGCAAAATGACTAGGAAATGAAATCCATGCCAGTGCTTTCAAAATAATGTTATGAGAGAGAAGAAACTGTGGCTCAGAGAGCTGCCAGCTGGAAAGTTGTTACTCTGTGCTGTTTCTGCCTCTAGCTGCTTGCAGGGAAGCAACACTTCCAAGAGATGGAGTTGGAGAGCACGTTTCTGTTATCCCAGCACCTGCCATGCTTGTATCACCACCTCGATTTTCTCATTTTTTTCTTCTCCAGGGTTTTGCTCTTTTTGTTCCCCTTCTCATCTATTAAGTGCTTTTAGTGCTTCTTTACATACTCTGCTCTGCAGTCTGGCTCAAACTCTTCCTTCTTTTCCAAATGTCCTCCACCCTTGCATTGCCTTTTAGCAAGACTTTTTCACTTGCCTCAGAGTAGCAGTACTCTGCTGTTTAACCTGGCACTGGCAAACTAATTTCTCAGAGAATGCAAGAAGTGAATGGGATCTGTTAACTAGGAACCAAAAATAGGTGATCACGGCTTTTTAAAAAAATGTTAAAATCCTCAGAGATTTTCAGGATTGTATAGATTCTGTTAATGTTTAGGCTCCTAATCCAATCATTTTTTTTCAGAACCTGTGTCAGGAGCACAGGCAGCTCTTTGTTTTCAGTCTTTATAATTTTGCCACAACAACTGAACAACAGTCCTGAGTGAATTCTGTTTTATGAATATTTAATAATTGTCTGGCATTGGATTAGAGTTGATAAGTTGAACTGCAAGCCAGAGAATGTCAGTAGCAACTGTATCTTCTGGGCCCCTAAATAAAACTGGGGAAGCTACAAGAAGAAAAGGTGGTTAGGTTATCCATCTTTCCTGTCAAGGTTATTCCTCTCTTCTTCCCCTGTGGTCTGAACAGCACAAACTGTTTTCAGTTGTTCCGAGCAATAGATACTTTTTTTTTCATTTGCTTTAGGTGACTAACTGCCCTGTATATCAGAGTATCCTCACTGTCCAGTTTTTTCTTTGTATTCATGTAGGTGTCTCTAGTTATTTCCCAGTACTTTCTTCTGCCCTGGTAAATGGTAAAGAGAGCAGAATGTGGTCACATCAGCACTATTTGACAAAATTGCTCTGCATGTTTAACTCCCAGCCATGCTTGCATGTATGATTTTCTGTAAAAAGCCCAGATAAATCAGACAAAAGGTGAGTGGTTGCTCTGTGCATTTACTGATGCTGTTTTCTATTAATCAGACTTACAGGCTATAACTAAAAATAGTAAAGACTCTTCTAATGTGCATCAAGACAACAGCAGAAAGCTGGGTGCTGCTGTTCATGTACTCAACCAGAAGGGTGGAGAAGCCAGAACTGACGTGTGTCGAGGCCAACTTGAGTTGGACTCGCCCAGTGCGTGCAGTGATACGCAGCTGCCATGCTCTTTTGGGAGATCTGTGTTTGGGAGACGTATCTTGCAGGAACTGCTGGACCAAGCTGTCCCTGAAAGTGAGCATCCTCTGCCAGTGGACTGCATCCAGGGAGAGGAAGGTGCTTTCGCCATCCAGCCACACGGTGAAGAAGAATATGAAGAAGACATTATAGAACCACGAACTCTTAATGAAATAACAACCATCACTGACAAAACCAGTCCCTGGTCAAGTGTGCTCTCTGAAGTGGAGCTGGGTGCTGACCAGCAGCCCATAGACTCGAGGCCTGAAGATCAGCACCCAGTGGATATAGATTGTTTGCAAAAAGGAAACAGCAGATGGAGCAGCACGTTGTCCAGCATACCACCAGGCGACAGCCAAAGCATGCTCACCACTCTTAGCCCACGCATTAGCCCCTGCGCAGAGCAGAGCAGTCCTTGGACAGGAACAGAAGGCTTTAAGAGCTTGAACAGCATCACAGAAACAACTGAGAAGGAGCTGTTTCAGCCTGCTCATTTGTCAGAAGTGCGTCATACAGTCTATGGCTCTGTGGAAAATCGAAATTACAACTGGGATAGAACATTTAACGCTAAGCAAACAGAGCAAAGTGCTGAGTTTCATGCAGCCCCCAAAGAACTACTGGAATATCCAGGAGACATTGGTTTGACCAATCTAAAAACCACAGTGAGAGAGGAGGAAAATGGTGAGGTTTTAGGTGAAGATCATCAAGATGAGGAAAAAAATGGTTCCAATGAGACCTGTGTGAAGAGTATATCTGCCCAAGCAGGCTTGGAAGGAAACAGTGGTGGCTTTTCTGATGGCAGCCATGAAGACCCACTGGCAGAGTCAGGAAAGCCCGAGAAACCAAAAATTGTTTTGTATCCTTCTCTTTCCTTAAGCACACATTGCATTCAAGGAGCGTGTCTTATTTCTTGGTTAGAATCGCATTGGCCTCAGGAAAGAGAAATTCACTGTATGGAGCTCTTCCCTGTGAAATAAGCCCAGAACTGATGACCAGGGAAGGTGTGAGAAGTCCTTGTTACGTTGTGTTTCACAGAGTGTGGTGAAGACTTCCTTACCATGTGTAACCAATATTTCCAGTGATGCATGAGGATTAATTCAGTTTGGGTCATTTCAACATATCTTCCTGTATTTTTCTTTTCCTCTCTTCTGGCACTATTATAGCTCCTGTGTTTCTTCTGTATGAAAAGAAACATAACATATTTTGCATTTAAAATACATTCCCATGTTTCTTGCACAGATTCCAAATCTCACGTTTAGTTTCACTAAGCTGTGCTGGAATCTTTGCGGGATGAAGTACTCTACAAGTATGTGAGGTGCTGCTTTAAAGCAAGTTCAGGTCCTGTGCTCTGTGAGGCCAGGTGAAAGAACCAAGTGTTCAGAGTGACAGCATGCTGATTAAAATGAACGAGTTTCACCATCTGGGATCCATTAACAGCTGTTACAATGAGGCTCATTCCCCATCTGCAGCCCCCATGAAGCTTTGTGCGACTACACTCCTCCAAAGGTTGTTTCTTAACAGCTCTGCTCAGATCTGATCCTGTCGTTGTTCCCAACTTCTTCCTTCCACCACAGCAGATGGAAGCCTCCATGAGAATGCTCAGCACTGCTTCTCATCCTTCCACGGTGGGTATGGGACGTCCGTTCCTTTATTGCTCTAGCTTAACGGACTCTGCTTGTTAAAGCAGGAATGGAAGTACTTCTCCCTCTCGTTGCCTGTCCACACTGAGGTTAGAGGTCGTGTTGGCTTCCAAATCAAGGAGAGTCTTTCTGATACTTCTCCTCTCAGGGAGAATCATTTTCAGCATTTGTGTCTGCGTTGCCAGTGATACTTGTGCGTCCACGTTAAGCAGTGTGTTCGTCCATACAGTCGGTGCGTGTTGCTCTTCTCCCCCACTGCGGTCCGTGGAAGTGGCAGGTGCTCTGCACTTCCTTGTGCTTTAATGTGAGATAGGGTGCCTGATTTTGAGGACACCTGTAACTTGTATTTGTGACTCCAATTTATACCTCTAAGATCAGGACAAAACAGGGGTGCAGCAGAGAGCACCTCGAGACGTATCCACTAACTGTTCTTTGGTGGAGAGGGAGCAGTAGAACAGCTGGAGCGGTCAGTACTTACCCAGGAAGGCTGTTGATTGCTTTTGCTGTCTCATAAGTGTTTTTGTATGCATAAACGTGTATTTGCTGCAGGAGGTTAGAGACCACTTTATTTCCTGAAAGCTTGTGACTCAGTTGTTTCGAGGGCTAAATATTATTCTTTTGCAGCCACGCAGGGCTCTTGATGTGGATCTTGGTACTGCACCAGCTGGGCCATTTGTTTACCGCTCCCAGAAGAGATAGTATGTTCGTTCCCCTCCCTGTGACCTATGAAATGAATGCTGTAAGGAACATTTATATAATCAGAAACAGCTTGCTTGATTAAACAGAACAAAACCAGGCAGGATCTAATAGCTCTGAAGTAATGGAAACTTCTTGCAATTAATAAGCATGTTTATAGCTCAGGTAAAATGCATGAATTTTTGCTGGTTTGTGTTGTTAGTGATTTTTTTTTTTTCTGGTCTACGTAAGACTTACCTTTTTCTGAAGCCTTTGAAACTTGCTCCTGATGAAAATACAGAACTCTATCAGAGCAGTCGTGGTCATAGTATGCTTTCAGGATCCTTGGATGTAGCTTGACTCTAACACCTAGACTGCAGTGTCTCGGTGCTAGTTAAGCATACTTTTCATGCTATGTCTAAATATTTCAGGTGAAGTCCAAAGCAGAACCTCAGACCTGTTTCTCCTGTGGAATCTCCTTTGAATTCTTTGAATGTGTTCCCTTCTGTCCATACTGGCTTTAGCTCTAATTCACTGTCATGCCCCCTCTTCCAAGTTACGCTTTCTCTGAAGAGTTTCTGCCTCTTCCTGGAAGCACCTCGTGTTTCTGTGCGTCTGGAAATCGTCACTCAGACCTGCGGTTTAATGTTGATACCAGTTTTACTTGAATTCCTTCTCTGTGCAGTGCTAAGCTTAGTGACTAGGAACACATCCCTGAAAGTGGTCAATAATTAGGGAGAATATTGCTAAGGCCTTATTTGCATGTAGCTGACCTTAAGCCAGCCTAATTCCAGGATGAGCTGCAGCTAATCCTTTGCCGTAGCGCTTCTCGGCGTCTGTTGAGACAGGACTCATTCTGCCCTGCATTGCAGCCAGCATCAAACGCCCAATATGAAGAACGGGAAGTTTTACGCTTGTGCCAGTGGTACACTACAGTTCAGGAAAACTGCTTTCCTATATTTTTGTTCTTAGCTAGCATTAAGAATATCAGTTTCTATATCTGGGTTTGTTTGGTTTCCGCACAGCTCAGCAAACCCCGAGCGTGATGGCAAGGCTGAAATCTGAGCTGCTGTCATCTGAGGATCAGCAGTCCCCTGTCGCTCACATGGCAGTTGGCAGGTCTCTCTCCTGGCCTCCCTAGTGTTCCCGACACCTCGCCTATCTTGCCTGACTCCCTGCTTTCCTGTCTTTCTGCACAAAATGATGAGGAAGTGGTGAGGAGGCGAAGTGGGCAGTCATGTCAAAGGAGATGGCAGCGTTTTGAGACAAAAGGGTTCTCCCAGGTCGTGCTGTGAGGACTTGTGGATCTGCGGTGAGAGGTGCTGCAGCAGCTCAGGCCACGTGCCGGGGACCTGAGTCTTGCAGAGCCTCACAAAATGTTTTTAAAAAAAAAAAAAAAAAAAAAAGTTGGCCTTTTTTCTCCACCACATCAGATACAGGCTTCTGGTTCTTGAGGTCCTTCCCAGCTTTCCTGTTCCGCACTTGTCACCTGCTGTCCTGTCTGATCCAGCAGTCCAGGTTCGATTTCTGCCCCTTCTCGAGTTCAGCGAGCAGCTTCGCACTCGTCTCCACTCAGCCCTTTTCCAGGCCTTTCCTGATATAACCTAGGGAAAAATAACCACGTTTGTGGCTAAACTTAACAGCATCCAACGCTGTATCGTGGTTACTGTAAAGCTACAACTATTTTTTTTAAATGAATCAGAGCTGTCGTGTAGGTGGCCCAGATTAGTCCAAATCTTACTACTGACTCTTGCCTCTGGCCTCAGTTCTCCTCCCTCTTTGCCTTTATTGCGTTCACATGTTCCATACTATTTTATATACCATTGCCGAATTTTCAGGGCAAAAGTTTGGTCTGTCTAGATAATGTCGTTTCACACAGAGGGCACTGCAGTGTTGATTCTGGTTAGGGTTTCAGGCAACCATACGCTAGAGAGAGAAAAAAAAATTTAAACATTATTCCAGTGAGGTGCCAGCTGGGAACCCAATGTTAAGGCTTCCTGCCTTTCAGAGTGGCCCAGTCTGGTATGGAGCTGTTCTAGGGGAAGAGAGGTAAGTATTTAAAAAACTGGAGAGTTAAATAAACTTTTCATCAAAATATCTTTATTTTTTCCTCACTTCTACAAATATTCCAAAAGGATAAGAAACTTACATTGAAACCAATTTTACTCAGCGTATGTAGTGTTCTTAGTGTTATTTTACATGGATGTACCTTCAGCGTAAATCAGAAATAACACTTTTATAACAGACTTAGCATCTTTTAGCTGTTCTGAAAATGCAGCTGGCCAGCAAAGGTCCAAACGTCCTTTCTTGATTGTAGTGTTTGTTCTTGATCTGCTCCCATGTCAGCTGCAGCCATTAAAGTTCTTTTTCCTTAAGTTACCCAGAGCTCAGGTTTTTACCCAGTCAGTTTGTCCTCTTAACCTGCTGAACAGAAACGCTGACGTTCTCTTTTATTTTCATGATCAGCAAAAGAAGAGAGGGCGGCTGTATTCTCCGTGTCTGCTTGGGACTGCGCGTGCTGCCTGTGATTTGACACAAACCTTTTGCTGTCCAGAAAGCAGAAGTGGGTGCAAGGTCACTGCGGTGGGAGGGCTGTAGCCTATTAACACAGATCTGTTTTCACTCCTGCCTTCATGCCCAAACAAAACGAGCTGTCAGGCTTGCTGTGCCACAGGGCTGAAATGCTGGTTGCCTCCAAGGTGGTTACCAGAATTCTCTGACCTCAGAACAAGCTGACCCCTGAAAACCTACAAAATGCTAAGAAATCTGTTTGCTTTACTTGAATCCCTGGCACGCAGCAGTTAGATAATCCCAGGCTGGGTTAAGTGTCCTGCCATATCGCAGCCACTTCTATAAAAAGAAAAGCAAAGCATGACCTTCTGTGCGTAAGCCCTCTTCCTCTCGCATGTTCTGACCGAACATGTGTGCTTCATGGCTGAGCGTCAGATGCTTGGAGCCTGTGACAGCGCTGGCTTAGAGACAGAGAGGGAGAAACCCGGGAGGAGCGCTGCTTGCGCTCGGGCCGTAGGCAAGGAGCGGTGCAAACACGACGTTTCAGATGTGTGCTCTGGAAACTGTGCAGAAGGTTGAAATTGGGACTGTTTGAAACTGGCTGTTTGATGTGTCAAAGGAGCATCTCAAAAATGCAGCATTGAGGCCAAAATGCCTTGCTAAAAGGTGTATGTGTAAGGAACTTGCATATTTCGACGAAAAATACCTGTATACAAAAGGCAGTGCAGAAGTGTAGCTCTTTCCTATGTCGACATCCCCAAAAAGCTAAACCTGCAGTGTAATTTTGTGAGGCTTCTGATCATCTCTGCAAGCTGGGAGCGTTAACTGCTCGTAAGCTTTTCGCATTGTGGTTCAGGCCTGTGCACGTGGAATAGCGGGAGGAGCCGCTAAGCCTTTCTTACGTTTGGAAATTCATTTTTCGAAAGGTCCTTAGGTACACGCATGTCAACATTTCGGAGTTGCTGCAAATGGAAGTGGTGGTATAAAAATCAGAGGGGTAGGATCGTAGCCACCTCCATCGTAGCCACCTCCAGAACATACCACCTGCACGTGGTACGTTCTGCAAGCACACCTCGCTTACCGGCAGTCAGGGGCACGCAGGCTGCCGCCCGTCGCCTTGCTGTCATCTCATGGCAGCAGCCAGCTGCTCTTCCGTCATATTTTCAGTTTAAGAGTGCAGTGCTCCTTTGGGGTAAGCTATTGCGCTGGTGGCTTATGCAAAAAGTGAGTGAGGGACAGCGTTTTCTGCAGCAGCCTCTCGGCAGACCAGGAAGACCTCACCTTGTGATGTGCCCCTGCCTCCAGCTGAGGCAGGAGAGCCCTGTGGCACCTCTGAGTTCGGCGTTCGGTTGTGCCGCAGCAGGGAGCGTTTGTCCCAGTCATTAAGAGAAGTTTGACTTAAAATACTTTTACCCCTTGAGCTGTTTAGGATCCACTTCGTGTATTTTCATTCATTTTATCTCTCTCCATAGTATCTTCCTGGGAAAAAAAAAAAAAA
>VXAL01019929.1:88637-103676 GCA_013399475.1 Chauna torquata
AAAAAGAACTGTATTTTTGAAAGAAAATAACAATTAAAGAACAAAGGAGAAAATCTCATTTAATTTCTCCTTTAGAATCACTTCTAAAAATTCTTACAGCCGGGACAAGGTTGTTTTACAGCCATTTTGGGTCAGTGCGAACCAAAAAAAATCATTTCATTTCTGCAGAGATACCCAGCTGTGCTGCGGTCTCTGGGATGGCTGGGGGGGTCTGGCGTTCTCAAGGCAGCTTTGTGCTCTTTTCCTTTATCTTATCCCACTGTTTTGCCTTCTCTTTTGAGCTGCAGGGCTTGCAGCTGCTCCCGCTGAGATTTGTTACAAATGTCCCGTTGGGTCAGTGAAAGCCACCTGCATTTGTTCCTTACATTTGAAACGTGAGTTGCTGCATCTCACTGACAGGCTGCGCACAGGTCCCCATCAGAGGGGAGCTCGGTAACCGGTCGTTTAGAAGGCAGCTTCTGCATTGTCCAGCGCATTTTTTGTTTCAGTAACGAAATCTAAAACTGGTCCATCAGACACGTTCCTTAAAGCGTTTCCCAGACCGCAGTGCCTGCAGGCAGGAGTTTGCAGCGTTGCCAGCGCATGGAGGATATTTTCTTTATGGCCAAGGTAGCAAACGCAGTTTCGTGGTAATTTGGAGCAGCGTTAATTGCATGGTTCAGGGAAATGGCAGAGGTGTCGGTACAGTATAAATCTGTGTCTGGTGTGGCACTGCACTTAGTTCCCACGTGCACGTGGTTGGGCACAGTCTTCTGCAGGTACGTTAGTGGTGTCGCCTCCCGCAGGGTGGGACATCGGGGAACAAACGGCATCACCGCAGCTTGCTGGAAGGAACGCGGAGTTTCTGAAGTGCCGTGCGAGCGCAGAGAAACGTCACGGGGTTGCCTGGCTGCAGTTTGGCCAAGGTGTTGGGTTTAGGAGCTGGAATTTACTTGTTGGGTGTTTTGGTTTTTGGTTTTTGGTTTTGTTTTTGCAGGCCTTTCTGGGCCTTCAAGGGATAAGGCAGTCCATATAACTTCTTTGCAAATACATAAAACTGGTGTTACGGCAGCAAATGCTGCCTAATGCACTAAAATCAGAAGCCTTTCACCGGTCCTCCGAGCTTCTGCTGTGAACGCTTTTCTCTCTGAACTGCTTACTAATGCTGTCAGAGATCAGAGAGCCAGCGCGAGCTGCTTACTGCCTGTCTCCAGCCAACGCGAATGTTTCGGCTGTTTTGTAAACAGTTGGCTCCAGGAACAGAGGGGGAAGAACAGGCTACTGACCCCGTCTTCTCTGGGCAGCCGTGAGCAGAGTACGCTGTCAAAGGGAGGTGGTCTGGCCAGCAGACATCTCTCTCTGCTGGTTTTTAAGCTTCTAATGTTGCCAGGTCTGCGTTTACTCAGCTTCGTACATTTTGGTTTAGGCAAGATTACGCTAGAGCAGAAAGGAAAACAAGGCAAGGAATCTCGTAAATGTAGATGCATCTTTTTCAGCGTGTTAGAATTGGCGGCTGTTTTAAAGGGTTACAGGCCCTCGCTATTTTCCTGGGTAGCCTGAAGTCTTTTATAGCACCATCCACGTGATTTACACAGTTAGCGGTATAAAGCTGGAAGATGGTGTTTAGGGTGTAGGAATTTATAGTTAGTTTGTCGTAAGCACTGTTGGATGGGAAAAGAAGTGAGCTCTTCCCACCCTTGTCATCCTTTTTATGAACCAGACAGCCAGCGACCAAAACCACCACCCGGCCGGCAAAGGGCCGGCCCTGTATCGCCTTTCCGAGCCAACGCCGCCCTCCAGGCCGTCAGCCCTGCAGTTAACGAGGCGCGCGTCCCAAAACAGCACCGCTCGCTTCAGCCTCTGAGGGCAGCCCAGGCTGGCTCCTCTCCTGTCTGGGTAATCGACAGGCGTGAGCTGGCGCTCAGCTAGCTGCGGGGAGAAGTACTTCATGCTTTTGTCACCGGCTGGTTTACTTGCAGAGCAGCAGGTAAACGAGTAAGGACGGCATTAATGAATTACACAGGCTCAGGTGGGGAAATGGCCCCTCTCAGGTG
This sequence comes from Chauna torquata, assembly GCA_013399475.1. NCBI lineage: Eukaryota > Metazoa > Chordata > Aves > Anseriformes > Anhimidae > Chauna > Chauna torquata. The sequence continues at coordinate 90,671 of VXAL01019929.1, forward strand.
GCCGTAATCAGACCCCATGTGTGCTCGTGGCGTCCGTGGCTGGAGGGCTGCACGGAGACACGGAGGCTCGGGGTTATCAGGAGCGGCTCTGGTTGGATACGTCACGTTTTTAGTTAAAGGGAAAAGCGACTTTCTTTGTACACTGAAAATGCCAGTCTTCAGTGCCCGTGTAACATCCGTGAGGGAGTCCAGCCGCTGGGAGGATGTGTGCAAGTGACGGGTTCTGTTAAAATACTTAAACCGGCAGGCTTCGACTTGTGGGCTGCCTCCTGGGGTCCCTGCAGGCCGCCGAGCTGCCGGTCTTACTTGTCAGCAGGCTTGCTTTGTTGTGCGGGAGCCTTGCCTCTGCATTGCAAGGGTGGGGTTTTTTCTGTTCTGTTTTCTTTAGGGTTCTGTGTTTAAAAATAAATAAATAAAATTGAACATCAAAATTCAGAGAGTCAGAGACCGGTGAACACGCTGGTGCAATTCCTTTGGCTTATTACAAGACCACCATGGCTTGGGATAGATATTCACTGACTGAGAGTTCACCTTCCAGGGCCAAATCGTGTGGTTTGGACCCCGTCTAATTCTGGACTTCAGCTTTTGCTTTCCGCAGCGCTGAGGAAGAGCAGCGTTGCAGAGTCCCCCTTGGTGTGGGGCAGGGAGATAGTTCATCAGCGAGGTTTTTTTTCCAGACAAGTTCTTTGGAGCTTAAGAGCCAGCTGCCTGCGGGGAGTGTTTGTATCCTCAACGCAGGGCAGCCGGTTCCCAGGGACAGTCATCGCGTTGCTGCGCGGAGGAGAACAGAAACCTTGCAGGCGAGGATGCCGCGGGGGTTGAACCTCGCCCTGTTGTTTGAGCCGTTTTGGTCTCAGCGTTGCTCGGAACGTGGGAAGTATGAAGGTCAGCGAGGGCTGACTGTTGGCTTGCAGACGGCATCTAGCTCCCAAGGGAGGCAAGGGAATTTCTGAGCATCAGAGAGATGGGTGGAAGAAAGCAGGTCCCCGTCCTGCGCTGTTGTGGTCTGTGTCACATCGCGCTTCCAGCCCTGGTAGCGCGTGAGCACCGGGCGAGTCCACCTCTCCCCCAGGAGCTAAACGCGGGAACGCAGCTGTTAAAGGCACCGGTGGGGAGCCACAGAAATGCTGCTCGTTCTTCTCATCTGCATTTCGCGCAGCGACGAGCAAAGCCGACGGTTTCTGCTGGCAGCCCGTTCCCACTGCAGGCCAGGCCGCGCAGCAGCGTCGGAGCGCAGAGGTGAGGGAGCAGAGAGGGGAGCAAACGGCAACAATCCAAGCGGACAATTAGAGGTGTAAATAAGGTGAAATCATCCGAGTGGTTACAGCAGTGGGATTTTTGTTCAGTGATTTCGTTTGAAACAGGCACTCTCACATAATCTGGGAAAGAGGAAATGGGGGAATACTGAGGTGTTTCTAGAAAGGAGGAGCTGTGCTCACGGAGAGCCGTACCCAGCCTGGGCCGTGATGCCTCTCGGTGTGCAGGAGAAAAACCCCTCGGAGGGGAACCGGTGAGCAAGAGAAGACCGGCACGTGGAGCACGCCGGGCTGTAAAGTTTTGTTCTTTCTCTCCCCAGGGCGGATGCGGAGCTGTGCTGGGGGGAATCCCGTACCGAAGGCCAAACCGTCAGAGGCCGGCGCTGGCCTTGACCCATCTTTCGGAAGAGGAGGCCGAGAGAATCGCCAGGATCTTCTCTGCTCAGCTCTCCAAGAAAGAGTAGCGACGGTGAGAGTCTGTCCGGAGCAGCTGCTTCCCAAGCCACGGCTCGTGCCTGACGCATCGGCAAACGCTGCGTCCTGTGGGGGAGAGGAGATGGCGGCAGTTGGGTTCAGTCTCTGGTTTTTACTTTGTGTAATTGTTATTAATTTAAAGGGAGTTAGAGCCTGGTGTTCAGCCATGGGAAGCTGAGACTGCATCTTGCAAAGCCAGATCCCAGATGAGCCTCACCCCCTAGGCTAACCCGTGGGGTGTCGCCTGGTCTTCAGGTACCCAATTGCTGAGATTTATTCTTGTGAAATTGCTCTCATTACCCCCTTTTTGTTTTTGTTTAACAAGCTGGGTAAAGCATCCCATTTGGGGGCAGCTCCTTTTTCTTGAACCAGAGGATGGAAAATAGTACAAATCTGCCATCCTGTAGGTGGGCAGAGAACTACTGCCTCCCTGCCTGCGTGTGCTGCGGACGGGGAGAGGAGATGAGCTCCCTCCCCTTCTTGTACGCCAGCGGCCTTCTAAAAATCGCTGGGACGCACGGTTTGCTGAGCGCTAGAGGCGGGTGTGCACCCAAGGTGCTTGTGTAAATACCGACCGAGGATGCTGTAAAGTACTGATGTGTGTACAAAGGGATTTTACTGGAAATATGGAACTTTTATAATGTAAATTATTTTTGCACGTTTTTGTCGGATACCTTTTGGATAACGGCTTCGATGCAAACCAAGCTAAGTTATTTTTGTACTGCTCTCCAGCCACTCTTTGTGTTTCAATAAAATTACACTGATTTCTTGTCTGGCGCACAGAGTACGGCTGCCAGGGCCCCCGCCTGTGCTTAGCAGGTGAGTGGGACTTGTTCCCGCGACGGCCTGAGGGATGTCACAGAAACACTTCCTGGAGGCTGGCGGGCCGGGGGCCCACGTGAAGGTCGCTGCGGTGCGAGGGAATCGAATGTCGCCGCGTAGCGCAGCACGCGTGCGCCGAGGTGGAGTGGGGAGGTGAGCAAGTGCAAAGCCTTCCTGTCCCTGGCAAAAAGCTGCCTTTAAAACCCCGCTTTGAAGTCAGGATGCAGGGAACCGAAGTTTCCCCATCCCTTTTTCCTCCCTTCTCTGCAGTTTTGTCACAGGAACATCCTAAATGCGTGATTCACTGTGAACGCAGCTCTCCGGGGTAGGCGAAGGCTTGCCTGTGCTGGGAGGTTAAACCGGCCCGAGGGGAGCTGGAGGTGCCAAGCGTCCCCGTGTCACACGTCCTGAGCTTCCCCTGCAAGCATGGGACTGACACGAGGGCTTCCTTCCCCCCTTGCTGATCCTGCTGGCATCCCCAAAAAGCCCAGGCTGGGCAGGGCTGGGTTGGGAGCACCACAGCAGCGGGGCCATGACTTTTAAGAAACCAGACAAGGGACGTTTGTTGAGCTCTCCTCCCGTCCTCAGCCTCCACCACCGTCCTGGGCTGCGTCCCTCCCTGCAGCACCTTTGTGCATCGCTGTCCTTGAAAGGGCAGCGTGGGTTTTGTTGCCTGTAACCCACGGGTGGGGTGCGTGGGCACAGGCGTGGAGGGATTTCTGACACAGAATTCACCTCAGCCGCCCGCCTGGCCCCTGCCCTGGGGTTGTTCCACGTGAGCGTGGGGGACACGTGGTGGTGGCCGCGGTGCAGGAAATCCCTCTGGTAAACAAGCTCAGCAGCGAGCCCAGGCCCTGGCAGCTGCTTGGGATTACTGACGGTCGCAGGGCCCGTGCCAGGGACGAGAGGGTCCAACCTGCCCCGTGCGGTGCTCCCCTGTCCCCAGGGTCCCAGCGGCCACCAAACGAACAGGACTGTGTTTTTGGATGCTGCTGCCCCAAAGCTTTGGAGGGGGTTGAAATGCAGTGACCCCCCCCCCCCGGATGTCAGGTGGCCCCACTTTCAGCTGCTCAAATGCCACCGGGGGACGGGGTTTCGCTGTCACCCGATCCCTGTGGCAGCTGGAATGTCCTCCTGGGTGCTATATAAGGGGGGGCCAAGGAGCTGGCTCTCAGGGCGATGGCTGCATGGAGGGGGGTGTAAGGAGGGAGACGGGGACACGGTGCTGAGGTCCCCACGGTAAGGCCATATGGGATCCAGGGGGTCACCGGGCTAAGCGAGGAAGCTCTGTGCCTCAGCTTCCCCAAGGATGCATGTGAAGAAATGGGGCAGGATTTGGCTTTTGAGCATGTCCAAAGCCAACAAGAGCAACCACAGCGAATTGTCACCTCCGTCCCCAAACCAGGAGCCTGGACGAAGCCCCATCTGACGCAGCGTCCCCCTGCAAACCCTCCCATTCCCTTCCAGCCCCTCCAGCGCGATGGTGGGCCTGAAGCCCCCCGAGGTGCCCCCGACAACAGCCATGAAGTTCATCAGTGCCGGGACAGCCGCCTGCGTGGCCGACCTCGTCACCTTCCCCCTGGACACCGCCAAAGTGCGGCTGCAGGTACGGCCCCAAAGACCCCGCGGGTGGCTGAAGCTCCCCACGTGCTGGGAGCCACCATGCCAGCGGCCCTGAGCGGGTGCGTTCGGGGAGCAGAGGGCAGGGTGACGCTGTTGGTGCTCCGCAGATCCAGGGCGAGGTGCGGATCCCCCGGAGCCCCAGCACAGTGGAGTACCGGGGTGTTTTGGGCACGCTGAGCACCATGGTGCGGACGGAGGGGCCCCGCAGCCTCTACAGCGGGCTGGTGGCCGGGCTGCAGCGGCAGATGAGCTTCGCCTCCATCCGCATCGGGCTGTACGACTCGGTGAAGCAGCTCTATACCCCGAAGGGTGCTGAGAGTGAGTGCGGCAGCGTTGGCTGGGACCCTGCTCTGTGCAGGGGCGCGGGCACAAACCCCCTCCCTCTGCACGCACCACCCCGGTGCGCAACCTCCCCGTGAAAGGGGCAGAGCCCACCCTGCGGTGCCCAACCCACCCCAAACACGCACAGCCCACCCACCCCCAGATGCACAACCCCTCCCAAACTGCACGCCCCAGAATCACCCCACCCCTGCCTGCGGCGGGAGGGAGCTGGGCTCGCCACGGGGTCCCCACTCGGCCGGGGTCCCAAGCGTGTGCACTCTCCAGGCACAGGGCTGACGGCGCGGGTGCTGGCGGGCTGCACCACGGGGGCCGTGGCGGTGACGTGCGCCCAACCCACCGACGTGGTCAAGGTGCGCTTCCAGGCCCACGGGGCGCTGCCGGACAGCACCCGCCGGTACAGCGGCACCGTGGACGCCTACTGCACCATCGCCAGGGAGGAGGGCGTCCGTGGGCTGTGGAGAGGTAGGGGTCTGATGGGGATGGGGAAAGGGGCAGGGATGGGGACGAGAATGGCGATGGGGATGGGAGTCACAGAATGGTTTGGGCTGGCAGGGACCTCAGAGGCCCCCAGCCCCAGGACACCTCCCACCAGCCCAGGCTGCCCACAGCCCCCCCCAGCCTGGCCTCCAGCACCGCCAGGGACGGGGCACCCCCAGCTCCTCTGGGCAGCCTGTGCCAGGGCCTCCCCGCCCTCAGCGGGAAGAATTGCTTCCCCAGGGCTGACCCGNGCAGCCCCTTGAGGCACGGGGAGGCCGCCGGGAGGGCTCCCTGCAGCCTTCTCCTCTGCAGGCTGAACAATCCCAAGTCTTTCAGCCTTGGATGGGGACCAGGGATGAGTGCAAGGTTGAGGACAGGGACAGCAGGCCTGGGGCACCCACCCGGGCTGCTCCAGGAGGGGCCATGAGCGCCGTCCCCAATGCCAGTGCCCTCCCGCACAGGGACGCTGCCCAACATCGCCCGCAACGCCATCGTTAACTGCGGGGAGCTCGTCACCTACGACCTCATCAAGGATGCGCTGCTGCGGGCGCAGCTGATGACAGGTGAGGCCGGCGCAGAGGATGCAGCCGGGCGTCATCCTCATCCCTACGGCCCTCACCCCCCCCCCGGCTCTGCCCTACAGACAACGTCCCCTGCCACTTTGTGGCCGCCTTCGGGGCCGGCTTCTGCGCCACGGTGGTGGCGTCGCCGGTGGACGTGGTGAAGACGCGGTACATGAACGCTGGCCCCGGGCAGTACAGGAACGTGCTCAGCTGCCTCCTCGCCCTGCTGATGCAGGACGGCCTCGCCGGCTTCTACAAGGGGTGAGTCCAGGGCAAACTCGGTGCAACGGTGCGGTGTCAAGCGATGGCCGTTCGACATCGCTTGGCTCCCCTGAGGTGTCCTAACCCCTGTGCCATGCCACCAGCGGGGCACAAGGCAGGGCTTTGGGGACCCCAGGGACACCCCCTACCCCCCCCCAGCCATGCTTTTCCCGGCACAGGTTCGCCCCCTCCTTCCTACGTCTCGGCTCCTGGAACGTGGTGATGTTCACCTCCTACGAGCAGCTGCAGCGCATCGCGGCGCTGGCCCGGCCAGCTCCCCCCTGACCCCCGCCCTGGCCCCGCTCACCAGCGTTGGTGAGACGCAGGAGTAAATTATAGTAATTGCTGAAGCAATGGGGGGCAGTGACGCCAAACACCCCCAGCCTGAGGGGGATGAGAGGGACCAAGAGGGTCCGTGAGAGGGCCCGGTGAGACGGAAGAGAAGCGACGCGCTGCAAGTGGCCGTTCGCAGAGCAGTGCGGGAGAAGAGACGTTTCCAGCGAGGAGTTTAGCGGGGAATGAAAGACACTTACAGTTTTTCCAGCCGGGGAGAGCATCGCTTCCCAGCAGCAGTGGGAACAAGACCAGGGGGAGGGAGCAGCGCGGGCCGGCGGGACGGAGTTGAGGGCTGGGGGGGAACGCGGTGATTCCTGTTGGTCCTCACTGATGCTTCAAATAAATCACCCCTATGGGGTCTGGGCGCAGCAGGACTCGGGGCTCCTTCACCTTTTTCTGGGATGTGTTGGGGTTTCTCGCCCGGCCCTGGGGCGCCGCTGGGCTCCAGCCCAAAGAGGCAGGCCTGGCTTCATCCGAAAGCAGGAGGGCCCCTAGGGATCGCGTGCTGTCGGGGTGGGCTTCAGCAGAGGGGGTTCTGTGCTCGGGAAACGCGGTGAAGCCGGGTGTGCTGGCGCTGCCCAACGCCAACGGAGCCGAGCAGAGGGGAAAACATGGGCATGGGCAATGCTAGGGTGGGAACCATCCCCCCTGCCCGGGGACCCCCCTGTCCCCCTCCACGCTGCCTCAGGGTCCCCCATCACCAGCAGCCCCCCCCCCACGGGCTGCCTGCCCACAGCTGCCCCGTCCCTGCAGCTGGGGACCCCCGATCCGCAGCCCCCAGCGGGGCGAGCATGAGCTAGGGACAGCACCCGCTGCTGCCTTCCATGGAAGGGCAGCACCGGGCAGCAGCCACCTGAAACGCCTTCGGTGCACGAGATGCCTTTGGGAATCCTGACCGGTCCCCGAACGCCCGCGGTAGGTGGCCCAGGGAGGGTGCAGGGCTCTCACCACCCCGAGCCAGGCGCACAGCCCCACGCTGTGCACCCCGACGCCTCCCTGGGAGCTTTGTGGCCATCGCAAACCCCAACCACTGCCATCCCCATCTCTTCTGGACAGGGTGAAACCCCTCAGTTTTGGGGCCTTCCCACACCCAACCCCAACTCGCTTCCTCTCTGCCAGCTGCCCGCACCGTGGTGGGGTTGAAGCCCCCCCAAGGTGCCCCCAACAGCGGCCATGAAGTTGGTTGGGGCCAGGACAGCCGCCCGCGTGGCCGACCTCATCCCCTTCCCCTGGACATCACCAAAGTGTGGCTGCCGTGAGCCAGGCTCCGCTGCCCGCCCCCATCCCCAATCCCACAGCCCCCAGAGGGGTCGGTGGTCAAGTAAAGCCCCTTCATCTTTCTTCCCCCCCCACTACAGATTCAGGGGGAAGCGAATCCCACGGGGAAGGTGGCTCAGTACGAGGGGGCCTTCGCCACCATGGTGCAGACGGAGGGGGCCCTGCAGCCCCTACAGCGGGCTGGCGGCCAGGCTGCAGCAGCCGATGAGCTTCACCTCCACACACATCGGGCCGTCCGACTCGGTGAAGCAGCTCTAGGCCAAGGGGTCGGCCCCTAAGTCCCCCTCACAGCGAGCCCCTCCCTGGGCTCAGACCGACCTGAGCCCCAGAACCCTGCAGGACCGGGGTTCGGTCCTGATGGGGCTGCGGCAGTGCAAGCGGGGGAGACTGCTGGGGAGCAGCTCAGCATGGGACAGGTGAGCTGTTTTTTTGTTTTTTTGAATACCTACTTTTTTTTCCACCCTGCACCATGCTCTCTCCAGCTGCCGGGCTCTGGAGCCGGTTGCTGGCAGGCTGCTCCACAGGGGCCGTGGCAGGGGCCTTCACCCAGTCCCGGATGTGGTGAAGGTTCCCAGCCCAAGCCTGCGCCGAGGGTGGCAGGGTGGACGCCTACAGGATCATCGCCAAGGAGGAGGGCGTCTGCGGGCTGTGGAAAGGTGGGCGCAGCCCCTGGCCCCACGGGGAGGGCTGCTCTGATGGAGCAATAACTTGTCTGGTGCCCATCACCCAATAAAACCCAAGAACGACCTTGGCGTGCCTGCAGGAGAGCCTGTGTGAATGCGTGCAGCCAGTGGGTTCCCCAGAGAGAGGTTTTTGGGCTGTGAAGAGGGACCCCAGCTCCCCCAGAAAGATTTCAGTGATCTGGTAACTCCAGCCTGGTTAGAGAACTGGTACCAGCCCTGCGGCTGCTCCCCACCCTGCTGGGGGCCTGTGCATCCCCATCCTGCTCTGCTTCCCTGCCAGGACGAACCCCACGGCTCTGTGCAGACAGAGCCGGACACTCCCGGCCCTGTGCTCCGTTACCCCCACACCTTCCCCGTTTCCCTGCACGAGCGGAGCTGGGAGTACTCCATCACCAGAAAGCAACGTGGAGCGGAGCCAGGCCCGTGGAAGCAGCCTCAGTAGTGCTCTGCGGTTGTAGGGTACTGGGGAAGTCTCCCACCTTCACCCCGGTCACAGTGCTGGCTGCGGGGCTTTATTGGTGGGAGGGAAGCAGGAGTCATCAGCTCCTAGGACAGCAGCGCGCTCTTCAAGAGCATTTTCTTGTCAGGCGTGAGCTGCTTGGGGAAGCAGATGTTGAAACAGATGAGGAGATCACCTTTGCGCGTGGGGTCCTTGAGCAGCGGCATCCCCTCCCCTGGCACCACTTTACAGTACTTGGGGCTGCAAAGCAAAGGAAGGGGCTGAGAGGAGCAGCGAGGTGCTCCCGGCCCAACAGCTGAGCGCAAGGGCCAGGGGCCGTCAGCACTGAGAGCCGGGGAGATGGGACCACGCTGAGCCCAGATGGGTCCAGCATCCGTTCTTCCAGCGCTGGCCTCGCGCTGCGCAGAGCCCTGTGAGCGCTTCTGAGCGGGTTGCTTAGGGCAGATTTGCTCCTCCAGCTTCTACCAGTGGCCTGCCCTCGCCTTTGAGCCTTCTGTCCCCACATTCCTTAACCTGGAGGCAAGGCTGTGCCATGCAGCCCACCACCTGACTTGTTTCTTCCACACCAAGCCCTATCCCTGCCTCTGCGACCAGCCACAGGGCCCCAGACCAGGCGAGCAGCCCGCAGCAAGCCTCCTCTGCCTGCAATCTGCGACCCCGCAGCCTCGAGCCTGCTGGCACAAGCTTCTGAAGCACCCAGAAGTTCAGGCAATGCAGCTGTTGGGCTGCACTCTCTCCAGGGAGGAGCAGGCCAAGGCTGAGGTTCCTTCACTACCAGCTCTGCAGAAACACCCTGCCCGGCCACGAGAGCCCACAGGAGGCTCTGACCGCACTCACTCCACGATGTCGTTGATGGGGATGTTCAGCAGCCTCCCGTCCAGCGTCCTCACGTCCACCGTGCAGCCAACCAATGCCTGCAAGACACGGAGCAGGACTGCGAGCTGCACTTTTTTTTTTCTTTTAGCTCCAGTGGGACCCCTTTTATCAACTGTGTGAGCCACGGGGTGGCCCAGAAGGACAGCTGGCCTTTACAGGGCCGGTGCCAGCGAGAGGCTCTCCCAGCACTCAGCAGCTGCTCCGTCCCTGCTCCCGGCGGTTCCCACGCCGCGGTGCCCCTCGCCCCGTGTAGCGGCTCATTCAGAGCACACAGCAGCGCTGTCAGTAAAGCGGTGGGGCTGGGTCCCTGAAGCCTGGGCTGTCCTCCCTCCTCCACACATTTCGCAGCTGCCAGTGGGAGGCAAACATCAGATGAGCCTGGCTCAGTCCCCTCTCCCTGCTCTTTACCTTTCCCAGGGGGATAGTGGCCACGTAAGTGAGGTTGTCGTTGGCTCTTTTAAACCTCAGGTGAGGTTTCTCTTGTACAATGAAGGTGATGTCAGCTGGAATGACATTTGGGCCCTAAAAACAAAGGGAAAAAAAGATAGCTGGAAATGGTTTGGTATGACAGTTTTATACAGGGAAAGGTGACACGAATGCCTGCCTCTTCGTTGCTGCTTGCAGCTGGCAGGGGAGAAAAGAAAAGTATTTTCTTCTCTGGGGGGGCTGGGAGGTTAAGTCTCCTGTCAAAGTCTCCTGCTAAGCCAAAGGAAACCGGACTGAGCTTTGCAAAGGTGATGACAGATGGAACACCACCGCCTTCAATCATTTTTATTTGAAGAAAAAGCCAGGCAGAAAGAGCTCCCTTTCTGCTGCACTTCTGAGCACAGCAGCACTTCTCTGTGCGAGAGGGATCTGTCACTTCCCTGCCTCAGTGCAAAGCGCACGTCCCCAGCCGCATGCCCCTGCCGTGGCCCGGGAGGAGCGGTGGCAGGGCACCGGGCTGTGCTCTCTGCTGGCAGCGGCTCTGCGGGCAGCGGATGCCTTGCTGGGTCATGTGTTCACACTGCAGCTCTGGTGACACCGATCTGGGGTGCATGGGGGACACAGCCCATGGGAGCCAGAGCTCCCAGTATCACCAGTGGCCTGGCTCCCTCATGGGAACGTGTCCCCAGACTGTCTGAGCACCTCTAGGTCTCCCTGTTGCCTGCACCTCCAGGTGCCCAAAGGCTGGCTCTGAGCTCCTGCTGCAGAGACACGGCAGAAACAGGAAATCTGCAAAGAGCACGTGGCCGGTCCTGAGCAAACCTGGCCCAGAACTTCATGCCATGGTCATTACCTGGTCTCCTTCCTTCTCAAAGGTGATCCTGGTGCCTTGCTTCCACCCTGGCTGCACATCGATGGTCAAGATCTTGTCCCTGATGGTGCTCGTTTGACCATCTTTGTTCATCACCTGGGGGGCAGATGAGGGTGTTAGAAGAGCTTGGCGATGCAGCAAGAGCTCTGTCATCAGAGCAGCCATCATGAGGCAATTGGGCACCCGGGCTGGATCGCAGCCCTGTGGTGCTGGACACGACCATACGCAGGCAGGCACCCCGGGCTGACACCCACGCCGTCATCCCCACAGGGGAGCAGCCACCCAGCCCAGAGTTGCGATCTGTGACTGAGGACACCCAGGTGTCCAAAGAAAGAGGATCGTAACTGCTCTGCGCCTCCAGCCGCGCACAGCAGGGCAGAGGACGGCTCGTGCTCCAGCACAGCTGTGCAAGCCCCACGGCAAAGCTGCTACAGCTACAAATGGAAACAGGCCGAGTAAAAGCAACTCAGAGCTGGAACCAGGAGATCAGGACCATGAAGCAGCAAGGGGAGGGCTGCAGATCACGGACTAAGAGAAGAAAGGAGGCACAACAAGTCCCACCGGCCCAGTGTGAGAATGAAACCATGGGAGCCCAAAAGGGGAGCCCGGGAAACACTGTGCTTGCTCCCTGCCCAGCCCCACTCTGAAATCAGCCCTCCCCACAAGCTTTCTGTTAGCTCTTGTGCTGGATTCCCCTTGGCAGGTCAGGAGAGGAGGCAGCCAGTTTGGATCCTGCCCATGTTTCTGCTGGGTTCGGTTCAGATCCCGTCCCTACCCACAACACACATGCAGAGTGCCGTGGCTGTGATCGGAACCAGCCAGAAAGCCTCAGGTTCTGCTGCTGAAATGCTGCACACAGAGGAGAGCCCAGCCCAGAATTCCCCAGCACAAGCCCCCTCATTGCCCTTACCCTGCGGGAGATCTTAATCTTCTTGGTGCAGCCATAGAAGAGGTCTTCAAGAGAGAGGTAGAGATCCCGCACGATCGGGGGGTCTTGCTTCATCATGCCTCGTCCTCGCAGCCCTCCAAAGGGCACGATCACCTCTGAGCCGTCCTCGGCAAAGAACTCTGCGTGGGTGAGCAGAGGCACAGCGAAAGCAGGATGCAGGGGCAGCGCAGGGCTCGCAGATGGCAACTCCGAATCCCAGGGTCAAACAGTCAGTCCCCAGGAGAGGAGAGAAAAAGCCTCCCAGCAGAGGACAGCAACCAGCAGCCCTTGCCAGTTCGGGGGTTCTAGGCAACCCTGGACTGATGCTTGAGTAGGGCAGAGTCACACAGACAAGACCAGAAGGGAAACCTCAAGGCAGCCTGAGCACTTCCTTAGCACAAATACAACCAGCAAGAGCTGTGTCTCCAGAGAAGTGGACTGGATCACCCCGAGTGTCAGCAATGGTCCCCACCAGGATGCTGCTAAGCCCTGCAGTACAGCTGGCCTCAGAGAGGCAAAAATCAAGAGGAAGCACTGAGGGAGGAAGAAGATGGAGGGACAGAAGCAGAGCTCCTTTAGCAGCGACCATGGGGCACAGGTAACATTGTGCGTGTGTATATATACACATATATACACAGCTGGGCAGGGAAACATCCCCACAGACCTCAAAGTTCAGGGGCTGGCAGTGACCACAGCCCAGAGCCACGACAGAAGGGGCACGGGACACGCCAGGGATGGCAGCAGAGCACCCACCTACCTGCAAAGGGGTTGTCTCCTCCAAAGAACTCCTTGAAGACTTTGTCAGGGTTGTTGTGAAACACGTACCCGACAGTCCAGGCATTTTCATTGCCAGATTCCAGGGGGATGCCACCCTTGAGACCTTCTTCTCCAAACCTGTCATAGATGCCTTTCTTCACGGCTAGGGAACAAGGAGGCATTGGGAACGGCCACTCCCTCCTACAGGGAGAGCCCCATCCTGAGATCCAGGCTTTGCTGAGGGAGCCGGGGCGTTCGGCCTGGGGAGGAGAAGGCTGCGGGGAGCCCTCCCGGCGGCCTCCCCGTGCCTCAAGGGGCTGCGGGGAAGCTGGGGGGGGACTCTGTGTCGGGGCTGTGGGGACAGGCCGGGGGTGACGGCTTCAGGCTGACAGAGGGGAGGTTCGGGTCAGCCCTGGGGAAGCAATTCTTCCCGCTGAGGGCGGGGAGGCCCTGGCACAGGCTGCCCAGAGGAGCTGGGGGTGCCCCGTCCCTGGCGGTGCTGGAGGCCAGGCTGGGGGGGGCTGTGGGCAGCCTGGGCTGGTGGGAGGTGTCCCTGCCCACGGCAGGGCTGGGG
>VXAL01019929.1:104603-118734 GCA_013399475.1 Chauna torquata
GGGAGTTGTAGTTCTCCCCGCGCCCTGCCGCGTGGACCCCCCACCCCCCAACTCCCCCATTTTCTCGGCTCGGGGTACCCCCGGCACCACTCGCCCCAGTACTGCACGCCCTGTAATGGAATCTGGATAGAAACGGCAAGGTGACAAAAAGAAATCTGCGTTTAAATCAGATCCTCAACCCATTTTTCTACAGATTAATAAAAAAGAACAAGGTTAATTCAGCGAGATTCAAGCTTAATGCGGCTCAGTGCGAGATTTAATTATCTCCTCACCCGCTATGTTTCCGTCCACATGGATAGACACACATCTTAGCCACTGCTTCACTTTTTTTTTTAAAGCCTTCAAGACAAGTTTATTCTCCACACACGCTGTCAAAGCAGTTGCTTTCTTTCAGTCCACACTGCAGTACAGTCACCCTCATCGCCCCCGTTCCCAGTTTAATCACCCCCCCACGCCCACCCCAGAAACAGCAGTTACCTACAGAACAGTTAAAAATGGCTGCAATGCAAGAACCTCTCCAACACCTCAGAGCCCCTTACCAATGACAAAACAGAGCTGGGTTCTAACATATATAACCACCCCTCACCAAGAACCTCTATGTACAGCCTGCTCATCACGTTAGCCTCAGACACTTCTATATACACATCTCACATGCACTGTACAGGAAAATAAGCTTGGAACAGCTATTTTGACACATCTCTGCTATTCAGCAATCCAAACACCTAGAGGTCGGAAAGTTGGTATCTCCTCACTATCCCGTCTCTGCAGCATGTATAAATCTGCTTCTCCCAAGAAGCAACCTGAAAGAGGGAAAAAAGCAAGCAGTATTTAAGCACAGTATCTCATGTGACAGCTACACGTAAAAGAAGAGAAAGTCAACACCCCTGCAACTCCTCCAAGAACAGCCTGCATATCTACAACAGACACATGCCACTTTAGGTTCTCTCTCTCTCAGAACACGCCTCTTTCATCGATCACCAGTCATTACCATCTGGCAGGAAACATTCCCATCTCCCCTTGGTACCCCAACAGCTCACTAAAGGACATTCACACATACAGGAGAAAAAACACCTTTTCCTTTCTGCCGGGTTTACGGGCAGTCCGAATAACCCACTCCTTCACCCTTAGAGCAGTCCTGACAACCAGCTCTGGCACTTATTGACAGAGATCAGATTTCCTTTCAGACTCCCCCCCCTCACAGAAGGAACAGCAGGTGAGCATCTCCTGAAACGGTATTAGCAGGTTTGAAAGGATAGTTTAAGGTTTCGCTCTTATCTCAAGAGGTGGGCAGGTTAAGTGCTCACATAAGGGGTCTTCTGTTAGATCCGAAGGGGAAAATGACTAGGTTTTGCTCACATAGAGCTGAATTCAGCAGGTCAAATTTCAGCCTCAGAGCAATGCTGCATGTTAACCTTGTGTTGATTAGGTCAGAGAAGGACTGCAGAGCTGGAACAGCTTCAAACTAAGAGCTAACTTCCACCAATAACGCGAGGTTCAGAGCCGAGGGAACCCAGGTCACTCCTAGATCTGTGCAAGCTCAGCAGGGCTTCTGGACACAGAACATCAAAAGTACTTTCTGGTCTCACATTGCCAAGGACTAGGAGAAGACAGGCAGCACTACACTGCCAACTGCTGCTTTTACTCCAATGATCTTCCAAGCACAGATCAATTCCAGCTTCTTTACAGAAACACAGTTCTGCCAGATCTACTCCAGCAATGAAGTTACTCTGCTGCTTCAGTTTTACTCCTGCACAGTGGAGATAGCGCTACCATGTAGCGCAGAGAGACGCTGACAGGGTCTGCTTATGCAAAATATTAAGATTATTCAGCTGGGAAAAATAAGCCGAAAAGTCAACTGTGTGAAGGAACTCGTTGTATGGGCTGCCAACTCCTGAGATAAATGCAGCTGTCTGCTACCTGGCATCACCTTTCCCAGCACCCCTTACCTTAGTCGATACACCATGTTCCTTACCTTGTACACTGGGTCGCAGTCAGCTTCTGTGAGGTCAATGACGTAATCGAGGTCTTGCTGAACGATAAAGCAGGTTCCGTCACCTGTGTGAGCATAAGAGATACCAAGCAGGGAAGGCACATTGGCTGATTACTGAAATAAGTCACATTCTTTCTACAAACAGCACTACGGGCCCAGCAGAAACACCCAAGAAAAGGGAGACATACTGTCAGGGCATCAGTGAGACAGGAAAAGACTCTTAATGACTGAGAAGCACCTTGGAGGCCCTGTTTTGGAGGAACACAAGAAAAACCACAAGGCAAAAAGCAAGCATGTAATACAGCTCCTACTACATCCCCTTTTTGCCATGGAAACTCTGTCCCATCCTCTTCTACCAGCTCAGACACCCAGCCAGTGCTTGTATAAGAAGGCAATACACAAAGAGCACAGAACTACTCAATTCGATTATACAATTTCTACTGATGACACAGCACTTGCATTACCTTGGCTGGCAATAAATCCATCTCGGTACGGGAGCAGAGAAAGCACTGGTGCTCCTGATCTATGAATGATCTGGATTGGAGCACTGGAAAGAGGAGCAGAAACAAGGAAAAGTTATGGTCTATAGTCAAGAATCCCTTCCAACGTGTGAGCACTGAAAAAAGAACGTGAGCTAGTGTTTAAAAGATATATGAGGAGAACATGGACATGGGGACTTGATCAGGAGTTAGTCTTCTGTCCTCTGGAAGAGGAAGGAAGGCAACACTGGTTGTCCCACAGATGTTACCAAAGTACAGAAATGGGAATAAAGTGAGCTAGCAGATAAACACCAGCATGGCTCCCTGCAGAATTACAGACAGGGATCACCCTTACCAAGGCACAGCCATAAGCACGGAGTTTATCCAGCATGAGAGATTCTTCAGACTTCTGAGCTTCTCCAGCCTCCACCCAAAAGCACCACCTGGATGCTCCCCACTTAGAGCTCACCTTTGACACTAATAAAAAAACAACTCGGAGCAGCTCCTGCCCTCAGTGAGGGCTCAATCTGCAGTCTTATGCTGGCATGAGGACTAAGGGGCAAGATCCTACACGCTTAGGTCTCGTTGGCAAAGGAAAAGAAGTGGCTGTGCTTTTGGTGGGAGGAATAGTGCCATTAGACAAGTTTTATATTAAATCTACCTGTATGTACACAGATCACACATAATATTTATATATACACACACAGCACACAATATATAAACAATTATATCTAAATAAGCAATAATCTGAGAAGCGAGGCTATACCAGAAGTACACCTGGTGACAGATCAAGACTGAAAAGCTTTTCAGTAACTAAGAAGCCTGCAGAGTCTATGGTCTTTCAGGAGGAACTTAACAGCACAGAGCTGTGACAGGGGAGGTTCAGGCTGGGTGTTAGGAAAAGGTTCTTTACTGAGAGGGTGGTCGGGCACTGGAACAGGCTGCCCAGGGCAGTGGTCACAGCACTGAGCCTGCCAGAGTTCAAGAAGCGTTTGGACAACGCTCTCAGACACACGGTCTGATTTTTGGGTGGTCCTGTGTGGAGCCAGGAGTTGGACTGGACAATCCTTGTGGGTCCCTTCCAACTCACGATATTCTGTGATTTGCAGAGAACATCCCACAACATCACCAACACTAGCAAAAACATCCTCAGTGCTCCCCAAGAGAGAGAACTGGCTGCAAGAGGCTCAAAAGCTCATGGTGCCACTGCTTGTGCTGTATCCACCCTTCAGAAGAGGCACTGTCTGCCAGCACCCTTGATCTGGCTCTTTCCCAGAGGAAAAAAAAGAGTTGCCCTTTAAATACCTGCAGCCCCAAGAATGCACTCACTTTGTGTTTCTCACATCCAGCTGATAGATGTTCCCATCCTGAGTCCCTGCTAGGAAATAAGTACTTGAGAGGAAGGTGCAGCAGTTGAATGCATCAGATCCAACAAAGAGGAACACCTGGGAATACAGGAACAAATGCAAGCGTCAGATGCTCACAGATGAGGACAAAGCAGCCACAAGATACCCAGGAACAGGAAGCAACAATTTATTTAGGAAGTCAGTAAGGTCATTTCTATGAGTCATGGCACAACCTGGCAAACCCAGAGCTAGGTTAACAACCCTTCAGCTCTGCTCCAAGATGCATGAGAGAACCGTGCTCCAGAATCAGTCTTGCCAAGTGAGCAAAACTGGAGCAATCAGTGAATGCTCCTGGGTCTCCTTTGGAGAATGGATGCACCACATAGCGACAGGCAGACTAATTGTGAGCTCAAACTCATCTTCAGACACCCACGGAGCAGCAAGACCAGATCTGCACAGCAGGCTGGCAAAGACTGTTCTTTTCACACAGAGCCAGTCATTGCTGCAGAGGCTGCGAGCTTTTACCAGCTGAGCCTTTGTCATCCCACTGACCAGCCTTGGTGGGTGGATCTGCTCCGCCCAATTTTTACTCTCCACAAACACCACAAGGAAATAAGTCTGCTATGTCAGGAGCTTCTGTCCTAATGCCCAGGATGGTCCTGATAAGATCTTCAGTACCTGAGACCTACCAACTCCCTTTCTCTTTGCTGAGGAATGAGATGCACTGGTGAACACCTCAAGTCCCTTCATATGCTGTTGATCTGAGGTCCCTTCACATGCTACCCAGAACAGCTGCTAGAGTAAACAGCGATTTTACACCTTGGCTGCACGGCTGTGCAGCACCCGAGCAGGCTACAAGGCCGGACTGCTGAGAAGGCAGCAGCTCTGCAGACACAGCCTGCAGTTCCGGCATTCTCAATGACATCTACTGGCCACTGTTTAAGTAGTCTTCCACATACCTGGGTTGAACACATGAGCAATTTTATTCCTCAACCCCCCACATACAAACCTAGCCAGTAGGAGGGAGAGAAAGGATCCCTTTGTTCTACTGGGTTTCAGTTTTTCCTTCAGGGAATAAATACAGGGGACCCCTGCCAAAGGCATCCCTCCCCTGCCTCCAGCCAGCCCCCTCAATGCAGCCTCGTTCCGTCCCTTTGTGTAGCACACGGTGAACAGAGCTGGGTTAACACTAACCAGTTCACCTACCCAGGTTAGTTTTAACCTGGCTCAAATCTTCAGCCCAGTGCTCTGCATAGCCATGTGAACACCAACTTACAAACAGGAGCTGCTACAGCAGCACTGGAAACCAAGGGGCCAGGGCCCCAGAGCTGGATTTATGGCAGCATCTCAGAGCACTCTCTCAGCAGAGTGCCACAGGACTTGGGAAACAACACCATGCACACACGCAACAGTTCCGTGCAGACCGTCTCCTCCTGCAGATGGGGTATTTTGAAGAGCACTACCAAGTCTCAGACCCCTTACCGGCTGCCTGCTCTGCAGTCCCACTCCTTGAAGCTTCTTGTCTTCTCGAGCCAGCAGCAGGATTTTCCCTTCTGTCCCAATCTCACGTTCACCTGAGAAAAGAACAACAGTTAACTCCAGCAACACATCTCAGCAGGGAGATCTGACGGTACCAAAGTCCGACAGTTGGGATCATCCCTGCTGAACCTGTAGTAACAGCCCTCCTAATGCAAAACAGGCCCCAAGACACCAGATGCAGCAAGGCAGGCCAGGAATCAAAGAGACCCAGTCTCAATCACTCAGGCTGCTCAGTAACACTCAATTCCCCCCCAGGACTGGAGTGCTCTATCCTGGTGACCCTAGTGAGGCCACACAGCAGCACACCATGCTCTCAGAATTATAGCTGTGGCACCAGGTGACAAACCTAAGAGGAATAAAGGTTGACTTTTAAGAGAAGCTTTCTTACTGGGAGTTTTTTCAGGTGTGCCCAAGTTCACTGAGTTGTCAGCAGAGCCCACAGCAATGCCATTGACAGGAGAGCCGCAGTCAGCGACGACACCCAGACAGGCAGACTTTCCACAGTCCCAGAGACGGGCAGTGCCATCTCTAGAGCTGGAAAGGACATTTCTTCCCCGATCCACAACGGCAGTATCCAAAATACCTGCATCAAAGCAAAGGCCGTGTTCAGAGAAACAGCACAGAAGGCAGACAGACAAAGGCCAAGAAGAGCATCTCATTTCCCAAGGCAACAGCGTGCACTCAACCACAAGCCCAAAGCCACTGTCCCCAGAGCGCGACCCATCCAGCACAGCAGGGCACAGAGGCTGCACACAGGCAAACCATAGGGGGCACAACGAGGGGCTTCTAGAAAGAGGTGTATGTGGAAGGCAGCAGCCCCCAGTAAGTCACACGGAGTGGGAGCCACCACCCTGCACAAGTGCAAGTTATTACCAATAAGATGACCTCAGACTGAGCTGATACTGCAGCTGCTGCCAAGTTTCTACCTCCAAAATTAACCTCTAACTTGGGCAGAAAATAGGCTAGCCCAGCATTCTTAAAACCAGCCAGCTCCAGCTCTGGGCAATCTCAAAAGTTGCATGGGGCAAGCAGCATCCACATTATCCAGCCACAGCTACATCTAAAGAGCAGTCTTGGCAGATGCTAATGTCCCCTAACTACTTTAATTCTCTACAGGCTGTCAAGTCTAGATCTGAAAAATGACCCAGCATTTTTCTGGAAGGGAACAGTCAGATGGTTAGAAGATTTAATTAACGCTTTCCCTACAGAAGCAGTCATTAAACATCACAAGCTCAAATGACAAGATAAGCTCCAAACAAGTCAGCAGAAGCCAAGCAAAGTGACTGCAGCACTTTGGGCTGGAGTTCTGAACAGCAAATAGTCAACTTTGGACCCATCAAGAGCCAGTCAGAATTGTTCTGACCAAAGCCCTTACACTGCCTGCCACGTTTTGTTTACAGGACATTTGTGTCAAAGTATTTTGAATCCACACAATTAAATCACATGAAAACAACGGCAGGCTCAGTGCAAAACTAGTTTAATTTAATCAGTTTTTTGGCAGACAGCCACATGGCTTACACTTTTCAGTAAAGCCTAGCACCTTGTCAGACAGGGAAAACAGGAGCCTGTGCAGAGCTGTGTTATTTGCTCAGGAAGGAGGGAATTTGGGCATGGTTTTGCACATCTGATGCTGCATCCACAACTCACTTGGACTTGCTCACGATCACCCAAGTGTTCAAGTTGGTAAAACAGAAGTAAAACAGGAGCTTGCTTAAGCATTATGTATAAGTCCACACTGCTTCTGAATGAAGAGTCCTGGAAACCAAATCTTTTCAGAGATTATGTTGAACAGAGGCTCTGTGCAGAAACTTGCTCTCCAGAGTCTTTCTGGGTAGCTCATTTTCCATCCCTTGCAGTCCTTCACTGGGACTGTCGGCTGGAAGAGTTTGTGGTGTGAACCCTGAACACAGGGAACAGCACTCAACTCACCACGTAAGATGGCCTGCGTATCCTCCATGTGAGGAGGCAAGGAAGGTAAGGAATTTACTCATTTTCAGCAGCAAGATCATCAAGAGGGGCAGAGCTGAACACTTGCCATCAGTACAAGGGTGAACAAGTTATTCCAGCCCTTCTTAAATAATCACTTAAGCATCCTTGCAGCTGCTCTTGCTGTGCATGCTGTTGAAAGGGAGTAAGGCATCCTAGAGGCAGGTAACTGCCTGCCTGAGTTCTGCAAGTCCCTAACAAGCTGCTATATGCTTTTCTAGGCAAGAAAAAAAAAGGAAGAGGCTCTGGAGCAACTGAAGGTAAGCATGATCTGGGAACCAGCGAGCAGGAGGCATTCCCAGTGCAGTACAGGCAGCAAGGCTACTGAACACAGGTCAGAGCTCTGGATAGCCAGAAGTGCCCTGGAAGAGCAGAATGCCCTCTACCTCTGGCACTCACAACAGGCTAACGGACTGCATCCTGCCTCTCCGTACCCTACCCAGCGAAGAAAATGCAGGTCAGTGAGAGAAACATTTTCAGCTGTCCAACGCAGCAACTACTGATCTTTTTCTTCACATTCTGGGAGCTTGAAAAAGATACTTCTGACATCTAACACAAATGCACAGCACAGAGTGCAGTAGGCTGGTGACTGAACGTTAGCCCTCGGGTGCAAGGCAATTATACACGCAGCACATCACACATTTTAAAGGCTAAGTACTCTGTACCTCCTTTGTGACCTTTAAATGTTACTACGCAGCTGGCATCTTCTGCTGACCAGATCTTTAGCTGGGCATCCATTCCCCCACTCAGAACCACAAGGCCCGATGGGAAAAACCTGCAACAATTCACATCATACACATGGCCTTCCAATAGTCTCTGGAAAAACAAAGAACTACGTGCTAGTGCCATTGTTATCACCTTTAAGCCAAGCAATTTTTGAGCTATGACACTGGAAAACTTTGTGTTCCCATGCGGGCAGAGGATTAAGCTCAAATCCTCTGGGTCCGCATTCCTGGAACAGACTTGTTTGAATTCTAGGCAGACAAAAAGTAGCAGGTACACTTTGAGCCTCACTCTGCCATTTGAGTAGCTAATTGCATAGCAATTTGTTTCTAATTACATTTGTTTCTAATAACAGGTCAAACACCTTCAGCCTCTGCCAAAGAGAGGACAGACCAAGCTCTGCAAGAAACACCTTAACTGGGAAGGCAGCTAGCCATGACCTGGTTAATCTGTCATGGATGGGAATCTTCCCCCCCCCTCACCTCTCCTCCACTGCAGAATAAATTCAGTGCTCGTACCATGCAGGTTAGGAGCTGTCAGTTACTTCAGCACTCCACCTGTAATTCCTAACCACCCTTTCTCATTTTCACCCTGGGGCTCCTCCCCGGACTGCTGAGCATCATTTCCTTCCGGAGAAGTTGTGCTTTCCAACAGACAACATAAAACCTCTGAGATGTCAAATTTCCATTAGCTTTTCAATCAAAAGTCAGATTCTTGCCTGTCCGAGCACATGCTGTGCAGCTAGCCTGACCAAAGTCACAGCTGAATGACTTCATTAATGCCACAGACAACACATAACACCAAACAAAGCCAGAGATGCTCTTACTCTTATTTCTCCATTTGCAGCCTGCCAGATTTTCATGGTCCCATCTGTGCTGGTAGACACGCCAAGCCCTCCACCACTGGAAATATCAAGGCAGGTAATCTGCAGGACAAAACACAGCAAACATTTGCTTTATTGGATCCTGTAGATAGGTATTTCTGCTCAAGAGTGTAACTCTGTACTGGGGGAGACCTGCTAAGTACCTCATCAGCACTATTATCTCCCCAAGACACACTACTAGATTCTTTAGAACACCTGAAAATTTCTATATCCCTAGCTAAACATTTGCAGCCTGGTAGTCTCCTTAGTCTCCTAACGTTTAACATCATTAAGCTAGGATTCCACACGCTCTCTCTCCTCAAACTCTCAATACGTTTTCTGAGATGTTAATTAAGCCTTCCTTTACAAAGCCAAAAGCCAAGTGGATCCTGAGCATCAGGCTTTCTCCACAGGACAAGAACGGCATAAAAAGAAGTGCAATTTATCTGTTTACTCAGATTGCTGCATTCCTCCCTCAAGAGCAAGCTGCTGATCCGGGCTGACCTGCAGCCAGCACTCAGATGAGTTGGGTGACTAGAACCTGGCACAAAGCACCCCAGATTTCTTTTAATTGCCACCAATTTGACAGAGAAATTGTTATTCTCTGCCTGCCTCTCTGCAGAGATCTGCAAAGCAGGGAGAAAATGAAATGCTGAGTCAGAAGACTGCAAAGAGAGTGGCTGTAATTTAGGTTTACCCCAGGTGAAGCAGAAATCTGGATTTTTCTAACAACTCCTGTATGCAGCTAAGAAATGAGCCGAGCTGTTCTACACCAGCCCAAGATAACTGGCCAGCTTGAATGCCCCGACTCACAAGCCTACAGACATTAAGATGAATACGAAGCCAAAATTTTCTGAAACACTGAACCAAAACTACTTTCTTTTGTAGGCAGGCTAACTCCTCAGAAGGAGTGTCTCACCAAGGTAGCAACAACCACCCTTCTCTGCATAAACACTGCAGAGACACTGGGACATCTGAACACTTCTTGAAGAGAGCAGATGTTGAGCTTACCTTCTTGCAAAAGGATCACCTTTCCCACAACGCAAGACATTATTGCTGCCATTTGAGAAAGGCAAACATATTTAAGTTGTGGATAAAATGATGCAAGATGACAGGTATTCTACACCTAAGTGACAGAGATATTTCCAGTATGGTTTGCAGCCACACTAAACAGGTCGAAAAAACACCTACTTAGATTTTGTTAGAACAAGGGTTAACACTGGCATTGCATCCTGCAAAACAACAGTAGAACTAGCACCACTACGTAGAGGAATAGCAGCCTTGTCTTGCAGGATTTGAAGACTACTGGATTCATGCTGTATTATCTTCAAAAGCTTCCTAGCAATTGTATTTGCACTCTGGGTTAGAAGAAAACACTGCAGTGGTAAAAGCCACTGGCAGAAATGAGAAATGCCAATCCACCACCACAAGTCACCATGAGAAACACAGACGGCAGTTCTACCGCCGTTCCAACCCCCTCACAACCCAGACAAAGCACTGAGAGGTTTCCACCCTTAAGCTGCAGTCAGGCCATCAGTGCGCTTACAGGTCCCAACCACCTGGTCAGGTATGTCAGGGATCAGGCTGCTCACTTCCATCACAGGATTTGGTTGCAATGCGTTTCTGAATCATTAACTGTTCTCAAACCATAACCGGCTTTGCCAGTACCCCTCAGCGTGCTCAGAGGTAGCTAGCAACCAGCCTGAAGAGACCGTCAGATTTAACCGATGTTCACAGGGCAGCCCAAAGACAGGAGCAGATGGAGGGACTTTACCAAGAAAGGTGTCAGTTTGAGGCCTGAGATTTAAGGCAGATGCCCTCAGGGGGACTGAGTACATAACAGACCTGCGTCAGCCTCCAGCTGTTCCCAGAAGTCAAGGAGGACATCCCATGGCACCTTCTTGCTGCACGCGTATGGGCCGGGGTTTGTGAGGAGCTATGCCATACTACTTTTTCTGTTGTAAGTTCTCCTAACCAAGCACGAATCAGACCAAACTGCTCTCCGCGACACTGACGGCTTAAATCAGAGCCAACTTTAAGCAGGGTACAGATCAATACTCAACTTCTACTTAAAAAAAGTCAGTTTGGGAATTAAAACTGGAGTTAGAAGATTTAAAAGCACAAGGTATTGGCTTAGCCATTACAAGAGTCATTAAGCGCATTTACTTACATATTGTTAACGTGAGTGACATTTTATTTAACAAAACTAATCTACGGTAATTTGCTCCCTGTTAAGCAAAAAACAGCCTGTGAAGGATGTTTAAGCAAGAACGAAAAGCCTCACTGATATCTGACACGCCCACAAATTTTCAGGAGGGATAAGTAAACAGGCAAGGCCAAGCAGGAGTGCTCAGCACAAGAGGCAGCAGGTAAGCAGGAGGACAGGAGCTTAGTCCACACCAGCTTTAAACTCATCTACATATTAATAGATGTTGCTTCAGCTGCTTTCCAGAGGAGAGATCTGCAGTGCAGCTGTAACCCATCGCACCCATTTGACAGCAGACTAAACACTTAAGCCTGCATTTCCATTTTGCTGTGCTTTGAATGCTGATTCCATTTATCACACAAAAGGGCAGCTGGGGACTCTTAACTAGCACAAAGCTCGCAGAAGTGATTCACCTCTGTCTCAGGAGCTGCCTTGCTGCCAAGCATGGTCTCTCAGCACAGCCCCACTTCCTCTTAAAACAGCTGTAGATACGCAGAATTGCCTTTATGTCAAACTGCACCTTGATTTATATTGCTTTTGAGCTTCATTAATACAGACCGGCTTTTCAGCCTTTTCTGCTGGGTTTATCCCAACAATTTAGTCAATAAATCATGAGTCAGGTGTACTACAATATCTCCGGAAGCCCTGGGGGGACTCCCTTTAGGATAGCTTGCTGTGTGCAGGCTACACTCTCCCTAGTTTCTTGAGCCATTTCCATATAGGGTTAAGTGCTCAGCAAATGCAGGCTACTTCCCAGCAAACCCAAGCTACGCATCTCATCAGCGCAAAATTGAAATTTCAGGTCTGAGTAAGCCATTCTGCATCACTGTTCAGCAAGGAGCTGTACTCGTTGCATCCCCACATTGACAGAGGTGCCACAAGAAAAGGGAATTATTCAATAAAACAAGCAGGACTTTTTAAACCATGAACTTGCCACTTTTTTTGGTTTTGGTTTGTTTTAAAATACAAGCTGGGCTTTTCTAGTCTCCGAATTCCGACCAGGTCAAGATGAATTTATGCAAAATTCAATTCCTGGCCTCTCCACTGACCCTGCAAATGGGAGTTCAACACAGTGGTCATATGGCAAATATCAAAGACAACTTCATTACACGGGAGCAAACAGGCACTACAAACCAGAGACAAATTTAATCAGCCAGAGATGAAGAGCTCAGTGCCAGGAGCCTCTTATTTTTGTCTTTTTTTTTTAAAAAAAAAAACATACTAATTTATCAATCTTACTTCTTTACAGTAGGATCTGCCATGGGCCTGAAGTGAACAGGTTAGACCACTTGCAAGAAAACAGTTAAAAACAAAGTAAGTTAACTAGAAGAGCAAGCGTTCCAAGGGCCACATCCGGTCTCTGTGGCAATGCGCAAACCAAGTTCATGGCGATCCACCAGTCAAAGAACACAGCACCCACCTGCAGCAACTCCCACCCCAATCCCTTCTCCAAAGTCACGTAATACCTGCAGCTCCCTAACAGCAAGTGCTGGTTTCCACAGCTCAGTCCTGCCTCCCGAGCATTAAGCCCTGCTGTCTCCAGGGAAAAGAAGCCACACGCGTGAGAGCACTGTCATAACCCTCAGCCCGATGCCTCTCACATCCCTGCAGTTCTTTAGCTGTCACCCTCAGGCTCCTCTATAACATTCCCTTGCAGGGAATACTGCAAGATGTATTTCAGCGCTCACCTTAAAACTCTAATATGAAAAAACTTTAATATGAATAACCCAGGAAACAGGGAAATTGGAATTCTCGTGGCTTGAAATCACTTTTTTTTTTTTAAAAAGACTTTTAATCACAGATCAAAGTTAGCCCCAGATATTACTTAGTCACATTTAAATGTCTGGTTTCTTATCAGTGTTACAGGACAGTCTGATCTTTAGATGCCTCCAGTACCCTAGAATTTGTCTATCATGACTAGTCATGAAAAAAATAGGTGTTGGAAATACACGCAAGCACCTAAAGAATCTTAGACTTTTTTTTTTTGTAAAGCTTAACCACGCTTATGTTTCTGATGTTTATAAAGCCTGACGTGGTTTATTATCCAGGTTACACACAAAGCCATCCTGCAGATCATCCACCTGAACAGGCACACAACAGTCAGACACATCAAAGTTTAAAATCACTTCCAGTTATTTCTCGCTCAGCAAGGTTACTTACACTTTTCTGATGAATTCTGGAAAAAGTCGTGTATGGTGCCAAGAACTTTGTGGACACATTTTCATGTGGACAAGAAATGAGAATGCTCTTCTAGGGGAAGAAAGAGAGGGGGAAAAAATAGAAGTGCTGTTAGTCCTACTGAAACACTTGTAAAACACTGGGATTACAAACAACTTACAATTGCTGGTGGTGGGAGAAGCAGAAAAATACTACAGATGCCACATCAGTTTCAAATGTAAACACGCAGGATTTTAGCAGGAGGACATGTAGCACTAGGACCCGTGACATGTGTCACCTATTCTTCACTTTTCAGCACAAACACCAGAACCAGGGCGGTGCGGACAGAAAACATTCGTGTTCACACAGCCACACCGCTAGCCCACACCTGCCCTGGGTGACAAGGGAAGGCCGCTGGGGTGAGGCTGGGCACGAGACACAGCCCCAGCCCAGCTGTGGGACCAAACGTACCAGGGCGCTGCTGTGCAGGGGGTGACCCAGGACAGCTGACAGTTCAGCTCAGGATCACACGGGACACCAGCTGACAGTTTCAGGCTACTACTTTGGCTGTTATAAGCCTATTGCCCTTCCACACGTGGAAGGTCGTTACTGACCCCCCTGCTTCCCCCAGCCCTGGCACCTTGGTGACTTCACCGACCACAAAACCCTCAGAGGCAGCGATGTCAGGGACGCCCTCGGTGCTGAGCCCGCGGCGGGTCAGGCTGCCGTACACCGTCGGCTTCCCTGTGGGCAGAGCAGCCATCAGCTCGGTGCCCCTTAGCTCACCCATCCCACGGGGCCCCCCCCCAAGTCTTCCTCACACACACACCCCCATCCCACGGG
>VXAL01019931.1:0-30689 GCA_013399475.1 Chauna torquata
TCTTTTTCTTTTTTTTTTCTCCTAATGGAGCCTCTGTCTTGTTCACTCTGACTATGTGCACAGAAAAGGAAAATGAAGGACAACAAGCCTAACAAGAAGCTTGTATAAAGCCAATCTGGTTAAAAGAAAGCTGGAAATCAGAAATATGTATATCTATATTCCTTGCTATTACAGAATGAAGCGCTGGAACAGATTTCCAGTGGGGCAGGCAGGAAACAGGTCTACTACAGCCAGTATAATAACTTAGGATGCAAAAGGCATTACATGATGTGGTTTCCTATGACAGCAGGGAACTGTCTTGGTTTCCCTCTCAGTTTTGTTTTAACCCAGTTACTCTTCTGTTGAACCTAATAACATCTGATTCACTGAAGACTGCTTTCTACAAAGACATCATCTCAAAGACATCTGGAGATGGATAATTTGCTACTTTTGCAGTAGGTTTCAGAAGTAATCATCCTCAACATTACAATGTGTGTCTAATTTCCCATTTGAACTCGGCTGTCTTCCACTCATATATATCAGTTCTTATTATGAACTTCTCTCTCTGATTAATGAGCCCATTAGCACCAAAACTTAAAACAAACAAACAAACAAAAACAAAAACAAACAAACAAAAACACTTTAAATAATCTCTTGGTCTTTAATAACTTAAAGGAGTTGAGTGATTCTGGCCTTGCTTTTACAGTTCATTCACAATACTGTGTCTCGTAATATGACGTCAAAATGTTCAGGAGTCAAACAGAATACTTAATCATTAATATTGGTTTTTTTTGTGATAACACCTACAAATTCACTGGTAATCTCATAATCATTTACTGACCTAGTCTTAACCTACTTAGCCGGTGAAATGTGATGGAATAAAGCACAGAGCAAAGGCTGCATGCATATGCAGGATCATATCTGTTAAAAAAAGCTTCTACTTTCATAAACGGTTAATAAATACTGTAATGAAGATAATATTCTGAATGAACTGAAACCTCAGTCAAGGCATTAGAGTGAATTTTTTTGTCATATCCTTGTTCTCTAAACTTCAATAAAAAATAAGTAGCCGTTAAAATAAAAATGCCTCTAACAAACCATGGGAAATTGTATGATCATAGAGGAAAAACGCATTGTTCTATTACTCTCCTTTCCACACTACAAAGATTTGCAACAACAGTGTTTTTTTCTGTCTTCATTAGCTATCTCAAAGCATATGTGTTCTGTGTTAGATGTGATATATCATGTTGCTGGAGAATGTTTCAATTACAGTTTTGTTTGAGGAGTGAAGTGTTAAAAAATATATAAAAAAAATTACAGCAGAGACATATGAAAACTTTAGCATTTCTGATTACTTTATAGAAAATCTTCATACTGAAAAAAGTATATGCCTTCCAAAAGAATTCTTGAAAACAAGCAGCCTGTCATAGGAAAAATATAAGGTTCAGGAAATGCCTGAGTCATTTGCCTGAATCATTCTCTCACACACTTTTTCTTTTCCATTGTCAGATGCTAATCTACCTTTTAACTAACATCCAACATTTTTGAGAGTCTTAGTTAGTATGAAAGAAGAGGGTAAATTCCAAATTAGAAAAACATTGTAGTACAAAAAGAATTCCAAGGGAGGACCACTTTTCTATGTAAAGATGGCTTCCAGAGACTTTGCTTCATAAGCAAGTCTGAAGAAAGTCAAATGGCAATAGCTCTCTGACAGCACCTCCAGCCTTCAAGCTCATTGTTAAATCCAGGTTAATTCTAAAGACAGAATATCATAGTACAAAGTTAATTAAAATGGCCTCTCCTCTGAATAATGGAAACTTCCAGCACTCCACAGTACTTCAGAATATAGAATAACACAAACAAAGATGTCTGATCACCAACAATGGTGATTTCCGTATCTTTTCCAACAAAATAATGGTATATATTACGATGTAAAATAACCACAGTAACCACCTTAAGTGGTTTGTCAAGACACAAGGCTGCTGAAAATTTTTCACATTAGGTAGCTGTTTTTGATAGAACACTTAAAAAACTGTTAAATGAATGCTGAAAATATATTAACCTATTGTGTGAATCCCAAAGGACAAATTTCAGACTGAAGTGAAACTGTAAAACATTTGTCATCCTGCACATTACATTGATTAAACTGACAGATACTCTTGTTTTATTGGTGCTTAGGAAATTACCAATTTGGAAGGAACAGATACTATGTTTCTCTCTGTCCAAGACTCTGCATGTTACCATCAAATAATCTCATGCTGTCTGCTATAACATACAGTAATTTCTTAGCATCAGTTCTTTATCGGGAAGGGTAAGGAAGAAAAGAGAACTTTATAGTCGTGTCTAGTCATTCTAGCCTTTTTAAAATCCACCACTTAAAAATCATCTGTAATTTTTAAAGAATGATCTTAGCAAACTGCCCCCAAACTCAACTTCCCAAGCTATGTCGCTACAAAGCCATTGGTCCTTTATGTAATTAAATCTTCCCTGTAGAATAATAATAATGATAATAATAATAATAATAATAATAATAATAATAATAGATTTCTGGACTAATTATCACTCATCTAAAATCTGTTCATTTCTTTCCTTTTTTTTTAAATTTATTAACAGAAATAAACAGAACACTATTTGACAAGATTTATACCTGAAATTATGCTAACAAAGTGGACTTTAAAAGAGAAGGGAGTTATAAACATTCTCTAACATAAAGAATATAACAATATGCAGATTTGTTAAATTTTTAGGAGTGGATCTTCTCATCCCCTAATGCTTTAGAAGGTACCAATTACATTAAAAACCATGTTTTTTATTCTGATAAGCCCACTGAGAGCTGATGCAGTCTTGCAAATAATTTAGGTACCTAAAATTGCTTACTGTCTCATGGAGCATAAAAAGAACTGTACAGGTTTACAGCAAACAATGGGCTATTTGTGACCAGTGACCATATATATTTTTGAGAGTGACTGGAAGAAACTTTAAAGGCTAATTGATATATGTTCTCTGTGTATCACAGATTTTGGAAATTTGTGATTTTAGGGATTTGCAATGCAAGATTTATTTTTAGAAGACCTTTGGAGACAGTTCTTCAATTTATTTAGTAGCACTTTGAATCTATTTAGGTTTTGTCTCCATAGAATCCCTTGCAGTCAATTACACAATTAAACACATATTTCTGAAAGTAGTTCTTTTTGTTTGCTTTTAAATCCATTGCTCAAATGTTTTTGATGAAGCTTAATTCTTGAATTGAGGGAAATAATATCCCGTTCTCCTTTCCATGCCGTTTATGCCTTATGTGTCTATTACAACCTCTCCAGCAGTCTTATCTACATCATTGCCAAAACCAAAAACAAGAACAAAACAAAACAAAACAAAACAAAACTCTATTCATATGGAGATAGGTGGCTTTCCCACGTCTTCAATTATTATTATGTTATTATCCTTAGCTACATCTAAACAGTGCCCTGGCAACACCCTTGCAATACCATTCCAGGATGACTTTACTCCAGGTGAGCCAAGGAATGAGAACACCTGACATTCTCCTTCCCATGGAAAAGAAAATTAAGCTGCAGGATATATACTAGATCTGGATAGCAGAGGATTCAGACTTCAGATAACTCTGTAGCACATACTCACATGTCTACTTAGATGCAGTAATCACTGGTGCTTTCTTATTAGTGTTTTCTAGTTTTCATATATTCTTTGAGAAATTAGATGACTAGAGCTACAAGCAGTATTAAAAGTGCAAACAAACCATGGAGTCTAACAGCAAAATTTGTCCTATTTTGTCCTCTATTCCTTTCCAAACACTGCCCAGCACTCTAC
The DNA here is from genome assembly GCA_013399475.1 of Chauna torquata. Lineage (NCBI taxonomy): Eukaryota > Metazoa > Chordata > Aves > Anseriformes > Anhimidae > Chauna > Chauna torquata. Next base: position 3,805 of record VXAL01019931.1, read on the forward strand.
TTCTTTTTAACCACCCTAACTGCCCAGCTAGCATTCTCATAGTAAACAACTGATCACAATAAACAAAAGCTGTTTGTGTTTTTTTTCCTACCTCACAAAAGATAGCTACTCAAGACTTCCTCATTAAATGTATATAGATTATTCCTCCACCCGCAATAATTTTAGCTTATATTTAATTTTATTTGGCATTATGTGCTTAGCATCACAAGTTCCTTTTGCAACCTCTTAGAGTCAGTTTGTGGTTTTTGCTACCCTCAGTAAATTTATATTGTCTATAAAGCCATTTTATTTCACTATTTACTCCTTCTCCACATGATTTATGACAATGTTTAATTGAATAATTCCCAAAATACTTTCTTCATAGTCCTTATTGGTAACTTTTTACACAGTAACATCTGTACTTTCATTCTCATCCTTTGTTTCCTAATTGTTTACAAGATATTAATTCACAAGAGCATCTTTTCTCTCATTCCTTTATGAGTATGGTTTTTTAAGAGTTGCCAGTAACTGACTTATCAAAGGACTTTTAAAAGGCAAATACAGAACAGAAAAATTGTTCATATACTCCCATGGACTTGTTAAACAGTTTTTTTGCCTTAACAAAATTTCTTTCAGTCTTTTCCATGTTTTTAATCCATTTTTCTGCCTATTCTCCTTTATTATGGTTTAACTAAATTATCTTTTACAGAGCTCAATCTAATCAGTTCCTGTCTTGTTGTTAGATTTTTCCTTCTTTTTTCTCTTTCCTGTCTCACTAGTGTCACATTTATCAGTTTACATTTTTCTCTGAGCAAGGACAATTTAGATGTTAAGTTACATAAAACCTAACAGCAGTAGATATTCTGTATTTCTACTCCATTGTACAGTGACACCTGAATAAAACAGAATCAAAGTAGCCATATTTTCATATATTTACTTTTTCCAGCAGGTGCTTTACAAAAAACGAGGTACTGAATTAGGTAATGCATTTACATAATGTGTTCCAAACAAGTCAAGTCAAATCACATCTAAAAAGGAAGAGGTTTTTATCAATTGTACAATAAATAATTCAGCTACTATACAGCTCAGCAGATCCTGATGGATATAACAGACCAGGAACTTTTGAGAACTAAGATTATTTTAACAGATGCTATTCATATGTAACTTAACTACAGAAAGTGGAATTTCATCCAGCAATTTATTCTGCAGAATTCATTAATCTATGCTGATATGTTTGAAATTTGTAATAAGAAAAACACAAGTCCTCAAAAACATGCTTGCAAAATCCTTCCTGTGGAAGCAGACTTTTACGAGAAAGTCATGACAATAAATTGATAAGATTTGCTGCAAGTAGAAAAGTAACCAGGTATACTTCTGAATAATTTTCCAGATCATACACACCTTTCAAAACATGTAATTAAATCTTTATTACTGTAAAGATTTAACAATCTCTAGGAATTTCACAAATCTCTCTCAAATTTTGTCTAAAGTAACAACCATCTGTATGAACTTTGAGTAGGTTTTACAGCTGAATTCCAGCTTGGATGGTTGGATGTCTCTAAAATATTGATCCTCAGGGGCCTAGCTGAGGTATTTAGTATTAGTTTTACTGCTTCTTTCATGTACCAGTACATGACTAGTCTTTAAAATCAAAATGATCAGTGTATTCAGCGTTTATGAAAAGCACTAGACTGATAGAAGATTGATTGTTTTTGGACACTGCCTTGTCAGAGTTCCAACTCAGAAAAGAAATAAATGTTTCACAATAGCAGCTGATTTCCTCAGTTTTGACAGCTTTCCCTTATGTGGAGAGAGTATATGTACAAGTTGTTACCTTCTAAATATATAGTTTAATTTGTGTGTGCTATGCTAGTTATTAACTCCATGGTTTGACCATTTTGTTACTGCACTGTAGTAATGCAGTAAAATTCACAGTTACACCTCTATGTTGAGAGTTTTGGCTTTTTAACCAGTAGATAAAAAAATACAAGTTTCCTTTCTTATTTCTCCAAATATAAATTTATCAGCAGAATGTACTTAGTATACAGTCAGCTGTTTAGCAGCTACTATTTCTTCATAATTTACAAGAATTACTGTATTTTTTTGAAATTATTTTAATTACAGTAACATGAATAATACTTAACACTTATGTATATTATTGATTAAATTGTGTTTTTTATAATGGGAGCTTGGACAGTAAGACTATGCATGTATGTATGTATGTACATGTACAGATACACATATATATACTGATGTATGTCTATACGTATATACATACACATATATATCCACAATGAAGACATCCCACTGCAGAGTTTTGAATATATTCTGAATCACAACTCTAATCTCATGAAAAAAAAAAACCATCAATAAAAAAAATCACTACTGATGGAATAAATTCTACTGAAAATTGAAAATCACAGAATGTCACAAAGAATTAAATTATTTTATGATTATATTTTCCCTTGATTGGACAGTGATGAACGTAATAAGCTTAGAATTAATGCATCAGATTGACTTATAAAATAGAAACATAAAATAATTAAGGTAGAAAAGTACCTCTGGAGGCCATCTAGCGCAACCCTGCTCAAATCACTGTATTGGGTTTATGTGCTAAAGTTTTGGTAGCAGGAGGGCCACGGGGTGGCTTCTGTGAGAAGAGAGAAGTAAGGAACAGCCCTGCATACACCAAGGTCAGTGAAGAAGGAGGGCAGGAGGTGCTCCAGGTGCCAGAGCAGAAGTTCCCCTGCGGCCCATGGTGAGGCCCATGGTGGAGCAGGCTGTCCCCCTGCAGCCCATGGGGTACCACATGGAGCAGATCTCCACGCTGCAGCCCGTGGAGGAGCCCACGGTGGAGCAGGAGGATGTGGCCTGAAGGAGGCTGCAGCCCATGGAGAGCCCCCGCAGGAGCAGGCTCCGGGCCGGACCTGTAGCCTGTGGAGAGGAGCCCAGGCAGGAGCAGGTGATCCAGTGGGAGCTGCCACCCGTGGGGGACCCGTGCTGGAGCAGTTTGCTCCTGAAGGATGGACCCCGTGGTACGGACCCATATTGGAGCAGCTCTTGAAGAGCTGCAGCCTGTGGGAAGCCCACGCAGGATGTGTTCGGGCATCCCATGGGAGGGACCCCATGCTGGAGCAGGGGAAGAGAGAGTGACCATGAAGGAGCAGCAGAGATGAAGCGATACGGACTGACCACAGCCCCCATTCCCTGCTCCCCTGTGCTGCTCACAGGGAGGAGGTAGAAGAGGGTGGATGGGGGGAAGGTGTTTTTAGTTTGCTTTTAGTTTCTCACTGTTCTAGTCTGCTAGTGATAGCAATAAATTATATTAATCTCCCTACGTTGAGTCTGTTATACCCATGACAGTAATTGGTGAGTAACCTTCTTGTCCTTATCTCAACCCTTGAGCCCTTGTCCATCATATTTTCTCCCCCTGTTCCTTTGAGGAGGGGTAGTGAGAGAGTGGTTGTGGTGGAGTTCTGCTGCTCAGCAGGGTAAAACCACCACAATCATGGCTCATTTCAAACATAGGTCAGGATGCCCAGGGCCTTGTTGAATCTAGCTTTGAATATTTCCAAGCACAGAGACTCCACAGTTTCTCTAAGAAACCTGCTACGATGAGTACCACCATCACTAAAAAATAAATGTTTTTCACTTGGAAATTGCATTTCTGCAATGTGGGACTCTTACCCAACGTCCTCTCATTGTGCACCTTCAAGAAGAGAATGATTTTTATCTTTTATATAAACTCTTAAAGGTAGCTGAAAGTACTGATTGGGTCCCCCTTAGCTTTCTTTTCTCCAAGTTGAATACACCTAGTTCCCTAAGGCTCTCTTCATATATCATGTGCTTCCTCTTTCACCTTGATAGGTGGTTCAATTTCCTGTTTAACTGAAATGCCACTGTCTGGAAAATTCATTCCAGTTACAGCATCATGAGTCCTAGGCAGAGGGAAATAATTATTTCTTTAAATCTGCTGGCTAATACAACTAGGTGTATGGTTAGTCTTCTTAGAGATGCAGCACAAAATTTCATCAGAAGACAAATTCTGAATAGCTTCAGTGGTGAGCCTAAACAGTTAAAAACTGAAAATGTTAACTAAAGCTGCAGGTCATTCAGATGGTCTGCAGACATATAAATGTATGTGTGTATGCAGACAGGGATTAATCCAATCCAAGATTAAGACACTGCAATTATTAATTTATTTATACCCTATTCATTACAGTATTTTTTGTCTTATTTTCCCTCTTTTTTTACTTCAATAACACAAACAATATCACTATACTATCTTTCGGCTTTCCTGCTATCCACATAAATATAAATATCTTTAAAACAAAACTTGAAACTGTAACTTTTAAATAAAGCAGCAAAAAGAAGTGTAAGAAAGTTTCTTGTGATTTTTGAGTGTTTAATTTTTTGTTCTGTTTTGCTTTTTTTCTTAACATTCAACCTTCACATTCATATAAGGAAACAAACACCAAAAAGTTTGTTCTTAGAAATAACTGAATTATTTTTTTGCTGAGATTTTTGCAAGGAAATGAAAAAAAAAAAAAAGCGAAAAAGAGCATGAGACAGATACCTGGCTTGGAAAATGTTATGACTAGTAGAACTTTCCAGAAATTTAGTATGTGATAATGGAAACAGCCAGATGAATCTGAGGTAATTTTAATTAAAAATGTTAATCAGTGAGTGAGAACTTTCACTTCATTTCTTAAACATGAAAAAGAAATGCTTCATATTTAATCCCTGAGTACCTATTGCTACTCTAAGACTGAAGTTGAAGACAGGTGGGCTTTAAATGACCATTGAAGAAGCTTCTGTTTCTCCACTGATGACAAGAGGAAGTCTGGACAGCAAGACTAGGTAGCTAATATCACCATGACTGAGTCATGCAAGTTAACTTACTACATGTATATTCTGAATTTTAAATGGTGCATATGAACTTTGTACTGGTAAAAGTACAAATGCATGGTATACCTAATATATTGCTAGGAGAAAGCTACTAATTACTGACAATTATTTTTGCAGTGCAAACTGAAAATTAGATGTCGGCTGTATGGATTTTTTTATGTTAATTCATGTATTTAAACATATCAGAAGTAGCAGTAAATGCTGCTGATTTCATGTTGTATTATTTCTACAGTGGTTTTCAGTTCCAGATCAACTATTCTAAAGCCATTAATAAAAGCTGAACAGTCACAAAAAAGAATCATCATTTTTTTCCATAAGTTTAATAATAAGCTAGATTTGCCACCTGAATTCTGCAGCAGGATGGAAGCTCTGTTTAAACGATACTGCATATTTTACACATTTTACATGGCTCTATATTTCTGGATGGAAAGACACATTCCCAACTATGCAAGAAAAAAAGAGGTTTCAGGCTTTGCCATTTTTAGAGCAAACCATCCAGTAGCACTTCTTTTATAAATATACTTTATATTTTACCTGTAAATGAATCTTCCAGCTCTTTTTTTAGTGAAAAGAAAAGGTGGTTTTATTTTGTTTTTATTATTATCACTGTGTTATAAAAGCAGCAGCTAAGAGTATTACATCTCAGGTAAACTAATAATCAGCTGAATTTAAATGTGGAGAGTTTTTAATATGCAACATCTAAGTAGTTCTTTCCTCCAGTCACAGAAATACTAATGCTTTATTTATATAAATCAATCCTTTATTCTTTGGAAAATATTCTTAATGTGGATTTATATGAATTGACCTACTTCTGTAAAGAAGTTTTTATTTCATATATTTAATTAGTCTTTAAACTATATAGTCACAAGGCTACATAAGATATGTGGGAATCTCATATCTTCACGGTACTGAAATCTGGACCATCAGGGGTTCAAAAGAATGGTTAGATACTAAGAAAGACTACAGAATCAACTGAGCAATGAGTTAAATTCTTTACATCTTTCCCTTAGTAAACACACCAAAACCAACTATCCTATTGACTGAACTGCAGCATACTCCTGTGCTGCAACAAATTCTACTTATCTCCTGCGAGAAAAAGTGTCTTTTATCTATTACCCCTAAGTTTTGGGGGACTACGTGCTTCCTACTGAGCTAAGGAATCTTCTATCCTCTCCGGTCCTGTGGATTCCTTGTTTAGCAAAAACTCTCTAATGATATCCTGAACTCCAATATGTTTCCTTTCCTGAGGTGCCTGTTAAGAAGAATTTGGCCTTCCTCTCATTCACTTCCACATTACTCAGTAGTCAGTACTTGGGATGAACAAACTGGCAGCCTTCTTTTTTGTTGCATCTTTTTAACAGAACATAACATATATCAAGCAGTAATAAGGAAACAAACAGATTAGCATGTCACTGATATTTAGAATTAAAGCCAGGAAGACTGGTTAGATCACTAATCTAATTGCTTGTATATTGAATATATTCTGCACACACAGCTCACCAATTACCCTGGTACTGAGCGTAATTTCTGCTTTGCCTAGGTTTTATTCAAATGCATTCAGTCTTGAGATGACAGTATCTAGAGATGGAGAATTCACCACTCTCTTCTACAGCTATTCCAGTCTATTCCAGTGTTTAAGCACTCTTCCTGATGGAAAAGTGAAATTTACTTCCAATCTGTTTAAACTGAATTGGCTCTTGTTATGGTTTCTCAACTAGATTAAAGAGCTCTTTAGTTCAAAGTAGTTTCCCCCTGTGGAGACACACTGTAATCAAGTATATTGTCTTCTCTTATTTTTAATATGCTGAATAGCCGAAGCACTCTAAGACATTTACTGCAAACAATTTTCTCTTTTCTTGTAATCCTGTGTGTCTGTTTTCTTCATGCTCTCCAAATGTCAAGCACTATTTAAAAATGGTGACATGAGAACTGCACGAAGTATTCCAAAATCCACTGGCACATCCAGAGATAAGCCCTTTTTTGCTACAGCACCACACTGGGGCAGAAGGGAGTTCTTTATCTATTCCTGTACTGATTTTCTGCAGCTAAGATGTCCAGACAACACACACCACATAAAATCATAGAATCACAGAATCATTTAGGTTGGAAAAGACCTCTTAGATCATCCAGTCCAACCATTAACCTAGCACTGCCAAGTCTACCATGTCACTAAGCTCTGCATCTACACGTCTTTTGAATACCTCCAGGGATGGTGACTCAACTACTTCCCTGGGCAGCCTGTTCCAACGCTTCACAACCCTTTCAGTGAAGAAATTTTTCCTGATATCCAACCTAAACCTTCCCTGGAATACCTTGAGGCCATTTCCTCATCTTATTGCTTGTTGCTTGGGAGAAGAGACTGACCCCCACCTTGCTACAGCCTCCTTTATGGTAGTTGTATAAAGTGATAAGGTCTCCCCTGAGCCTCCTCTTCTCCAGGCTAAACAACCCCAGCTCCCTCAGCTGCTCCTCATAAGACTTGTTTTCCAGACCCTTCACCAGTTTCGTTGCCCTTCTGTGGACATGCTCCAGCACCTCCATGTCCTTCTTGTAGTGAGGGGCCCAAAACTGAACACAGTATTTGAGGTGCGGCCTCACCAGAGTCAAATACAGGGGGACAACCACTTTCCTAGTACTGCTGGCCACACTATTTCTGATACAAGCCAGGATGCTGTTGGCCTTCTTGGCCACCTGAGCATGCTGCTGTTTCATATTCAGCCGGCTATCAACCAATACCCCCAGGTCCCTTTCCACCAGGCAGCTTTCCAGCCACTCTTCCCCCAGCCTGTAGCATTGCATGGGGTTGTTGTGCCCCAAGTGCAGGACCCGGCTCTTAGCCTTGTTGAACCTCACAGAGTTGGCCTCAGCCCATCGATCCAGCCTATCCAGATCCCTCTGTAGAGCCTTCCTAACCTCAAGCAGATCAACACTCCCACCCAACTTGGTGTCATCTGCAAACTTACTGAGGGTGCACTCAATCCCCTCGTCCGGGTCATTGATAAAGATATTAAGGAGAACTGGCCCCAACACTGAGCCCTGGGGGACACGACTTGTGACCGGCCTCCAACTGGATTTAACTCCATTCACCATGACTCTTTGGGCCCAGCCACCCAGCCAGTTTTTAACCCAGTGAAGCATACTCCCATCCATGCCATGAGCAGCCAATTTCTCCAGGAGAATGCTGTGGGCAACAGTGTCAAAAGCCTTACTGAAGTCTAGGTAGACCAAATCCACAGCCTTTCTCTCATCCACTAAGCAGGTCACCTTGTCATAGAAGGAGATCAGGTTAGTCAAGCAGGACCTGCCTTTTATAAACCCATGCTGACTGGGCCTGATCACCTGGTTGTCCTGTATGTGCTGCGTGATGGCACTCAAGACGATCTGCTCCATGACCTTCCCCAGCACCAAAGTCAGACTGACAGGTCTTTAGTTCCCTGGGTCCTCCTTCCAGCCCTTCTTGTAGATGGGCACCACATTTGCTAGCCTCCAGTCAGCTGGGACCTCCCTGATAGCCAGGACTGCTAATAAATGATGGAAAGCAGCTTGGCAAGCACTTCAGCCAGCTCCCTCAGTACCCTGGGGTGGATCACATCTGGCCCCATAGACTTGTGTATGTCTAAGAGGTGGAGCAGGTTGCTAACCATTTCCTCTTGGATTATGAGGTCATAAACCCTCTTTTTCCTCCTGAGCTCTAGCCACCTCTCTGTTCAGTCAGGCCGGTCTTCTTCCGTGTTGGCTCCTCTTTTGACACATGTGGATGGCCTGCTCCTGCGCCTTTAAGATTTCCTTCTTGAAGAGTGTCCAGCCTTTCTAAATTTTACATTTTACTGAAATGCAAATGTATTAGGTTCATTCTATCTCCTTTTTTTTTTTTTTTTTCCCCTGAGAAATCTCAATACTCTTATTAAAGAAAGATGTTGGATGAGTCTGACATGATCTTACTTTGGTAAATCCATATCTCACATTCTCTGTGTAACTGGGACATGTTCTGTATATATACATGTAGATATGTATACAACTATACACACACACACACACATCTAAATACTCACATGGTACATACGTGCGTGTATATATATGTATATACACATACAAAGACATACATACACACGTATCACTCGCATATATTTTGAGCTCTGAGTTTTACCTTCATCTTCATTGTAATAATTTTCCTTTCAAGAACTTCAGTTTTCACAGAAGCACATCCTGCCTTGGCCTACATGTGTGAAGTCAATATAATTATTTAAAGCAATTAGGTCTCTTTTAAGTTTCATGGTAGTTATTTAATTATTGTTAATCTCCATCACTATCTCACTGCAAGCAGCACTGTGATTTTTCTAGATTTAAGTCAAAATTTTTTTTTGTATCCATTAGAAAATAATTTAACTCTGCTCTTGTTGCTTTATACGTTATCTCTGAATTTACAGATTTTTAATTTTTCTGCGCTGAATTTTTCCCATTACTTGTATATTCTCAGCTCATTTCTAAGTTGATTTTGTGGATTTGTTTTTGAGGCAACTATTTATTCAGTTAGAACCCTTCTCTACAAGCCACTTTTCCTCTTTCTGTCAATAAAAGTTCCAGGCAGTTTTATATCTATGTTTATTTTATACTTTTGGTTTAAAGAAGATCTAAATCTCCTTAAGATTTTAGTCCTTAAGCTGCTGGGTTAAGCAGCTGACTAGCAGGTAAGCAGTTGACTAGCTTACTACAATAACATTTTTCCCTTTTGCTATCAAGAATGCAATCAACCATATTTATTTATCCTTCATTTTAAGTAAAGTTTGCTTATGAGCACATGAATCAGTTCTATCTTCAGCAACTACTGTTTCAATACAGTCATGAATTATTTTTGGCTTAGTATAACTATTTGGTAGTAGTAACTATGGCAGCTGCTACATCCAGAAATGATTGCCCCCTATTTTTATTAGCAGTATTTATTTCCTACACTTCATGCATTAGTGAAGTTCAGATCTTCCATAATGACAATTCCTAGTAACTCCCATTCTTACAACCCTACACAAAACTGCATCCACTTACAGATCTAGTTCTGGTAATCTCTAAGAGACAATTTTCTCAATTTTAGTATTCTCCCATTTTCAGTTTATCAGAACCTGTTTTATCTGTGTTATTCCTTGTTATCTCCCTACCATTCACTCCATTTATCACTTCTATTTCTCTCTTCCTTTCTTTAATAAAACCATATTCTTTCACACTCATAGAAGATGTGCACAATAATCACATTATCTGTATAAATGTAGTTTCCAACACGAAATAATACAAGACTTCTAGTTAGCTGTTCTGTCTTAAGATTTACTAATAATTACATGGCACTACATTGAGTTTCTTCTCCATTTTAATTCCCTGTGTTCCAGTTTTCTTTGTCTTAGCCCTTCTTACCTACAGTTTCATTTCAAATTCAGACCCTTCATTCTTTGTCCCTCTGCTCCAGGGTATATAACTTACTTGTGGGTATATTAAAAGAGAATTAGTTTGCTAGTGCTAGGTTTAAAAATTAATCCAGACAGTTCTCCACGGTTGTTGTTTCTTATGATTGTTGCCCTGCCAATCTTGTACCATCCACAGACTTTATCAGCAGTGATTTTAATTTTCTTCCAAAATACAGATAACAAAAACATTGACTAGAATCAAAACCAATATAATAATATCATAATGCCATACAGTAATTGGGTGGAATTTAGGAATTTAGATCTCTATTGACCTTGGAATCACTTAAAAATATAATGGACCGGGATCATTATGGATGGGAACCTGTCAAATCAGGGAAGAACAGAGACCAAACTTGTATGATGGGAAAAGGATAGTGAAAAACAGCAATTTAGGATAAATGGTAAGCATAACCTTTGTTATCCTTAACTGGAATGAATAACTCTAACATCAACCTGAGACTAGTCTTCATCAGACATTAAACATAGTCAGGAGTACTTCAGTTTACTTTCAGGTTACTAGGGTTAGACTGTTCAATTCATTAGAACTGTGTTGTTTTGTTGTTGTTTTAATAAACTCTCCTTTGTATGGTAGGGGATACCAACATTACACATATGCAGAAACACCAGATGTGCTCTGAGAATCATTATCAAGATAAGTAATATATAACCACTATCAAGATAAATAATGTATAAAAAATGCTAACTGAAATCTTTTTAGTAAAGTCATAAAATTAGACTCTAGAATCGTATTCTTTTGGTTAAACAATAAACCAAGTTCATATTGTTAATAATCCACCAGAGGGAGTTCTATGAATAAAATAGAAATATTGACAACAAACATGAACCTTTGCAATAAAGCTTTACATATGAAAGTAAACTTACACTTTTTATTGCACACAATTTTTTAGTCAAGGTTATCAAAAAAAATGAGAGTTTAGTAACTATGAATTCAACTAGAAGTTGATATTTCCAGAGTTCCAAAACACTGGTAAAGGGGAGAATGAAATGTAGCTATGTGATCCTGACCTTAATCTTTGGTGGCATGAGTATTTTGAGTAATTACTGAAGTAAATTCTTTAACCATATGAGTCAACTGCCAGTCTTTAATAACAGATGCTGCAGTGGAATAGAATATCCTCATGAGTTCTGATCTTAGCACTATCAGTGCTAAGCGGCACATTTCCCAAACATTTTCATCCCAAAGAAAAGCCCCAAGAAATATCCACATAATTCTTTACATCTTTTTCTTGGTAATATTTCCCTTATAGATGATGCTCAGGTTACACTAATATGTTCAACACTGTAAAATGCTAGCTAAATAGGTTAACATTAAGTATGGTGTTAATATGGCACCATTTTGAAAAATAATTCCAGGGGTTGCAAATAAAGATAATACATATGAAGAGTTATGAAGGGGTATACAACACACAAAAAAGTTTAAACAGTCTTAACAGAGTGATTCTACAAGTACATGTGCTGGATTGCCACCTGGTATAAAGCAGCATAGCTCTAACGACTTTAATGAAGTTATATCAGTTTAAATTAGATGGTTTTTTTTGCTATTCTAGTTAGTTTTTAGCATTTAATGTAATAAAGATCTCAAAATCAAGAAAGGCTACTTCCTTTTAAGAAGTAACAGAACTTTCTTCTTTTAAAGCATGTTTTAATTTCTGAAGTAATTCAAAAGCAATCACCTTTAAACAGGCTTTGGAAAATCAAAATGCAATTCTGAAACATTAGAAATGATTTAAAGGAATCACTCGAATANCTGTTTTCTTTTCTGCCTCCTTGGGCTGAATTTTGTGTAGTCACATGTCTTATGCTATAGAAAACATTATTTTTGCTGCTAGGGTGCAAATCCAGTGCGTATCACAACAACGGGGTCACATGTAAAAGGGATCATAAAGTGATAAGACAAGCCTGATCATGAAGACAGATAAAGAAACTCCAGACAGGGGAATGAGGACTAGTTATAATTAGTAGCTGAAAAGTGTCCTAGAGGACTGCCAACTATACCTAACTGATAGCACTTAGCCATTCCCTGGAAAACTTAAACCCTTAAAACCAGAAATAATTACTGCTTTCATTCCATTCCAGCATGGGTCCTATTTGAGAAACATTTTAAGGACCATTTTAAGTGATGAGGTTAACCAGTTTCTCACATACATTTAGAAATCAACCAACTTCTTGGTGAGCATGGTCATCGTAGAATTAGACAATTTTCATAAAAACAGACATATATATGTTAAAGTGTGTGAGACCAGTAGAAAAAAGATTTGGATTCTTTATCATTTCATGGAACTTGGTCAAGTAATTTTAATTATTTATATTTTGGTTTCATCTTCACTAAGTTGGTGATAAAAATACCAAATTGTGTTTATATGAAGGGCACAGGATTTTTAGTATTTAGGTTGTAATTTACTATTAAGGCTGTAAAGTAATAGAGTTCAACCATAATAGAAGATGCAGTAATTTAATATCTGTTTATAATACTGTTTATTTTTAAGTGTACAAATTGCAAACAGTGATGAAGATTAATACTTTCCCAGAAAAAGTCTAAATAAACCATCATCTGTACTGAGAGGTATTTGAAAAACCCCACTGAATGCATGGAGTCCCCAAGAAACTGATGGAAGCAACAGAAACATACCATAAGAAGATAAGGAGAGGAAGCAATGAATGAACAGCATAAATGAATGGTAAAGCTACCATTGTCATTTCCAGAAATCCTTACTGATTTTTCTGCATTTTCTGCTTGTCCAGCTTTATTTTTAAGCTTTCAGTTACACATTCTCTGTATAACAAAAATGTGTTACTACTTTAAAGTGACGAAGAGGTAAAACATCCATACAGGATGTACAGAAAGAGGAAATCAAAAAGGAGCAGGCAGGTGGGAAGTAGGGAGGGCAGGAGGGCAGGCAAGCAGGCTTTTAAGAATGGAGAAAGGAAGGAGAGAGAAGGAAGGGGCAGAGAGGGAGTGAGGAGAAGCGGAAGAAGTTCACTATATTGTGAAAGAGATGGAGAGGCAAAAAATGAAACTATGCCGTCCATTAGATATCGCTATAACTCTTGGTCTACCCTTCTCATATGTTTTACATGTCGATCATATAAAGATCACAAGTTGATCTTACTGTTTTTGCATACATTCATTGTTTCTTTTTTAGAGCAGGTTGCATGAGCAAACCAATGCAATTGATAAGCTTTTTAATAAAGATAGAATTGCATCTTTCTGATTTTTAAGTAAAGGTATGTGGTTCAGAGTATTTGAAATATTTTTTATGAAGCCTTCTTTGTTGAAGGCATCATATATTACAAAGTCTTTAACAACTTTAAGTCTAAATGAGTTCTAAAAATGTAACAGTTTTAAACCATGATATATTGCCATCCATGAAAAAAAAAAAAAAGATTTATTTCTGGTAAGGAATGTAAATGAACTTTTCCAGTCAAAATAAGACACTATGGTATTTCCTAGTGGTAAGAAAAAAAGCATGATGAACAGTTGTCGAGGGGAGGGGTGGGGAGAAAGCACCAGACACCGTGATTCTGAAAAGCTCAATTTAATAACTGAACCGAAGCTCTGGATATGCTGTGTTAGGAAATACTTCACACTCCCACACATACACACCCACATTAAGTTACAGTTACTGAGGCTGGCCCCAACTGTGAGTTGGCACAGTTGAGCCTGGGGGAAACGCAACACTTGCTCCAGTTCAGCACTGAACGCTTGCTCGACAATATCGTCCTCCCCCCGGCCTTCTGGCCCCAATCTGTTTTACTGGGGAGGTGTCACACAGGCCACCAATCAAATCAGTCCATGATGATACCATGAACCATCTTTGCAGCAATTTCAGGTTTTGTTCTCTTGCTTGTTGCCCCATAGCCTGTACCAAGTGTTATCACACTGCCTTTGCATTGTATTACCAGCCATGGCTCATTACACTCGGTCACTCACTCCTGATCAAGGCAAGCTTGTGACGCTCCTATGACAACAGTTCAAACTCTGAAAGACTGCAATACCACAAGAAATGTTCTAAATGTGAATAAAATAAAACTTTTAATGAACCAGAATTCACAGCAATTCTAAGGCTTAGGGTGCAGTATCATGCCAATGAGATGGAAAGACCCAAGTCTTGTCTATTAATCATGAACATTTTTTAAATATAGGATAAGAAAATGAGGACACGCACATTTCTGTTTCCCTGGCTCCAGTTAGGAAGAAAGACTTGCAGATGATGTTTTTTCTTTTTCTTTTTCTTTTTTTCTCCAGTATCTCTGTATTTTATTTCCCAACATCTGTCACTATTGTACTGAAAGGTACCTGTACGTTAACAGAATATTATGAAGTCTTAGTTTCTGAAACTGCTAAAGGGAAGAGTGGGCTAACCTTTACTCTAAACCATTTAATTTTTTTTTCCACTACTGAATGTACCACAAGAGTTATTATTCTTTGAAATTAAATTTTATTGTCTTTATTTTTCTATGACTGCAAGTTTTTCCCAACTTAGTCAACAGAGAAAGGAGATGTATGTCCTGCATTATACTGAAAACATTAATGCTAGAAAAAAACAAAATGAATACTCCAACACTCTCCACTCTTCACTATTATTAGCCAAAAATTAACCATCGGCGTTATCCTTGAAAATAAGGAGCAGCACCTCAGTAACTCAGGATGTCTTTCTGTTTTTGAAAGACAAATCACAGTCTTCTTATGACTGACAACAGTATAACATCCAGTGCTTAACAGATAATCTCGTAAATGATATGTGTTTAATACCCATGCTAAATGAAAATAATGTTAAAAACTAAGTTGTAAGCTCTCAGGATGGGACATTTTAAGAATGCTAGTCACTGTCTATTCCAGAAAACAGAGCAATGACTGGATTCAAGAATCTTGGACATGGAGTTTCTAGAGAGTAGGATTTCTACCATTCACACTCTTCTGGATACTTTCTCAGTTATAGCCTAACGCCTAAGACTGCTTTTCTGTCATGTCCCTCTCCTGTGTCTTCCCTTCCTCTGTTTTTCCTACCAGAGCTCCCCATGTTAGTTGCAGTTCTATCACCCTGTCCAGTGTTATTTCCTTGTCCCCTCCTACTGTCTACGTACTTCAGTTAGGCCGTGTCCTCCTCCCTGTTATCTGAGATGCCCACAGAAAGCACTAGTGGGTCTTCTTCCTATCCTAAAAGACCTCTCCTAAATCCTAAAATACTGGGAATAGTAGAAAATGCAATTGCAGGTTGCTGTCATGCTTTCTTGGTACCCCTGAACTGGAACGTCAATACAATGTTTTCAGAGAATTTAGCTGTCAACCTGTAATCTTACACTATGCATACAACCTATACATTCTAGAGTTCTGTTGTTGTTGTTGTTTTGGTTTTGTATTTAGCCACTTTTGGATGCCTTCCGTGTTTATCCCCAGTGCAGAGCCATACTCTCCAGTCTTGCCAAAGACATGCACAAATGTAAGGTATTTGATTTTAAACTAGTTTGCAGATTCAAAGGATTTGAACTTACAGCTATAAAATTCATCTCTCTTGATTCTCATCTTAATTGTTTTCAATGAACGCCAAGAAAATCCCCTAAAATTCACTCTCCTTGGAGTGCTATGTTGGTGTGCTATTTGTGGTTCTGCATGTGCTGACATAGATTTAGACTACCTGATTTTAGGCATCCACTAAAGCATTTTAGGTTAAGAGTCTGCTTACCCTGAGTTATCTCTATGGACAGTAATTTCTTTATGCCTACAGTTCAGTGAAATGACACAGGATTTATAAATTGATATATTCTTCACTTGGCAGACTGAGATGTAAATCTGCTGACCTGACAGACAAACCATCCAAATCTGCTGAAGAAAGAAGAGATATATCACAGCACTCTTAACATGAAAGTCTATTTCTGGTAGTACTCTGTCATGGTTTTGGCTAGGATAGAGTTAATTTTTTTCTTTTTTCTTTTTTGATGAAAATAGTGGTGATAACACACTGATGATTTTAGTTGTTGCAGAGCAGTGCTTACACAGAGCCAAGGACTTTTCTACTTCTCATGCTGCCCTGCCAGCAAGGAGGCTGAGGGTGCAAAGAAGCTGGGAGGGGACACAGACAGGACAGCTGACCCAGACTGACCAAAGAGATATTCCACACCATATGACATCATGCTCAGTCATAAAAGCTGGGGTAAAGAAGGAGGAAGGGGGGGACGTTCG
The DNA here is from genome assembly GCA_013399475.1 of Chauna torquata. Classification (NCBI taxonomy): domain Eukaryota; kingdom Metazoa; phylum Chordata; class Aves; order Anseriformes; family Anhimidae; genus Chauna; species Chauna torquata. Next base: position 20,344 of record VXAL01019931.1, read on the forward strand.
GAGTGATGGCGTTTGTCTTCCCAAGAAACCATTACATGTGATGAGCCCTGCTTTCCTGGAAGTGCCTGAACACCTGGCTGCCCATGGGAAGTAGTGAATGAATTCCTTGTTTTGCTTTGCTTGTGCACGCAGCTTTTGCCTTACCTAGTAAACTGTCCTTGTTTTGACCCATGAGTTCTTGCAGTTTTACCTTTCTGATTCTCTCCCTCATCCCACCTGAGGACAGTGAGTGAGCAGCTGTGTGATGCTGAGCTGCCTGTCAGGGCTAAACCACAACACACTCTGAAGCATACTAAATATTAACACAATGGGATACTACCATTGCTGCTAAAGATTCAGGTCTCTGGAGCTAGAAAAAACTTTAAAGACATTAAAAACACAGGAACTGCTGAATCCTGTGTCTAATGTAAAAATGTCATTCAAATGAGAGTGCTACTATGAAAAGTAGTACTCTCTAGGAATAATGCAGAATTCTGCCATACTAACCTTTTTTTTATGTGGATTTACGCAGTAAGATGGAAGTTCCTGATGATAAAGAAGTCATTAGATTGTGATTAATGCAGTATAGACTATTTGCTTAACTATTTTCCTGTAGATTTCACAGCATTTTACTACCAGCAGTTGTCTTCTCTATTTCCTGTTAATTATCTTGTTGTCCATATGCTAGTTCTTGAAATGCTCTTACTTTCCTCTTCTCCTACCGTGTCTTGATGGAGTGGTACTGTAATGTGCCATGTCACAGCTGTATTAAGGAGAACTTACAAAAAAGCAGCACACTGTGCTCAGTGCTGATTATTACATTCAAACAAGCATCTTAAAAATACCAGAAAGGTGAAAAGTGATCTATGAAGTACAATTTCTTCTTAAAGAAGAGAAGAGGAAAAAAGAAATTGGAAACAACAGTCACAATAATAATTCAGTATCATGAATTAAAAAAAAAAAAAAAAAGGAATGGTATTGTAACATTTTAAGAAAGTAATACTATCAACAGAAGTAAACTAGCCTAAGCTTACTTTTGTACATAAAGATCAAATTTTGTGTTTTGGTTGAAAGTAAGCTCATCGAAAGCATTTTGGGACTCTCATTTATGTTTGCATTGTCCTTCAGTCTTTTTCAGTTTTGCTTGTTGCTAGTACGGCTTAAAGGGATAAAGTAGAGAAAATTGTAAACCTCAAAAAATATATTTTCCATGTCTATACTTCAAAACTTACAAGACGCACAATTTTTTTTTTTCCAGGGATGCCTTGACATTTGTGAGAAAAGAATGAGAAGTATAATTTAGAAACAGCCTCAGAGACCCATTGATCAGTTCATCATTTCAGAAAAGTTTAAACACGTCTTCTCATTTCTGTTGTCAGTGGTGTGGGAATACAAAGTTTTATAAGTTGTATATAGTATGTATAACCTTTTACAGTACATTATCTTCTTTTTATTGAATACTCCAAATTTTTTATTAGAATCCATAAGGTAAAAAGCATAAATATAAACAATTACAGCTTTCCAAACTCTGGTTCCACTCCTCTCTCCCTTTCAATAGTAAGTTTAATAGATTAACATGTCAATTTTAGACATAAGTATATAGAGTCATTCTATATTCCAATTAGATGACACTGATTTTCTTTCCCCAGCATGTCCCGAGATCATTTTGTACACATATTTAATGTAAACTTCATTCTGAAATCTCAAAACTAAACAGTTGTTACAACACTATATCACTTTTAAAACTGCATGCAATGTGCACTAAAACCAATGATCTTATTACACCACAGTATACGCAACATTTCCAGTTGAGCAATAAACTGTTCCTTCTAATTTAAAAAAAAAAAAAAATACTGCTATGGATGGAAATGTTCTATTTTTTAATTTTTCTTAAAGTATCTTCCTCAAAACTATTTCTATTTTTGCTCTAAGTGTTAAGAACATAATACATTGCATTACTAGACAAAGAAATATTCAGCACTGTGAGTAACAGTGTTACCTTCCAGTGTGTGACAAAATATTTTCCACAGTTTCTTCGGCACTGTAATCTATCACAATATCCTCTTAGGTGGCCGGACAAATGTTTAAATAGGGCTTTTAAAGAGGCAACAATAAAACACAAAATAAAACAAACTAAATAAAATTTATGTTGCTGTCTGGAGTTCCTCTAGTTTTCTATGAATGCTATCTATCCTTAACAACAAAACAAAGCAAAACAAACCTTACAGATAAGATGCCTTAAATTTTGAACACAGCCTGCACAAGTCTTCTCGCAGATTTATATTTGCTGTTTACAGTGCAAGTAGGACATTTTGTACAATAATATATTTTGGAAATGTCTGCTTGACAGCATAAGAAAAAAACAAAAAATTACAGAATGCTTTAAAATTTCAGTATGTTACTGCTAACTTGTTGCTAGCATGTTACCAATAGCTTGTTCCTAATAAAAGTCAACTAAATGTTAGCTCTGGTAATCCCATCTGCTGCACATTTCTTAAAAAATAAAATTAAAAAAAAAAATTAAAAATATCTGAACTTCTGCTCCATGTTGTACCTGGATACACAACTCATATCTAGACCCCTGAAAGTGTACAGGTGCTATATTTAATAGAGTCGCAGAATAATTTAGATGTGAAGCCTAATATCTAACTAGGTCAGATTATCCAGTGACATTTTCAGTCAAGTCTTGAACATCTCTTAGGAAGGGTCACACAAATTCCATTGGTTGTTGCTCTTGTCGTATTTGAGTACCTGCATGGTTAAATAATAATAATAATAATAATAAATAATAATGTAGTAGCTAATCAGACTTTCTTATATTCCAACTTGTGTCTGTTGCCTCCCACCCTATAACACTGCACCGCCAGTAACAGCACCATCTTCTCTGTATCCTCCAACCAGGCAGATGTAGAGAGCAGTAAGGTCTCCCTTAGCTCTCTCTTATCTAGGTTGAATGGGCCCATCTCCCTCACATTTTGCTGTGTGCTCTGGAGCCCAACCAGCTTAGTGACCTCTGCTGGATTCACTTAAGTGTATCGATGCCTTTCCTGTATTGAGGAATTCAAAACCGGACACAGTACTTCATATGTGAACTCACAGGTGCCAAACAGAGGAGAAGGATCAACTCCTTCAACTCCTAATACATCCCAGGACACTCTTGGCATTCCTTGCTGCCAGGGTATATTCCTGGCTCTTGTTCAACTTGTTGTCCACCAGGACCTCCAGATCCTTTTCTGCAGAGCTGCTTCCTAGACAGTTGCTGCCTAGCTCGTACTCATGCATGGGGTTCTTTGCCTCCAGGTTGAAGGACTTTGCATTTCCCTTTGTTGAACTTCAGGAAGTTCCTATCTGCTCATTTCTCCCATCCAAGTCCCTCTGAATAGCAGCCCTGCCCTCAAACATGATCATCTTCACCCCACATTTTGGTGACTTCTGCAAACTTGCTGAGGGAGCACTCCATCCTATCATCTAGGTCATTAATGAAGATGACAAACAGTATTGGACCCAGAAGTGATCCCCAAGGAACATCACTCATTGCCAGTTGGACTTTTTACAGATCACAGCTCTCTGAGCTTTGCACCCATCTTATTGTCTATTTATCCATATCTCACCAATGTGGTCAAAGTTGTCAAAACAAACTATGATATGAAGTTAATAAAGTTATTTAGTCAGTGTCTAACTGGTCAGTTATTTTAAATAGTAGAAAGCCAACTGATGACCATATTAAACAGCATATATTAAAGAACAGTTAAATGACAGTAGCTGAGCATTTGCTTGCCTCGCTTGTTATCTGATGACAGGTATAAGCATATTAACACTGAAATAAACCACTGAATGTACAACCACAACTCATTAATGACTGTCATTACCATATACCAATATCTAAAATTATTTTTCTTATTTTAAATATGGAGTATTGTTATATTTCAATACGCTTCAGGATTAACTGCTGTAAGTGGAAATGGACAGGTAAGACATATCAGTCCTTCTCCTTCCCGCCCCACCAAGTTTTAGCTGTGAAATTCTGTGGCTTACATAATAAATTTAACTAGTAACATCATCACTGAAGTTCTTCAGCATAAAAGATCACTTAAATAATTTGCATATGGCAGACACTTTACATAAAGGAAACTGTTGCTCCATCTGTAGTACAATCAGAATTCTCAGTAAATTAGGGGTCTTTATAGAGTCAGTATATGTCACTGAGATTACTTACATGCTTATAATTAAGTTTGAATAATGTTTTGCTCTGCTGGGACTAATGACCCTTGCATTGTAAAGCACAGAATTGTAGCTAACAGAGACTAAACACCTTCTGCATCCAATTCATTCACAGGCACTGGCAAACATTCTGCATCTCCCAGGCTTGAAACTGTAACATATGTTAGGGTCCTTTACAATTCTAACATTTTGACAGGGTTACAGACATATCAATCACTTTAGTCACATACATTCTTCTACTCATGGAATTTTTACTTTTCATTGTCCTCCTACTCAGAGCCTCAAAGTAATTTGAACATTTTCCAAATTTATGTTTAGCAATTCATCTTGGAATCTGGTCAAATAAAAATGTGGAACAAAGCTCTATCATCTCAGTATTCAAACTGCAGTTTCAAGATGCAAAGTGATCACTGGACTTTAAATTTTCCTGACAGGTAAGCGCACTGACAGATTGAAAAGTTGTAACGATAAGGTATTTCAATTTTTCATTTGAAACAGATAAAGCCATAGAATCATAGAATCGTAGACTATCCTGAGTTGGAAGAGACCCACACAGATCACCAAGTTCAACTCCAGGCTCCGCACAGGACCACCCAAAAATCAGACCTGAGAATGTTGTCCAAACGCTTCTTGAACTCCAGTAGGCTCGGCACCATGACCATTTCCCTGGGGAGCCTGTTCCAGTGCCCGACCACCCTCTCAGTGAAGAACCTTGTCCTAATCCCCAGCCTGAACCTCCCCTGTCGCAGCTCCATGCCGTTCCCTCGGGTCCTGTCACTGTCACCAGAGAGAAGAGATCAGCACCTGCCCCTCCACTCTCTTTCGTGAGGAAGCTGCAGGCCACCATGAGGTCTTCCCTCAGTCTCCTCTTCTCTAGGCTGAACAATCCAAGTGACTCCAGCCCCTCCTCATACATCTTGCCCCTTAGACCCTTCACCATCTTTGTAGCCCTCCTTTGGACACTCTTTAACAGTTTTATGTCCTTCCTATTCTGTGGTGCACAAAAACTGCACACAGTACTTGAGGTGAGGCCACACCAGCGCAGAGTAGAGCAGGACGATCGCTTCCCTCGACGGGCTAGCAATGCTGTGCCTGATGCACCCCAGGGTATGGTTGGCCCTCCTGGCTCCCAGGGCACACTGTTGACTCATATTCAACTTGCTGTCGACCAGAACCCCCAGATCCCTTTCTGCAGGGCTGCTCTCCAGCCTCTCGTCCCCCAGTCTGTACATATAGCCAGGGTTGCCTCATCCCAGGTGCAGAATCCAGCACTTGCTCTTGTTGAACTTCATACTGTTGGTGATTGCCCACCTCTCCAATTTGGCGAGGTCTCTCTGCAAGGCCTCTCCACCCTTGAGGGAGTCAACTGCTCCTCCCATTTTATTTTCATCCGCAAACTTACTCAATACTCCCTCTAGTCCTACATCCAAGTCATTTATGAAAGCATTAAAGAGAACTGGACCTAAAATGGAGGCCAGGGGAACCCCACTAGTGACTGGCCACCAGCCTCACGTAACCCCATTTACTATAAGCCTTTGAGCCTGACCTGTCAGCCAATTGTTCACCCATCATATTATGTTTTTATCTATCTGTATGCTGGACATTTTGACCAGAAGGATGCTGCAGGAAATTTATTGAAGGCTTTACTTAAATCAAAACAGATTACATCAACTGGCTTCCCTTGGTGAACTAAATGGGTGACCTTGTCATGACCTTGACCTTGAAACTTCAGACTTCAGTTAAATGGCATGATATTGAGATGCAGAAGCTGGTAGCATAACTTGGAATATCAAATTCTAAATTTCTAAGCTTTATCTATATGTCATAACACAGGCTGAACCATGTTCTTCACCATGAGAGATAAAGCAAGCTACAGTTATATTCAGAACTTTACTAAGTGTGAACAAAATTGTTAAGAATTTCCCATGCTTTAAAACCAAACTGTATCTGTTTAAGAAACAATATGACATACTTTTCATCTCTCAGTACTTACTAACATAGAAAAGTAGTTGTTATAAGAAGGACTAGTATCAGGTCACACAGTTTATTAAACTAGCATGGTCTGTTACAAACGTTCGACAGTAAATATATAGTGGTTCAAAAGAAAATATATTATAAAAAGTCATATATCCTACAAAGAATTGCATCCCAATAAGGTTGCCATCACATTTTTGAATTAAGACATTATTCTGTTTTATAAAAAGATAGATAAGACAATATACTACAGCTCTAATTTCTGACAAGTTTGACAAGCTGATAAATTGCTAACTTTAGAAGGTATTTTCCCTTCATATGAAACCCCTGAAAACTAGAACTATAAAGAACTGTCATTAAAACTGTTTGTTAGAAGAATGTAGTTGCTTTAGCTCATTGATATTTTCCATTTTACTGTTTTGTTTCTTTAAATAGGCATCACATGCAGGTCACTGTATTATCATATAATTCTGACAACAAATTACGAAACTAAAGTTATAAGACATATGGCTTTGCAGATGGAAAACTTACTGAAAGTGATGTGCTAGTTAAAAAAAAAAACAAACAGATTGTCATTAAGAAGTACAAAAGTCTTAAATCAAGAGAGACGTGGATATTTGTGCTGCCATTAAAATTAGCAGATTCATTTAAAAAAAAATGGCAGGGCAATTTCACACCTCAGAAATAAAGCGCCCACAGTAAATCTGATGTGCCTCAAAAAAGAGGTATCCAAATGCAACTATGCATTTTTTGCCCTTATTTTTAAGTTCTTGCTTCAAATGCTTTAATTTAAAATGTTGCTATCCAAGGTCTATTTATAAATAAAACAGGGAATGCAAAGACAGAAGTCTCCAAATTTCATTGTTCATTAACTTTTTATGAAGTTTGCCTTCCTCTCGTCCCCTACTACCACCATGACTTGCTATTTGGTGAGTGTATTTTCTGAGGATTTTTCAAATGTTCTCTGGTTTTCCTTAACTTCCTTCTTCCCTTCCTTACCTCCCTCCTCCACGCAACACATTTTCTTTTCCTCACTTAGATCTCACATTTCAGAAGGACAATTTGATATTTGACACTCAGTAAATATCAGAGATATTACACTCATGGAAAGGAATATATAACTATACACTTAATGAATTTTTCTTCCATTAGGAGCTTCCTCCATGCTCAGCAATGGCTCTTTGCATTTTGAAAAAAAGTTTGTCAGATTTGAATTAAGTCTGAAAATACTGTGTCAACTATGCAAATAAAAATTTTTATTCATGGATTCCCCAGATTTCATGGTTGAGGGGAACTGAATTCCTATCTACCGTGACAAAGAACACGCAATAGAAATGACTTATCTTCCAAAGTCAACAGAATACTTAAATTCTAGTGTTCTTCGAGCTCTTCAGCAGCTCTTTCTTCTTCAACATAAAGAAATTTCCAAGGTTCTGTCTTGCCCTCGTAAGGTATTACGTGAAAGCACAAAGCAGGCTGATTATGTATATATATGTATATTATTAACAACACAGTGTAATTTAGAACTTACTAAATATCAAGTCTGACACTAGGCAAGGAAATTGCTTTTGAAAAATGATTAAACCATTTATGGAGATTCAATGAAGCAGATAATTTTCATGAAAATATATTGATTTTCATTAAAATGCTATTGTGAAGACAACTGTGATAAAGAACGACTTTCTAATCAAAACTAATTGCTGGATGAAAGCTGTAGGATGTTTGTCAGGAACGATACAGTCACAGGGAGTTATCCTAAGGTTCAAGCACCTTAAATGATTACCTCAACTAAGTGCTATAGCGAATGTCTTATTTTAGGAATCAATTAATATTTAATTTCACCAATGTAATTAACTAAGAAGCAAGATTATTCCAAGATGAGATTTAACTTGAATCATACCTCAAAATTACACATTCAATAGCAAATACCATGTCTATAAAACCTTTTTTGCAAGACTACTTGAAAAACTGTGTCTTGTTCCCCGCTCCCAAAATCTGGCACAGCACTAATATTTCTGGTCAGTTCTAACAGTATTTCTCTATAGCAATATGGTCAGTACAATAAAAAATATTATTTTTTGATTTGATTATTATTGGCTGTAATATATAAGAGATATAAGATGGGGTCAAAAAATTTCTTGTGCTTAATGTAGAGTAGATATTTTTGTAAATGCAAAGAACAATACAAAAAGTATATAATCTCAGCCATTATCTTCATTTTTTCTTTACTTTGGGGACAAGCATATCTATTCCTCTTAGCTCTGTTAATTGTACTCTACTAAAAAAAAAAAAAAAACTTGGTTTGAAAATTAGCATTATAGAACTGGCTACTCAGGCAGTCAGCTATAATTCCTATAATTCCTAATTCCTATTCACTGAACTGATAAATCATAAAAATACTCTGGTGCTTTATCCAGAAAGAAACTCAATATTTCTAAAGATTGAAAAAAAGTGTAGAAAGAAATCATAATATTATTTCACTCTTTAAAATCATTTAGAATTCTCTCAAATGCTAACTTTTTTTTTCTCACATTTTCTGCCTATAGGTGCTTTTCATATAACAGAGAGACTAATTTTCTGACACTTCCACTACTTATATGAGAAATAATTTAAGTAAATATTTTAGACAATTGACTAAGGAAAATTCATTTCACCTGTTTTATGTGGTTCACATTTTTGTGGAGAAAAATTATTTTTCCTTAAAAAGCAGAAACATCCAAAGTTTGAAAGCTGCATTTATTAATCCATTATTCTGCCTTCATACTTCTTAAACTATATTTTTTATATAGCTTTCAGAGTAATGTAAATATCTACAAGCAAACTACCACAAACTATGTCAGAGTTAAGGGACTGCCATTATTTCCTAATCACAACAAATGAGCTTTTGTAATGATACCATGGAAGAGTAGTCATCACAGAGCCAGAATTTGAGGTACATCATTTGCAACTCTTAAAAAAAGCACCCTGAAAAGCTTTAAAGAAAGGGCCTTTAAGTTCTTACGAAAGCATGAAAGCTCTTTTAAAAACAAAGATTTCCTCATTCTTTTTTAAAGAGGGCATCTCCTCAAATAAACTGCATGAGGCAGAAGGAGAAATAGATTTTTTTAACAACCCTACCCTTGCCATACTTTAGGTTTGCTTTGATTAGTCCATACTGTTTCCTTGGAGCCTGTAGGAAAAATAATGCTTTTTGTCACCTCGGAGACTATGCATCTGTTCTTTGCTCTGCTCAGCACTTTCTTACCCTTTCCTCATGTCACAAGTTCTCTTGCTCACTGTTCTTCCACCCACCTCTCCCAGGGTATCTACCCTGTACTCTGGAAGTTTTTCCTGGTTTTGCACAACTGTGGAAGAAATAATCCCTTCTCCCTTATGTAGATTCAATCTGATCTAGAGTGTTGTAGTAAAGAGAGACAGTAAGGCATCCTACCCCCACACCCAATTGCTTATCCACATCCTGTAGCAGAAAAGAGTAAATCAAATAGATGTGAGCTGGTTCACACCGTGCTTTAAATTCAATAACAAAATTCCTATGAAAATATCATGCCCTAAGAAGCTAGAGTTCTATGATTATCTTTTCACCAAGTGTGGTGGTTTTACCCAGCTGAGAAGCAGAACTCCACCACAACCACTCGCTCACTCCCCCTCCTCAAAGGAACAGGGGAAGAAAATATGAAGGAAAAAGGTCTCAAGGGTTCAGATAAGGACAAGAAGGTTGCTCACCAATTACCATCATGGGCAAAACAGACTCAACATAAGGACATTAATATAATTTATTACTATAACTAGCAGACTAGAGCAGTGAGAAACTAAAAGCAAACTAAAAACACCTTCCCCCCATCCACCCTCTTCTACCTCCTCCCCCCAGGCGGCGCAGGGGAACGGGGAATGGGGGCTGCGGTCAGTCCATATCGCTTCGTCTCTGCCGCTCCTTCATGGTCGCTCTCTGTTCCCCTGCTCCAACATGGGGTCCCTCCCACGGGATGCCGTCCTTCCCGAACGGGTCCTGCGTGGGCTTCCCACAGGCTGCAGCTCTTCAAGAGCTGCTCCAATATGGGTCCGTACCATGGGGTCCATCCTTCAGGAGCAAACTGCTCCAGCACGGGTCCCCCACGGGTGGCAGCTCCCACCGGATCACCTGCTCCTGCGTGGGCTCCTCTCCACGGGCTACA